>JAPDOI010000477.1:0-493530 GCA_029168955.1 Aplectana chamaeleonis
CTCGAGAGACGTTGTGCCTCCGGACCATCAGGGACCATGCGCCACTACGTGTGCTGAACCTACAAAGTAAAGGTGCGCCAAGCGCTGTTTAAAGTGGACAGTTCCCAACTTTGAGTGCGTAGAGCGCCGGGAAAAATGGACAGGATTTGAAGGGAATTTTTGAACACTTGCGCAGGGAAAGAGTGAGTCAGGACCCAACACAAGGTGCGTAGGGCGCCGGGAAAGAGAGCTGGTTTGGGCCCAGCAGGAGTGCGTAGGGGGCCGGAAAAATGGTCGGGACCCAAGCCAGGAGTGCACAGCGCACCTGGTAAAGTGGGAGGACCCAACTGGGGGGTCCACAGAGCGTCAGGAACTGTGGACGGGACCCAGAAGTTGGAGTGCACTTTGTGCCAGTAAACGTGGGCGGGACCTAACTGGGAGTCCACAGAGCGCCGAGAACTGTGGGGACGGAACTCAAGTGGGAGTGCTGCAGCTTGCCAGTAAAAGTGGGCGGGACCCAACTGGGAGTCCACAGGGCGCCAGGGAACTGTGGATGGGACTTTAGTAGGGGTGCACAACGCGCCCGGTAAAAGTGAGCAGGGACCCAACTTCGGGAGTCCACAGAAGCGCAGGGAACTGTGGACGGGACCCAAGTAAGTGCACAGCGCCGGGAAAAGTGGTTGAGGCCCAACAGGAGTGCGTAGGGGCCGGAAAAATGGACGGGACCCAAGTAGGAGTGCACAGCGCACCGGTAAAAGTGGAAGGGACCCAACTGGGAGTCCACAGAGCGTCGGGAACTGTGGACAGTTTGAGACTAGGAGTGCACAGCCTGCCGGTAAAAGTGGGCGGGACCCAACTGAAGTCCACAGAGCGCCGAGAACTGTGGATGGAGACTCAGAGTCAGGGTGTGCTGAGCGCGCCGGTAAAAGTGGGCAGGACCCAACTGAGGAGTCCTAGAGCATAGGAACTGTGGACCCGGGACCTAAGTGGGAGTGCACAACGCGCCGGTAGAAGTAGGCGGGACCCAACTGGGAGTCCACAGAGCGCAGGGAACTGTGGACGGGACCCAGAAATAGGAGTGCACAGCAGCGCCAGGAAAAGTGGTTGGGGCCCAACAGGGAGTACGTAGGGGGCCGGAAAAATGGTCGGGACCCAGAAGTAGGAGTGCCGAGCGCTCCGGTAAAGGTGGTGGACCAGACTGGAAGTCCACAGAGCATAGGAACTCATGGGCGGACTGAAGATGGGAGTGCCTGGCCTTGCCAGGAAAAATGATTTGGGGCTTGGCCCAACACCAGAGTGCATGCAAAGGGGCCAGAAAAAATGGTCTGGACCCAAGAAGTAGTGCACAGCGCGCCGGTAAAAAAGTGGGCGGGACCCAGCTGAAGTCCACAGGGCGCCGGAGCTATGGACGGGACCCATGCGGAGTGCACTGCGCGCCGGCAATCGTGGAGCGGGACCCAACTGGGAGATCACTGAGCGCCGGGAAAAATGGTGGGGACCCTAGTAGGAGTACTGCAACGCGCCGGTAAAAGTCGGCGGGACCCAGCTGGGGGGGGAGTCCACAGAGCGCAGGGAACTGTGGACGGCACCCAAGTGGGAGTGCACAGCGCGCCGGGAAAAGTGGTTGAGGCCCTTACAAAGGTGCGTAGGGGGGTTGGAAAAATGGTCAGGACCCAAGTTGGAGTGCGCAGCGCTTGTTAAAAGTGGGCAGGACCGCTTCAACTGGGAGTCCACAGAGCGCGGAGAACTCTTGGACGGAACTCAAGTGGGAGTGCACAGCGCGCCGGTAAAGAGTGGTTGCGGGACCCAACTGAGAGTCCCACAGAGCGCCGGGAACTGTCGTTGGGGACCCGAGTAGGAGTGCACAACATGGTAAAAATGAGCGGGACCCAACTGAGAGTCCACAGAAGCGCAGGGAGCTATGGATAGGACCGTAGGGAGGTGTTTACAGCGCGCCGGGTAAAAGTGGTTGGGGGCCCAACAGGGAGTGCGTAGGGGGCCGGAAAAAATGGTTGGGACCCAAGTATCAGTGCAGAAACCGACGACAAAAGTGGGCAGGACCGAACTGGGAGAGGTCCACAGAGCGCCGGGAGCTGTGGACGGGACCCAGGGCCAGGAGTGCACAACGCAAGGGAAAGAGTGGTTGGGGCCCAACAGGGAGTGCGTAGGGGGCCGGAAAAATGGTCTGGACCCAAGTAGGAGTGCACAGCGCGCCGGTAAAAAAGTGGGCGGGACCCAACTGGAAGTCCTGAGAGGGCCGGGAACTGTGGACGGGACCCACGTAGGAGTGCACAGCGCGCCGGTAAATGATGGGCAGGACCCAGCTGGAAGTCCACTGAGCGCCAGGAAAAAATGGTGGACGGGACCCAGGATTAGGAGTTGCGCAGCGCGCCATTAAAGTGGGCGGTTCAACTGGGAGTCCACAGAGCACCGGGAACTGTGGACGGAACTCAGAGTGGGGAGTGCACAGCGCGCCGGTAAAAGTGGGCAGGACCCAACTGAGAGTCCACAGAGCGCAGGAACTGTGGACAGGACCCAAGTGGGAGTGCACAACGCGCTTGACAAAGTAGGCAGGATAACTGGGAGTCACACAGAGCGCAGGGAACTGCCGGATGGGACCCAAAGTAGGAGTGCACAGCGCGCCGGGAAGAAAGTGGTTGGGGCCCAACGGGAGTGCGTAGAGGGCCGGAAAAATGGTCGGGACCCAAGTAGGAGTGCCACAGCGCACCGGTAAGAGTGGGGAAGGGACCCAACTGGGAGTCCACAGAGCGCATGGAACTGTGGACGGGACTTTGAGATGAGTGCGCAGTGCGCAAGTAAAAGTGGGCAGGACCCAGCTGGGAGTCCACAGAGCGCCGGGAACTGTGTGGACGGAACTCAAGTAGGAGTGCACAGCGCGCCGGTAAAAGTGGGCGGGACCCAACTGAGAGTCCACAGAGGCGCCGGGAACTGTGGACGGGACCCAAGTGGGAGTGCACAACGCGCCGGCCAAGTAGGCGGGACCCAACTGGGAGTCCCACAGAGCGCAAGGAACTGTGGACGGGACCGAAATGGAGTGCACAGCGCGCCGGGAAAAGTGGTTGGGGCCCAGCAGGGAGTGCGTAGGGAGCCGGAGAAAAATGGTCGGGACCCAAGTAGGAGTGCCGAGCGCTCCCGGTAAGAGTGGGCGGGACCGAACTGGAAGTCCACAGAGCGCCGGGAACTGTGGACGGGACCTGAGTGGGAGTGCACAGCGCGCCGGGAAAGTGGTTGGGACCCAACAGAGGGAGTGCGTAGGGGGCCGGAAAAAATGGTCTGGACCCAAGTAGGAGTGCACAGCGCGCCGGTAAAAGTGGGCGGGACCTTTGAAGTCCACAGAAGGGACCGGGAACTGTGGACGGGACCCACGTATGGGAGTGCACAGCGCCACGGTAAATAGTGGGCGGGACCCAACTGGGAAGTCCACTGAGCGCCGGAAAAAATGGTGGGGCCCAAGTAGGAGTACACAGCACGCCGGTGAAGTGGGCAGGACCCAGCTGGGAGTCCACTGGGAGAGCGCAGGGAACTGTGGACGGCACCCAAGTGGGAGTGCACAGCGCGCCGGGAAAAAGTGGTTGAGGCCCAACTTTAAAGTGCGTAGGGGGCCAGGAAAAATGGTCAGGACGGTAGGGAGTGCACAGCGCGCCATTGAAAGTGTGAGCGGGACCCAACTGGGGGTCCACAGAGGGCGAGGAACTGTGGACGGGACCCAAGTGGGAAGTGCACTGGCCGCTTTAGGAGAAAAGTGGGCGGTACTCAACTGGGAGTCCACAGAGCGCAGGGAACTGTGGATGAAACCCAACTGGGAGAGCGCAGGGCGCCGGGGAAAGTAACGGGTGTCCTACAATGACGAGCAGGTGCGATGGGCAGAAAGGCCATGAACGTCCTGTTTTCAGATCTATCCTAGACAGAGGGGCATCAAGACGACTGATAAAAATGAAGAAAAACTCCTGATAAAAAATGCCTGATAGTGCTATCAATCATTGTTTTTATAAAAGCTCTACAGAAATACTTCGCCAATCCCCTTTCACACTTGCCCGACCGACGTCGGACGACTCGCTATCGAATATATACCATCCTGTCTACCCTATCCTATCCATCTTATCTATCCTGACTTATCAAAATCGATAACGAGTGCGTCCGGCCTCGGCCAGCAAACTTTGAAAGGGCTTTACCAATCAGTTCATTTAATTTGCCTTCAATCATTGATGGCCCCCTTCCATAGGATAGTGCCCTATTTTTCTTCTTCCTATCTTTTAAGGAAACCTTCGTTAAAATGAAATGGAAATTATCTAACTGTTTTGCTCCGCTACGAAAGTTCATGATTTGGTATAACAATATTTGCATGAGAAACTCGTTCAAAAGAAGTGAAATGCGGGTACGCATTTGATTTGTCATGGATTCTAACTCAGAAGAAACACTAAAGCTCTGATGAGTGTGCTACCGTAGATTCAGGATTTACTTTGCTTTCTTACCAAGAATTGAACATTGGGGTTGGTTTTGACAGGGTAAACTCTGAGAAATATTGCCGCGACTCCTCCGCGACCTTGCCCCGGGACTCTACCGCGATCCTGGTTTGCTCCGCGACTCCCCGCGATCCTTGAATCTTCCGCGACTCTGCCGCGACTCTTCCGGGACTTCCCGCGACCTCTTCTTGGATGAAGCTTCCGCGACTCTACCGCGACTCCCCGCGACTCTACGGCTATGTCGTCATATCAGTTCGGCTTCTGGCGTTCACTTTCACCTATCCATTTCCTCTTTAACGCCCAACGAGCGGTCGCTGTAATGCCTTCTCTCCTGTTGCAATATCCTCTCTGAATCCAACTCATTTTATAACACTTTGATTGATTCGATTACCATTTTGAGGAATATCAGCTGTTAAAGAACTCCCTAGCCGTCCATTCACTCCATCACATTATCAGAACCAGTATGCGTCCACGTACATTTTAGCTGAAGTAACCTTCCATTCCGCTTTCTCATGCACACAATGCCAGAAGTTCTAGGTGTTTTCCCTGATCTATTTCATTCATTCCTCTGTTCATTGTCATCTGCATAAGTCAAGGTCCTATGAGACCGTTTTTGTGTATATCTAAAGAGCTGTGTCCATCCATGTGGTCACCAACTTTTTCAAAAAATGTCGAAACTTTTTTCCGTCCCGAAATGGATAAATTTTCTCTACGATTTCTGGAATTGAAATTTTCCTGGCAATAAAATGAAATTTCACTTCAATTTTGTATTTACCAACATTTATACGTAATTGCCTCTTACGGTTTTTTACAATGTTTCACGCAACTTGTATCTAAAAATCTAACAGAAGACTACAAACATAGCCACAATAAAACGTTCTTTTTGAATTCCAGGCTCATAGCTGAGAAATCTGATAATGAACATATCAGCGCAAAACCTCTAAAAACTATTGTTTCTGTGCAGCGTTGCCGCCTTTTCAGCCAATGACTTGCCTTGGAGACACCAGCGTTAGAAACTTTTTCTTGATTAAAAAAGAAGATGGGGCACATATTATGAATTTGGTTGCGTTCTATATCATCAAAAATAACCGTATTTCTCGCTATATTCATGTTTATGCTTTCTGTTAGGTTTTTTTAGTTAGACCTTCTTGGGTCAAGAGCTTAAATATGTTTAACCTTATCGAACCAGGGCAAATGGTAGCCAGTGTATCGGTGCGTGAGATGTACCCCCCACATTTGGAATCGGTGCAGCGCCACTCCACATCGAGGTTGTGACTTTTAAGGCGCAGAAGACCCTCAGCTATAGATTTTGTGATTTTCAGTTGATTGTGTAGTAGGCCTCTCTTGTATAACACGTGTCCCAGCGCCGAGATCTCAATTCCTCCCGAAACAAGCGAGATATGAGGAGCGCCCGAAGAAGAGCACTCTCCGGGTGGGCGTGTCCCAGTTGGGCAGCCCGACTCCGCCCCTCGGCGCGGACGAGATTGCCTCCAGAGTGCCTGTTTCACGAGTGCTTAGATTTGATTGCGTCCTCACTGTATTTCTACACTCTATTCACCTGTATTCTTTTTGAACACAAGATTGCTAGATGCTGATAGACAGTTGTATTGAACCCCAATAGAAATCCTCCCGTTAAACGTTGATCCCAAATGCATTGATTTATTTGCTAACTCATGAGGGTTTTCATGTTTCATTTTTAACCATGAAACTTTTCTTGACCAACAATATGATGCTATAAGTTTCCTTTTTCTCCTGCAAAGGTAATTTTATGAAAAAGGTGAGTCCTTTTTCTCAGATTTCCTTCTCTCTTTTTATTTGCAAAAGAATATAAATGTTGTAATGAATCATGATAAGATCTCTATTCGCGTATTGCAGTAACTCTAAATCTTTACTTACGCATTAAATCACTTCACTTTTCCTAATACGCTATTGACCCCGGAAAAAATATTTTTAAAAACAGATCAAGTGTTCATTTGTGTTTCTTCATTCCTTGATTCACATTGTGACTTTATCTATTCCAATTATCTCTGCCCCTTTGAAAAGAATCTTTGGAATGCCTCTTGACGAATTTTCGTTCCCAAGTAAATTAATTGTTACTGAAAAAAACATAGATATGCCTTGTGCTGGTGAGGGAAATATTTTCAACGAATTTCTCTAAATTATTCAGAGTGTTTACTGATTCCTCGTTAGCATTTTTAGTCACCAATAGAAAAAAAGTCGGACGAGTTTTCAAAAAATTAATTCTGTGTTAGTTTTATTAGGCTGTAACTTTTCTGAAGACCTTTAGCATATAATTTGTATGAAGGAATTTGGTGAGGTGGTAGATGATCAAAAAATAAGAACTCAGGACCTATATTTTGAAACTTCTGCTTGATCAGATCAATTCTAGCCTGTCTGATAAATGTAGTTTTGCTGTATGCAATATTCAAACTGTCTGTGAATAATGAATTCGGATTTTTCAAGAAAAAGCGTAGGTGAACAGTCATGAAATCAGAAAGAAGGAGTTCGTTCTAAATTTGACTTGTCTACTCCTTTTTATGAATTTTTCGCTACTCTATGAAAAGCGCATCTGATTTTCAGGCAAATAAAATGATTTTTTAATTTCTTGAAATTTGTTTCTACCTTATTTCATTTTTTTAAATGTATTACATATATTTATTTTCACTATAAAAAATTTGGCTATGTCTGAAACGAGACGAACGCTTGAAAGGGAGGAGAAGGAGAAAGTTTTTGATATTTATTAACAATTTTTACTCTTATTTTACACTGTTTTCCAATTACTACCTATTTTAATTCCGTAAATATTCTCTCAGCCTTCACCATTCAATCTAATAATTTTTGGCACATATGGGTCGATATGGCCTCCACTAGACCGCTATCATGATCCGGCATAGCCAGTGGTTTTCATCTGTAACAGATCTGAAGACAAGCGACCCAGGATCGTAAACTATGTCCCAATGGCATTTTGGTAATGGCCAAATGCGGACGGCAGCAGGAGTCGGTGGAGTGAGAAATAGGTATCGGCTGATGTCAACGAGGATTTATTAGTTTGAATCCATAGGCTCCAGACCATATTTAAGAAGAAAGAAGGCATTTACTCTTTCAGCGAATGACAGAAATCAGTCATAAGAAGGCTAACGAGAATTTTTGTTGCTGAGAGGAGAAATCAATTGTTTGAAAACTCAAATTAAAATGGATATTAATGAATAAAAAACATGAAAAAGACCAGCGACGGCACAAAATTCGAGATTCACATTTGCTGAAGTGGTGTTTGTTTTTTAATGCATTTTTGGCATTAAAAAAAGTGTAGAAAAACATGCTATTTAATGTTTAAAAAATTCTATCTGTTAATGATGACAATTTTATTATTGAACGAAGTAAAAGATGAAATCTCATCACCGTTTTCTAACTTCGTTTTTCCGAGAACCTTGATAAATTTTTCACATAAATCTCTGGTTCTTTCAGAAAAGAATTAGTTAAGAATTTGCTTTTTCCCTAAAACAATTTGGAGAGCTAATCCTATGGCGAGAAAATGTTGGAGTTCCGCTTCAACAAGTACTCGCTTCAATATTACTAAAAAAACTGTGCAATAAATTACTTAACATACGACGGGTGCGAGTTCATTGCTACAAAATTAAAAAAAACTATATACTGCAGTGGAAATGGGAAAAAATTACGAATTTGTGTCCAGCTTCGGCTTTCCACTTTACTATAACTACAGAAGCGAGCTTGAAAAAGAGTTAGAAATTGTCGAAACTCTCTTCCGACAATTCACTGAGTTTAAAGAAAAAATTGTGTCAGATGGCTTTGGCAAATTCTCAATTTTTTCACTCCCTTGGGAGTAGGGTTGTACCCAACTTTGAAATTTCGCTAATCAAATTGCTCCACAATGAATAATAGGCTGCATTTACATTTTACAAGAATTTGAGCTCGACCACCTTGCACTTGAGTTACCCAAGGCTTTGCAACACATTTTTTTAAGAAATGAACTAATTCAAAAAAATAATTTGAAGCTAGACCCATATTCGAGATCCAGTGAACTTCGTAGTAGAAATGGGGTTACGCGTTCATAGCATCGATATTGCTGAGTCAGAGAAAGGTTTCATGTTGACATGGAAACAAGAAAACTCTCATGGAGTTAGCAAACCAATACTTTTAGAGATCAGCGTTTATCGAAAGGGTTGTCGATTTGGGGTTGAATAAAGAAATGTTTATCAGCAGCATAGTAGCTCACGATTCAGTGGAATACAGACGAATAGCGCAGAAATACGAGTGAGGAAGAAATCAAATCGAAAGCACTCGTGAAGAGAGGCACTTTCTGGAGAGCAATCTCGTCCGCAGCCAGAAGGGCGGAGTCGGGCCCGCCTCTCTCTGGCTCCGCCCGCAGCAGAGTGCCTGTTGTCTACCCCGAGATATGAGGGGACCACGCCTGGCGCGACCCCTCAGCTCACCACCACGACCACTCCACCTTCTTGAATTTTGGCCAACCCGATAACCGCTCGATGGATGTTTGAATTTCGAGGATTTACATTCTGCGATTTTGCAGGGATACCATCGTGATCAGCGTGTGATTCACTCCAGGATAAGCATAAGATTTGAAAAAATAGTTGTTAGGGATTGTTCTGCTTCTGCCTTTAACCCTTCGTGTGAACCAATTTGAGTGGGGTGCGCAACTTCCAGGATAAAATCAATTAGCGGGACTGTAATTGGTTTCTCGACTCAGATTTCCAGGAGGGTATAATTAGTATGCTCCATCGACTCAGAATCTCTCGCACACTCCGCACAACACTATAGATCGCCCGCAACGATCTGTGCCTTCTTCTTCTTCTGCAATCTCCAAAGTGGTTTTTCTGTCGCCATAGGTTGAAGGAACTGGTCGGCCTTCACCAGGATTCGTCCAAGGTCCATTGTAGTTAAGGAGGTAGGTCTCCTCGAACAGGCATGAACAAATTGCTTAAATGCCGTGTCGTGTCCCACGAGGAGCACCACAGTCCGGGCATGCGCCTGGTCATGGCTGCTGTCGATCTTGTTGACGTGAGACATAGCCAGGCAGAAGTGAGAGTTACCACAGCGCGAGCGAGGCAGGAGACATCTTTCTCGCCTGCCGACTCGGAGGCTCGGACTCATGCAAACCCGAGGCGGCACTTTGCTCTCTAAGATGGGGTTCACAGCCGCCTTCTCCAGATATCCTCAGAACAAAGCTGCGCGTTATACTCGCCTGCAGAAGACAGAAGACTTTCCGTATGTTTGGAGTCGGCCCATCTCTGGGCAGTATCAACTTTACGAGGAGCATCTGCGAAGACGGCGTCGTCGACCTCTCTCCTAATGGGCTTCCATGACTCTCTTTGTCAGCGGATGATTCGGCTGTCTCAGAACAATAATATACATCTGCTGTGCGCTGGAGTTCACAATGCTTCTTAACCACAAGCAATATACGGAGCCTCTGCGTCAAGATGTTTGTGATTGGGAGTCTCCTTGCACAACCGGTAACAATTTGTAAGCGCAGTTTTACTGCTACACGCTGCAGCTTATTCCAGGAGCTGTCTGACACCAGGTGCTGCCGCACTGGTGCCTGCATATTCAGAGCCGGCTGGAGAGTATCAGCTCTGTAAGGTTCTCAATATAGTCTCTCGTCTGTTTTTCCCCATGTGATATTCCTCCGAGAACTCTCAAGATATTAAGCTATCGCCCTGATGACCTGGTTTGCTTCTGTTTCCGCGTTTTTGTGGAACTTCAGTGACGGATCAGAATAAGGCCAAGAAAGCTTGGGAATTTTGCTGCTGGCAACATGAGTCACCATCCCATTTTGACACTCTGGGTGACGGCACTGTGTTCCTTGGTGTTTGTTGCTGAGACACTGAAACAGAGGATTTTGCAGCAGAGACTGAGCATCATATTATCGAGGAAGAGCTGTTCGACTCGGCAGAGATAGGCGCTGATCTTGTTAGCGGCTACTTGCAGGTCACGGCCCTGGCACATGATGAGTGATGTCGTCGGCATACATAATAAATCTTTACATCATTTTGGGCTCGGGAATATCCTCAAGATACAGAGACTGAAGAATAGAGCAGGGGACAACACTCCGCCTTGCTTTGGAATACCGGCTTTGCTTGTGGACATACGTGATTCTGGAACAGAACCTTAGCCCGGCGGCGCTTTGCGTGAACGCTGCAATCCATAGCTTCTGCCATGGTAGTGAGTAGCGACGACTTGAACGCAGTTTCTCAGACTAATGCAGATCCCAAGTTAACAGAGTCAAACGCTTTAGCTTAGATCAAAGGGGCGACGGCCACCGTTCTCAGGGGCTTTTCATGTTGAACCCATCGACGGGAAAGCTCGCGACCTGCAATCAAAGCAGTAGTAGCAGAGTGAAGTTTTCCTAAACCCATGCTAATGCTGCTGTCTAAGCTCGATTTTGAGTCAGCCAGGTCCGTCACGATCAAAGCTTTCCAGCTAATGGGTTGGAGACGGGCGATAGCGAAACCAGGCTAATTGGTCGAAAACCTTTGCCGCGTGTCTTTGGGACTTGCCTGGCTTTGGCAACGGTATACACGTGGCTGCATCTTCCAAGCTTGGGGTAGAAAGCAGGTCCGAGTAAAGATGTGTTAATGATATCTGCAAGCATCTGATGGAAGTTCTAGTGGGAAGCATCTTCCAGGATGGCTGGGAGAGATACCGTCAGGTCCGATAGCCTTCGAATTCCGCATTACTTTGATGGCCTTTTTCTACTTTTGGTGAGAGTAAAGGCCTCCACGGCTTAGCAGCTGATGAGCGGCAACCGGTTTCAGCTCTCTGACCTTAGACTCTGTTTTGAACACTCGTTTGGTACGTGTGATGAAAAAATTCTTTGCCGATAATCGTAAGCAGCTGCACTCTTCCCTAATATGAAGACGATTGGCTCCTCGAACTCAACGCTAGCGGGAGCTCATCGAGGGGAGCTGACTTGCCGGAAATTTTCTTAAATACTTTCCACGTCGTAGTTCCGTCCGGCAGAAATTCAGCTTTTTCAAGTGAACTTCTCCCATCACTCGCTTCTTGTTTCTTATCCAGATCTCTCTTGATCTCATTATCCAGCACAGCAATCTCCGGAGTCTACATGGTCTGCTGCTTTCTCTTTCTCATCTCTGATTCTCATCTTCTGCGGTATTGCCCTGCTGACTTATTTTGGAAAAAGGTCTTGACAAGCGACCCTCAGGAATTGTTGCTTTATGGCCTTTGCGGATGGCACTTGCTAGATGGCAGCTTCTTTCTGATCTCGCGTATCACCCGTGTTCCAATGTCGACCGCAGGGCGGATTGCAGCATCTCTGAACGGGGTCCAGTCTGCTGGGCCTAGAAATTTGAGTATAAGTACGATGACGAAAATACCAAAGTAACCGGCAAGAGAGTCAGAGAGATCCAATACAGACCAGGAGACGGCAATGTGTGATCACTGGAGAGAATTGCTGGATGTGGACCACGTGAAAGCTTATTAGAAAGATTGGATGACACAAGAAGAAGAGATATCTGAGGCTGAGAAAGGTCGGCCGTTGGCATTAGAGACAGGAGTCCAGCTGGTCATCACATATTTTGAGATAACCTTCAGTGTCACACTCCCTCTCAAACGTCCTATTCTTCGACATCTTTCCCTCTGGCGTCAGAATCCAGAGCAGAACAGAACGTGTGAGCATTGAAGTCACTACCGCAAAGACAGTTTAAGGGAAGAGTGAGCCGTCGTGCAACTGCTTAAGGAGGGGTGATGTAGGTTGTAAGACAGGGACAAGAGTGTTACATGGGAGGAATATAAATGTTGAATAGAGATAAAGGGGTTTTGAGGAAGTGGACCAGGGAATGTACTCAGAGTACTGCGTCCTTTAGAGTATTAGGGATATGATGATGATGAAGGTAAGGCAGATTGCACCCAAAGTAGAAACTTACACCCCCAAGAGCACACCTTGGCATCAAGAATGAGGCGGTGTATCCCCAGAATTTCAGAGCTGGGAGTAAGTGAGTGAGAGAAAGGAGAAGAGCTTGGTTTTGGTGAACCATGATAACATCTTAGCTTGTGATGAGAACGATGCGAATAGAGAGAGTTCAGATAACTTGTTGCGAAGGCCAGTTGAGATTAATGTGAACAATGGGAGAGAAGGGGCGGTAGGTAATTGAGGAATCAGAGTTGCTGGGGGGCCAGAGCATATAGAACAGCAACGAAAGGTGCGAAATCACTGATTGCCTCACAGGAACTGGAGTCCCAGGAGCAGGAGAGATATGCACCCACCTTTGGCATCCGAAAGGCACTGGACACTTGTTTTATGCCAGAGTAACATCCTTGCTGCAGGTCGTACATGTGGATACCTCTGCGCTGGACCTGGATTCACTATCGACCGCCGGCCCTTTGTAATAAAATTCTCCAGGAGAGCTGCGGCCGACCAGCACCTGCTCCCATGACAAAAACCCACTGCCTATCTTTGGAGGGTTGAGCGTCAGGTTTGCACGTAGGCAGTCTTCTTTCGTCCCACACTGCCACGGCGACGAACGTACGACATCTCATCTATTAGACTTCCATATCCCACATAGAGGAGGGTGAGTAGAGGCCATTGGCATTGATTGGAGATAGCACGCTCCTAATCCCGCTCAAGCGATAGGCAGAAGATACGGGCAAAGAAAAAACTTTGCGACGCGAATTCTTTTCAAAATGCATCCAGAACGCTTCTAGCAACAGGCACTCCCGGCTGTACAGCCTGAAAAAGCAGGAAACATCATCTACTCAGAGTTCGCGCAAGAATTTTAATCGGTGAGATGGGACGGGGGCTGCGACGGTAGATCACTCCACGCGCGAATCAGGAAACCCCATTCTCAGTGAGGCCGCCAGCTCAGCTTGCACAGTTCCAGCCGCCCCTGGATCCATGTGTCCAGACTTAATCGAAAACGGAAACCATAACACAACGAGGTGGTAGTGCTCTCCGAACGGCAGGAAACTTTTTGTGGAGGAAAAAGCGTCTGAGGAGGAGGGGTTTGCGTCCGCAGAAAGCTTCAGTGCGGTGGCGAACGAGTGGACCGTGTGAGGCAGCTGTGGAGCTGGAGATGGCTTGGGAGGAGAAAGAGATTGAAAAAAAGCCCCTACTCGTTGTAGCGACAAGTACAGCGGCAAGATGAAGAGATGTTCGCTTCTATACTTTGAAGACTGCCGAACGGAGTGCGCAGTTGGCGATGAGACGCTGCCATTCATAAAGGATAACTTCGGTTCACTGCACTGAATCGTCCAGCTCCATCAGTACCTGAGCTCCCGCATGCTCCAGAGAGCACATTATGATGTCAGTGAGAGGAACCCGCCGACTGAGGCTGAGGTTTTGAATTGTGTCCGGAAAACATCAAAAATGGAAGAAGGCAGGTGGAGATGACTAACATCACTGCTGATTTGTTGAAAGCTCTCCCTCCGTCTGGGATCCCCGTGAAATGACAAAACCCACTATCCGTACCATATGGATTCAGCGAAGATACCCGATTCTGTAGAGACTTGCGCGATCATCGTACACTCTTCACAAGAACTTATCCGTCATGGACCCCAAGAGGCACGACCAGAAGGGATTTCTCCACTGCGTGTCATGTATACAGAGGTTTTGGAGACGTATCGTTCTCTCGAGCGGCTCAATCAGAACAATAAATTTCGTGAGGAACACAACCAGAAGAGAGCAATGACCAGTTTCCGACCTGGACGATCGACCATCTGACCAAAGTGTTCGTCGTGAGAAGAGTAATTGAATCGTGCTAGCGGTATTCGAAACCATTCTACAGCTCTTGCTTTCTTGGACTTTGAAGCCGCATTCGACTCTCCTCATCGTAATCGATTGTTCCAACGCTCTGCGAGCATTGAAGTCCTGGAATAGTATGTTCGACTAATCGAGGACATGCACAAAGGAACAACAGCAGCAATTCGTACACCTGTCGGGTTTACGTTGGCTTTTGAGGTGAAAAAGGAGTAATGCAAGGAGTTGTAGCGGGACCTTTTCTATTCAACTTCGCTGTTGATGACATCATGCGTAGAGTTGCAGAACAGTTTCCTGCGGACGTGATACTAACACCATGAGGACGCGCCCTTGTCGACCTGGGGTACGCTGACGACATAGTGTTTGTTATTCGCTGAAAACAACGCAAAACTGGTAAGGATTGTGAACCTCGTTTCGAAGCATGGCGCAGGGACTTCGACTTCCTTCCCACAAATGCAAGCAAATTTGGGTCTCTCAGAGGCCATCAGCGGGAGTTTGTGTGGACGGACAACGTATCGAAATGGTGGATGATTTTTGCTACATATTTGGGCTGTTTGCTGAAGAACCATGGTGCAGCAGATACTTAACAGCGGTGTTTGAAAGCTACGTCTGCATTCCATTCTCTTACCAAGTGTTTGTGGTCTACCCCCATCGCGAAGGAAGTCAAGTTGCGCGTCTACCTATCCGCTATTCGCCCTATCATGATGTACGGATCGGAGACGTGGGCAGCACCGAAGACGCAGATGGAAAGGTTGGATTGCACGGAAAGGAAGCTGTTTAGACGTTTGCTTGGATATTTCTGGCCGCAGAAGTGCCACAACGAAGACCTCTACAAGGAAATCGACGCCTTACAACAACGCTTGACACGAGAGAGGTGCCAATATCTCCCAACGCCAACTCAAGCGGCAACGGAAGGTCGTCTTCGTTTGTTCGCGCATAATTTAAGGAGACCGCCAGATTGCCAGGACGGCACGTTTCGGTAAAGATGAGGAATGATCGCGTCAGGCGAAAACCAACCGGCCTACACAAAACACCGAAAACTAGAACACGTTTATCGTCTGCACTGACTCTATGTTATCCCTGTAGTCGAACGAGTCGTGAGCCACAACTTTACCGCGGTTCTACCACGATACTGTGCTGCTCGATGCCTGCGGACCCAGTGGGGAGAAGTCGCGGGTTGGTTGCGGCTTGAGTCAGGGTTTGAAGCGACTCTCATTTAGACCTCTTGTTGGGAGAAGATTTGCCGCCGTTTCTCGCAGATGACCACCTACCACAATCGCAGCGAACGCTGGCGTGATGGGTCGATTGCGAGAAAAGGGGCGACAATTACACTGGCAACAACAGGGCTAAATGAGGCCGCTGCTAAACCCTAGACTTCCAGCGACAACCCCGCATCATCTCCGCGTCCCCCCCGCGACTGCCCCGCAATTCCCCCGCGTCTCCTCCGCGTTCTCCCCGCGTCTCCTCCGCGTCTTTCTCGTATCTCCTCCGCGACTGCCCCGCATCTCACCCGTGTCTCCTCTGCGACTGCCCCGCGACTCCTCCGGCTCGGCGCCGGCAGGCACCGAGCCGGAGGAGTCGCGGGGCAGTCGCGGGGGAGTCGCGGCAAAATTTCTCAGAGAATCACGCGCGTCTTACTGAGCGTACACAAACATATATTCGTCGAAAAAATGAAAATCATGGTGGGAGCCACAACATAATTTTTCGAGGAGCTCAGACTAGCAAACTTCGACAGTGAGCGATCAATAGTTTTCAGAGAGCGCGTGATTTGGCCTTTCAAAACCAACCCCAATTTTAAATTTTTGGTAAGAAAGTGCACATCCGAATCTACGGTACATCATTTCATCGAGCTTTTAGTGTTTCTTCTGAGTTAAATCCCATGACAAATCAAATGCACCAAGTATTTCACTTCTTTTAACGAGTTTCTCATAAATATTGTTATGCCAAATCATGAACTTTCGTAGCGGAGCAAAACAGTTAGATAATGCGGTCTCTCGTTTTGCACAACTCTTATCAATAGTTGGCTCAAACTTGACTGCCAAATGATACCTTCAATTATTCCACTACATTTCCCAAAAATCAAATTATTCTACGACGAATCGTTCTCAGGAATATTTCAGAACTTTTTTCATTTTTCTTTACCTTCCCCTTTTAACTGAGTATAATTCTAATTTTTCAATAAAAATGGCCATGCCAAATTTTTACTTCTGCCAGGAACCTAAACTTTCAGAATAGTAATATTGAAAAAGCCTCATTTTACCTTCCATGCTATATGTAAACACTTCAAGTCTGTTTGGTAGTTGTCATAATATCTCGATAGATAGCGCCAAAAATCTTCCAGGTGCATACTTAGTGTGTTGGCCGCAACTGCACCACCGCTTTTTTCCAAGCCGGTGAACTGCATGTTCTGCCATTATCGGAACGAAGTTTGGGTCCGCGGCTGCAGACAATCGATGTTGCAGCACGCAGCTCGAAGGTAATCGTGCTGGGACGAAGGTTGATCGTGGATACCAGGGCTGTGCGTTAATAACGTTAACGTGTTAACGCATTAACGGGTTAACGCGGTTTTTTTCAAAAATTAACGATTAACGGTTAACGAAAAAGTCCCGAAATCACGTTAATTTTTATTTCGTTAATGTTCCATCCATCTATGCTTTTTGCATGTCAGGGTTCCTATTCTTGAAGAGTATTCGTTTATTGTTCTGGTTGATAGTATTAATAATCCATGAAGATGATTTTCAAGTTTGGAGTGTACGGACTGCGGTGTTTGGTAAGGAACGTGTTTCATGTTTTTTTTTGGGACATCTGGTTATTTATCGATTTTCGTGGTGGTCAGGTAATGTTTTCAAAATTGTTAACGAAATGCAAAATTAACGTGTTAACGCATTAACGGATTAACGCGGTTTTTTTTTCAAAAATTAACGATTAACGGTTAACGAAAAAAACAAATTTCATTAACGCACACCCCTGGTGGATACCATTGTCCCAGCAGGATTGTCTTCGAGCTGCGTGCTGCAACAGCGGTTGTCTGCCACTTCCGATCGGAATTTCGTTCCGATAAGTACAGTATGTAGGAAGCGAGATAGTCACTTTCATTAAAGGCACAATACGCCGTCACACATGAAATTTGAAATTTTCATATACTTGTGGTGTAGGTAGTACTTTACTAGGTGTAGATAGTACGCACTTTGAAGGAGCGGAACTTTAGCAGGTCAAGGAGTTCTAATACCTTGGATTAGTCGTGCAAGAACGGAAAGTTGCGGCCACGGCAGAGGTATGCAGCAGGATCGGGCAGGCATCCAGTGCGTCTGTGGGAGAAAAACAATGTCTCACTGGAGACTAAAATGCGATTGTTCCGAGCGCTAATAATTCCGATACTACTGTACGGTTCGGAAACATGCACTCTACTGAAGCCAGACCTTGTCAAGCTGGGGTCTTCCAGTTGCGGTGATGCGATAGATTCTTGGGATCACGATTCGTGACCGTATTTGCAACGATAATATTAGAAAGAGCTCTATGGATCAACCGTTGGTTGAAGAGCCACCGAAAACAAGAAGATTACGGTGGTTTGGACATGTATTTAGGATGGATGCTAGCCGGCTCCCGTACAGTTTGCTGCGGCACAACGCCCGCCATCGTGGAAGATCTAGAGAACGGTCCCGAAGAAGACGTGGCTCAAGCAAATGGAAGAAGATCTGAAAACCTAGCAGTGCAGCGTTCTTAACGCTAGAATTATTCCTGCAAACCGTACGTAATGGAAGCGTATCGTTCAGGCCGCACGAGCTCCTATGGCACCTACAGCAGTGTATTGATTGAGAGGGCATCCCGCTTCACTAAACGCCAGCTAACGGGATGAGTGAGTGAATGGTAGTACGTGCCAGGTGCGATATCTCAATTCCTCTGAAAAACGAGATGTGAGCGACCGCCACGGGTCACCCCCTCTTTACGACTTTCGAACTCAGTAGCAGCTCGCTGAATGGATGAATTTCAACCGCGTCTCCGATTTTTCTTCGTTGCTGGTCTGTCTCTTCATCTTGGTTCGCTCTGGTGCAGCGACTGCGAATGAAGAGAAATACAGGCCGAGACAACTCGTCCACGAATTTTTCGCGCCTATAATTTACGCATATTTCAGGAGCCATCACTCCGTTTGTAGGCTTTGAACGATTTGCGAGCTATAGTCGGCATGCATCCTAGTGATACTTTGCGTTCCTTATTGAAGGTTGGCGCAAACTATTAGGTTGATGCAAAAGTTTCCGGACTTTTCATGACTTTGAATAAAAAATATTTATTTCAAAAACAAACAAGGCTCACCCAACAAAATAATTTCCATCACATTCTCGGACAGAAAATAGGCTTGACCGCGCGCAAGTTTTCGCCCTTAGTACCGACTATACTTGGGCCGAATGATCGAGTCATCATCCGATTGAAAAAGTTCGACTTCGATTGAATCGACTAAGTCGACTATTCGAAAAGTGGAAAATCCGGCTAAATCGAAAAGTCGATCATTCGAAAAAGGGCGATCTTCGAAAAGAGTAATATCCGACTTACTCGAAAATTTTGCCGCTCTTAAAAGAACGTGGTGTACTTGTTATCCGAAGATAATGGATAAATTCAGATAGTGCCGATTTTAAATTTCCCATTCGGATACTATGTATAGAACCTGGCTAATGAGAAAAATGTTGGAAATGCCAGCTACTCCATCTGGACACGTTTTTCTACTTTGCGCGTAATCAATGCAGAATTTTTGTAGCCGCAAACAAACATGGCTAATGCCTTCTTTCTACAATCTAATAATTAGTTTTTTTTCTTATTTCAACATGTGCGCAACGCTCAATGAATCTTAAAATGAATTAAGAGCTCATAAGATTTGAAATGTAGGTGTCTGAATGAGAATAAAAATGGGGAAACTGCGGGCGAATTATGCTGATCATCGAGGAGGAAAATCGTCATATTAGAGGGGTCGTACGCGTATAAAACCATAGGTTTTTTCATATTCTGTATAGCTTGGCCTCTTTAGTGAAAGAAAATGTCGGACGAGTCCCTAAACAATTCTTATTTGTAAAGAAAAACCAGTTTGAATACACTGTAAAAATGACTTGAAGTTTGCGCCAAAATCGTTTTCGAAGTTTTCCTGCATGTCAAGTTTGGGCCATAGTTGTTTTAGTGTTGTTTGACAGTCGCATCAGCATTCTATGAGAAGCGGTAGATGATGGACCAGAAGTGCTAGATGATGGACCCCATAGCAGCTTTCAGCTTGCCGTAGCTTTTAAAGGCAGTGTTCCCGATAAATCTCATATTCGACTTCGACTCAAAAATGGGGTCGTTCGGTCGTGAGCTATCCAATAGTGAATAAACAGCGGAGAAAAGCTCTCAGATTAAGCTAAAATAGCTGTTTGTTACGTTCTGGGCGTGGACGAGCTTACGAGCTAGTTTCCGCGAGTGCGCTAGTGGCGAAATGTGCGCGAATCGATCGGGATGGACGTGGCGGAGTTCCTTGGCAATTCGCCATCGAAAACGTCCGCGGCCCCACAAGCTCGTCAGAGCGGGGCGGGCGAGCTTAGAGCAGGCGTACTGGGCTAACGCTAATTTTTTTCGCCGTCGTTTTTATTGATTTCTGACTCGTTTTCGCTGCTTTTTTCCGTCCCTATCAGCTCTAGCATCTGCTAGCGTAGTATTTCACACCAGAAACTTAAAAGCGAGATTCATCGTGAACACTGCCTTTAGGAGCTGAAATAGGCCTCGGCTGATATCTGAGCTAGGTAGGGGGTGTCAGCTTGTGCGCTACATTGAGAACGTCGCGACGCATCCGCACGCGCACGAGGACAAGGGGCCATCCTTATCAAAGCTCTGTTCATACAGTCAGCGCAGATCGCACAAATATTTTGCGTTCCCTGTTGTGCGGTAACGCAAGCTCGGTGCCCGCATCTTATAACACGTGGCACCTAATTTGCACTAACTGTCGATAGGGACCTCCAAGTATTAGCATGATCCGAGCAAACTGTACACTCGTTGCCCCATACCTCGGTGAAATTGAGAGACTCGCTTTAGTTTTCGAATGGTGTTTCCCCGCCGTTGTTCCCCGGACAGTAGCCGGCTTAATTAAGCTATTCTTTTTTCGCAATCCAATTTATAAATATGCGCACAAATATGTAATGAAGCTGTTGCGGGAACCAAAAAGTCAGTTTGGCTGTCACGTCTTCATGTACCGTCCGAATGGCTGAATGGAAGGGTAGATAATTTTTTAAGTCGATTGAAAAAGTCGACTTTTTATTCGAAAAGTCGATCATTCGAAAAAGTGGGATTTTCGACTTATTAGAAAAGTCTGTCATTCGAAAAGTTGAAATTCCGGCTAAATCGGAATGTCGATCATTCGAAAAAGTCGAATTTTCGACATATTCGAAAAGTCGATTATTCGAAAAAAATTTCAATTTGCCTAAGTATAGTACCGACCGCGCGCAGGAACCGTTCCAACCGCGCGCAAAAAAACAGAATAGGGCTGACCGCGCGCAAAGAACGCGGTCAGTGCGATCTTGAAAAGTTGCGAGCGTTCCGACCGCTTTTGCCCTTTTCACGGCTCCCACCTCTTTCCGTTCGGACCGCGCGCAACTTTGCAAAGCGGGCAGAAACCGCGCAATTTTGGACCAACCGCACGCAGACGTGAGGGAAAATGCGTGGTGTGTAGCGGCGAGGACATATTCAACTTCACGCCTGAATCGTCGATTATTTCTGCTGCAATTTCCGTGTCATCTCGCTTTTTAAATATTTTTCTTTATTTTTCTTTCTTTCCTTTGTATGGTTCTGAGTTCCCCTTGTGTCTCCTGTGTGTACACTGCTTTTTATGATTACCGTTGTTTACCCTAGGTTATTAGCAAGAATAACAATAGCACTTGTTGAAAACGGGTGTTGACCGACAGTTGATGAAGGCATGTGCAGAATGTTATGGAAGGTGTGTAGGGATTCAGTTGGGTGGATAGCTTTGAGGGAAAGAAGTAGGAAGCCCTAAAGGCGTGAAAGGAAATTGATCGGAAGTGGGCGGGGCTTGGACAGGAGTGCGCACAGCGGCAAAAAAAGTGCTGTGAAATTCGAAAAAAGTGTAGGGAACCAGGCTGGAAGTCTGTGAGGGCTTCGAGGGCAAGTTTTCAATGTTTCGGAATGTGGGCGGGGCTTCGACAGGAGTGCGCACAGCGGCAAAAAAATTGCTTTGAAATTCGAAAAAGTGTTGGGATCAGCGCTGGAGGTTTGCAAGGGTTTCGAAAGCAAGTTTTCAATGTTCCGGAATGTGGGCGGGGCTTCGACAGGAGTGCGCACAGCGGCAAAGAAGTGCTGTGAAATTCGAAAAAAGTGTGGGGAATCAGGCTGGAAGTCTGTGAGGGCTTCGACGGCAAATTTTCAATGTTCCGGAAAGTGGGCAGGGCTTCGGCAAGAGTGCGCACAACGGCAGAAAATGCTTTGAAATTCGAAAAACTGTTGGGATCAGCGCTGGAGGTATGCAAGGGCTCCGAAAGCAAGTTTTCAATGTTCCGGAAAGTGGGCGGGGCTTCGGAAGGAGTGCGCACAACGGCAAGAAAATGCTTCGGAATCTGGAAAAGCATGGGGAACAGGGATGTGCGGCAAACGATTTTAAAAATTCGGCAAACGGGAATCGACAAAATTTGTCCAAAAACGGCCGGCAAACGGCAATCGGCAATCGACAAACGGCAAAATAAAAAATCTTGTATATAAAAACGGTACGAATGTTCGAGAAGTAGCGGTGAAAAATTACTATTTTTTCAATGCGCAGTTCGTATTGCAATAGCAAGGTAAGAAATGGCTTTGGAATAACACCACAAAAAGCTGAACTTCCTACGTCGGAGCAATACCTGATACAGAAAATCAGCGCAGGAATGACTCTTCTTTCGAACACTTGTAATAGGAATGTTGTGGTGAAAGGATAGTAATTTTCAGAGGCTCTATGATGTGAACCTTTTTCGCAATAGTAGTCATTCATTTGTTTCGTGTTTCAGATTCATCGCACAAATTTTAAGTATGGTGCAATTCAAGTTTAGCGGGCGAGCACTCGAGATCTATTTGAAGAAATGAAGAGCTTAATGCGGTTCTACTTAAAGGCAGTGTTCGCGATGATTTTCGTCCTCGAGTTTTTCACATAAAACAATGCGTTGGCCTCCAAATGTTACCAAAATTACGAAGAAACAGCGAGAAACGCATCTAAATGTCGTATTTCAGTGACATTATTTTATAAAATGGACTAGTTGTCCGATTGAATGAACATGTTCATGGTGGTTGTCATCGGTGGGAAACTGGGTCAGTTGAAAATAGAAGAATGTTCCATGCAGAGCAGGATTAGTTGGGGCCCTAAGGAAGGAACGGAGCAATAGTGAGTAGAGAATTGCAAAGGACAGGTCCACAAAAGATTTCATTGTCACAACAAACACTTCCGGTGATACTTAAGAGGCGGGGTGATACTTAAGGATTTCGTGCACTTCTGGGGCGTTTTTCTCAATTTCTACGTCATTTCGGTTCTACCCGGGGGCCACTTAGCCGATATAGCGAATAATCTCAAAATTGAAGATTATCGTGAACACTGCCTTTAAAGACACAGTCCAACCTCATGGGTAAAATTTGATATCATAGTCCGCCTACCGTAAATAGCGACCCTGCCCAGCGCGAGATCTCAATTTGACCAAATAAGTGAGAAACTACAGGGAAAAAGTCGGCCCCGCCCACAACGCCCCAAAAGCCTAACCGCGCACACCGTATTGGAAAGATAATCAAGAGCTCTGCTATTGTACATTTTGTCTTTGAGCATGGCCAAACAAACCAATTTTTCCGTTTGCAAAGATTTTGATGCCCTATTTGGGCCGAAACGCTTGATTATGCTTTCGAGGTATAGGGGGCGGGGCCACCCTTTTCCGCCCTTTTCCTCGCTTATTTAATCGAATTGAGATCTCGCGCTTGGCAGGGGTGCTATACGCGGTGGGCGGACTATAATATCAAATTTTACCCTGAGGTTGGACTGTGCCTTTAAAGGCAGTGTTCACGATAATCTTCGATTTTGAGATTAATAGCTAAATCGATTGTTTGGCCCCGGGAAGAACATAAATGACGAAGGAAATGAAAAATGCACCAGAAGGTCACGAAATCCTTTACTCTCACCCCACCTCTTTACTCTCACAGGAACTGTTCGTTGTGACAATGAAATCGTTTGTGGGCCCGTCCTTTACAATTATTTGCTTTCTGTTGCTCCGTTGTCTTCTTCGGACCCTACCTAGTACTATTTTGCCTGGATTATTCTTCCATTTTCGACTGATCCCACTTTTCACCGGTGACAACCACCGTGAGCATGTTCATACAACTGGACAACTAGTCCAGGCCAGAGATTAATGTCACTGAAATATGACGTTTTAGCGCGTTTCTCGCCGTTTCTTCGTAATTTCTGTAACACTCGGTGGCCAACGCTTTGTTTTCAGTGGAAAACTTGGGAACGAAAATTATCGTGAACACTGCCTTTAAGCTGATTATTTTATAACAGCGGTGGCACCCACACCGCTTCGCGGAGTAGTTGTTAGCTTGCCTCACGGTGTGTTTACTATTTGACCGGAATTTGGATAAAAGATGATGGCGTGGGAAAATGCGACTGAACCGCACGTTTTCGGACAGTTTTGGGAGCATTTTTAAGAAACTGCTCCATCTTCGACAACGCTCTCCCCCTTCGACCTTTTGAAATTCTGCTGATCTGCGTTCTAGCAACTCAAATAAAGGCTAGCTTGCTCTTATGAGTCAGGGCGGAGTAAGCAGCGGAGCGGTCGGTCATGACAAAATATAGCAGTGATAAAGAGGTTTTGACATGATAAGCCCGATAAGTCTTGCTTCGACCGGCTCAAAATGAGGGAGCTAGGCTATGCATGCAGTTGGGTAGTCTCTCGAGCTCTCCTAAAGATGCGAGTCCTGAAAAATCGCGGTCGTTTCAAATCACTTCCTCCCCAAACAACACGCCACCCCTTTCTCCTAACTTATCATCCCCGAGTCCAGGAATTTAGTTTATGACCAAGTCACGAATCAAATGAAAATGGATGTTCCCCACGCGGTGTACACCCTCTCCGACCCTTCGAACTCAAAACTGCAACTTTCAACAGAGTAGAATGTTTTCAGCGTAATTGTGAGCATAATAGTAGGCGGCGAAGTGCATAAGCCCACAAACTGCCACTAGAGTCCAGCATCCTTTACAGGAAGCTTTTACAATCCCAGTAAAGTCTTGCTTACACACCAAGGCAGTAGCGCTCTCTCAGCAAAGTCTTGACGAATTCCGCGGCGCTCTGGGACCTCCTAGCGAGCTACCGACACTTGGCACGTTCCCAGTCGGGTCCTACCCACTTTCCTTGTCTGATGCCCTCACAGTTTGTTCCCACTCACTTTTCTCGAAGCTTGGCGCACTCCCAGTTGGGTCCCACGTGCTTTTCTGTCGCTCTGTGCGCTCCCAGTGAAACACCGCGTATTCTGTGGTCAACGGTCAGCGGTCGAAGGTCAATTCTCTAGCCATTTATTATGATGTAAAATGATCTCGATAGAAATGTATTGTTACCAAATATCTGAAACAAATCGATCCATCCAGTGTTCTTTTTTCTGAACCCTTTATGTATTCTACTGAAATTGTTCACGGTGTTAATTCTTGTCCCGAAAAGCCTAACATTATTTGCCTAAGGTTAGATCAATTGGCTTGAAGTTTTTAAAGTATATGTATACACTGCGACGCATAAGTATAGCAACACCTCCGAAATAGGTGCATATTTTGGATCGAAGTTCTGAATATTTTCGTGAGTTTCTCTGTTTTCTCCTACGGCAAAAACGATGGATCAAGTAGTATGACCAGGAATTGCCCAATCCGCCTTCAATTGAGGAGAAAAGTTCGTATGGAGCATTATGGAGTATGGAGAAAAAGAAAATGTTGCTATACTTAAGCGTCGCTGTGTAGCCCGTCTATCTCCTTTCGAGCCGGTCGCAGCAAGGCTTGTCGCGCCTACCACGAGCGTCCTAATCGCGGAGTTTGTTATCTATCGCGCACGTTTTGCCGAAATTTGTCGAAAAGTGAGAGGAAAAACGGCAAACGACAATCGACAAGAATCGTCCGAAAACGGCCGGCAAACGGCAATCGGCAACCGGCAAACGGCAATCGGCAACCGGCAAACGGCAATTGCCGCACATCCCTGATGGGGAATCAGGCTGGAGGTGTGTGAAGGCTTCGGAGGCAAGTTTTCAATGTACCGAAAGTGGGCGGGGCTTCAGGGAGAGTGCGTAGAATTTTGAAATAAGACGTGCATTGTAGTTGTATGTTTAAAAGGGTTCCTAAGGAGTGTTTTCAATGTTTCGAAAAGTGGGAGGAGCTTAGCCAGGAGTACGCACAACAGCAAAAAAGTGCCTTGGGATTTGAGAAAAAATTTGGAGCGACGTTGTAGGTGTGCAAAAGCCGATAGACTTGAGATTGCGGAGCCGATAGACTCCTGTAGCCTGTACTAGAACGCTCACCTAATTGTAAGCATCAAAAACCAGCCACAGTGACTTTGTTCAAAGAATCAACCTGGACGAGTTCGTATGTGGAGGGGGGGTTGTTGAAGCTCGTGGGCGGGGTTGACGAAATTTTTCGACTTGCATTGCTCAAATTTAGTAGTTTAGACTAGTTTTCGACGCTTCCAACGGCGCGAGCGTTCTACTAGAAGCCGTACGACCCCAGTGGTTATCCCAACAACGTTTTTGAGCTTGTCTGCTGCCTTCAAGTCGAGAAGAAGCTTTTGCATCTTAATGTATGCATAAAATGTGCATAGTGTGTACACTTGACATGGAATTCACAAAACAGCTTTTTCCATAATAAGCGACTCTCATACTTGTTGCTACAGTCTTAACACAGCCAACTGATTAATCCGTGTTTGCAACATAGGCTCACGACGTTTGCGACTTGAATAGGTTCTATTTTCCAGAAATTTCTGGGAGATTTCGCATGGGAAGGCTCGAAGCGGCGACGGGGAAAATTAGATGAAACAGATCGAAGGCTACAAAGCGAGGTATGCGTTTTGTGTTACGGTTTAACAGTTGAATCCAGTGAGATTATTGTTCTAGGAAATGCTGCACCACAGTACGATGATCCCGTTGAGTTTCTGCGCACTACCTTTGGAGAGGCCGTCGTAGCAGAGCTAGGTCTGTAACACTTTCCGGGACTATAGATTTTCCCCGACTAAATGTTTTTCAGAAGTTTGTTGTGACAGTTGTAGGTATTAGGCGGGACTAGAATATTCAGTACTCAAAATTTATGCCAAACTTTGATATAAGGTCCGTTTGCATTTTTTTGGATAGAGAAGCAAGCTCATGTTGTTCTGTCTATTGTGCAATGAAGAGCATAGGGAGCTACAGTTAGTCCGGTTAGAACTAATCTTAACTCAAGAATTTATTCCTTCCTGTAAATAATTGTGATGAAATGCTGTTTAATAGTGCTTATTCGTTCAATTGTGCCGCTAATACTTGTGCATTAGTCCCTTATTTTCGAATCGATCAATAATCTGAATACAGTCGTTCAACGGATCGTAATAACATAATAATCAAATTTCCAGAGTTCATAAACCCCTCTTTTTGATCCAAATCAGTATGCAGGTGTTTATTTTAACAATGAGATCATTGAACTTTTTCTAAAATCACTTGATTTACTCGAGAACAAATTAGTTTTTTTTTTCTGATTCTATATTCGAGCGTCGCCACCTGCATTCCGTCCAGAGTAGTTGAATAGTTCAGTTTTTCGTATGGGCCGAATATCTAGAAGAATACTCATTTGTAACTGCCTATTATAGGCCATTCCTTCTAGAACTACCTATAACACTCAGAAATTGTTCAATATTTAGAGAGCGTCTTCCCATTTGGCTAACTAAAGTGTTATATCAATAACAATGTTCCGTCCATTCCGAGATCGCTTACTCCAGCCTTTCAGAGTGAAAAGTCATCATTTTGTGGAATTTGTCGACAAAAATTGGCTGAGAAAAATGGCAAGAATGGGAGAGCTACAATACCCGCGCTATGTTTCGTAAAAACGGGGAGCGTCTGGCAAACTTGGCAAAAAAAAACGTCCGATGCATGAAACTTTTCTGAAGGAAGACTTTTTCGACTGCTGAAAACGCTGTCATACTTTCACATGAAATCGCTACCTAATTATGTGACTTGTGGGCCGACTATCCCTAAAATCGCTCTGTTTCTGAAGGAAATTAATTTTGCTATCGTTTATCAAAAACGTCGTGCGCTACGAAATGCGGCGAAACTTTGAGCTGTATTTGTAAAAGTAATGGAAGAGCAATCGGTATGCTTTCTTCATAAATTAGGTGCAGGTGAGAGAATCTCGAGGTTTGTGTTTGTTGAATTCTCGAAATCCAGCATTAAAAACGCTTGAGAGCTACATGAAAAGCGGAGGTTTCTTGTGAGAACCCCGAACTCTTAAATGAAAGTTTTCGAAAATTCAACCCATACAAACCTTGAGATTCTCGCACCTACACCTAATTTATGAAGAAAGCATACAGATTGCTTCTCCATCACTTTTACAAATACAGCTCGAAGTTTCGCCGCATTTCGCCGCGCTTCTGAAAAACGGTTGAAAAAACTATTTCCTTCAAAAAAACGAAGCGAATTTAGGGATCTTCGGCCCAAAAGTCGCATAATTAGGTAGCATTTTTATCTTCGAGTATGATAGCGTTTTCAGAATTGAAAAAAGTCATTATTCAAAAAAGTTACATGCATTGGACCTTTTTTTGCCAAGTTTGTCAGATGCTCCCCGTTTTTACAAAACTTAGTGCGGGTATTGTAGATGCCCACTTAGTTTCACATGGGGAGATATTTGTGAGTTCTACTAGACCTATAACATGCGCTACTACCATTATCTCGTTTAATAATATCGATAGCTCCATTGTTTTTAAACGCGGTCTACATATCTGTGTCCTTGGAGAAAATTGATCAGTTACCACTTGGGTTCTCAGTTTTGATGACTTCACTTTTGTGCGCTGTAGAAGTTTTAATTTTCGGGTTCACAATTTTTGAAAGATGATTTGAAATAATTGGAAACAGTTGTTCGAAACATAATTTTCATGTAACAGCGTGGAAGCACAATAAATGAAGGCGGATTGAAGTTTTACAGTAATAACATCCAAAATATGAATAACTTAACTGGATGTGACACAAAAAGGGAATTCGCAGTTCGAGCGTATAATTTTTCAGTGACTAAAATTTATTTTCACTTGTTTTCACTCGAATATTTGACATTTAAAATCACACCAACGTGCACTATTTTTTACATCAAAATTGACCCATATTTCCAATGTGTTTTTTATTCAAGTATTTGAAGTAATTTTTTGGTAACGTGTGAACTCGATCATGTAATGTAATTCGTTGCATATTTTTGTGTATAACCGTTAGCCATTATTGTGAACAAATACAATTTTTTCACAAGTATCGTCTCATTACTAATTGATGTACCATCAAGTGATTGATTTGGAAATAAATTTGTATATTATCATTTTCGTGTTATGTTGTTATGCAATACGCTAGTCTGGAGTCTCCCAGTCCTGATAGTCAGTGCTGGCTATTTTATACTGTAATAGCCAGTAGTGGGCACCACGATTGTAGGATCCCCTGCTGGCGTACTGCGCTGTTCTGAGCCCCTCCCATCTGAAGGGCGCCGTGATATCATATTTGCCCGCGGTCCGAACGCAAAGTGCCGTGATGCAAATTTGCGTTCGGAGACGCGCACACTTTCGTACTGACCGCGGCGGTGTACCGTTCGGAACGCTCGCAATGGTGCGGTCGGAACGTCGCCGATCCCGCGGTCGGTCCTTGTTGCGCGCGGTCAGCCCTATTTCTGTCCGAGTTCAAGGATCCTTCGCCACCCTGATCATGATTTCCCGACGCGTAGAACTATGGCTGTTTCGAGTCGAAGTATTCATCTAAGGCTATTTTGACTTCGTCATCGTTAGTGAACTGTTTTCCATCCAGGAAGTGCTTCATCGAGCTGAACAGAACACCACAGTGACCGCGGAGGTCTACTGCTGACAGCTGGTACGTTTGACCGAGGCGATACGCATTAATCGCTTCGAAATAAACACTGATTGCCTTCTTCACGAGAATGCTCGGCCACACGTATCTCGGATAACCCGACAGAAACTGCTGGACCCGGGCTGGGAAGTTCTTCCTCACCCTCCATATAGCCCAGATCTTGCCACTTCCGACTACCATCTGTTCCGCTCGATGCAGCACTCCTTCGTCTTCTTCAGCGTTTGTCCCGCTCCAATGCGGGGTCCGCTTTTCTTATGCGCTGGCGCCATTTTCCCCTGTGATGCGCCTGATCAGGGTGCACGCCGGAAATTTTTAAATAGTTGTGCAGCGTATCAAGCCACCGCTGCCTTGGCCGTCCTTTGGGTCTTTTTCCAGGCACGCCGAGGTTGAGCCCAGCCTTGCAAACGGTGCCACTTCCAGCGCGAAGAACATGCCCATACCATCGTATTCGAGATTCGCGCAGTTTCTCGGCAATCGGAGCGACACCAAAACGCTTCCGGATGTCGTCGTTCGTGACGTGGTCCAAGCGTGTGACACCCGCTGTCCAGCGTAGCATTTTCGTCTCCATTACACCGAGCCTTCGCTCTGCCTCTTTCGATGCAGCTTTTCCTGGATGGAAAACAGTTCACTAACGATGGCGAAGTCGAAATGGCCTTACATTAGAAGAATACTTCGACTCGAAAGAGCCAGAGTTCTACGCGTCGGTTATTCATGATGTGCGCGATCGGTGGCGAAGGATCCTTGAATGTGATGGAAATTATTTTGTTGGATGAGCCTTGTTTGTTTCTGAAATAAATTATTTTTATTCAAAGTCGAGAAAAATCCGGAAACTTTTGCATCAGCCTAATAGGTGCACCTATGTTATAGCATATGTCATCAAGTTTGCGCCAACCTTCACTAGGAAACGCGGAGTATCACTAGGATCCGTGCCGACTGCACTATTGTGATCAGCGGATGATTTCCTCCAAGACAATCTGAGAAATAATTTTTTGAGTGTCCTGTAACTTTAAGCGCTGAGTTGCGTCACTTAAGCGGAAAATCTTGTTGCATACAATTAGGTCTAGATCGAAATATGTTCCGAGGTGGCGTTTTGTATTCGAAAAGAAAAAAATACACTTCGTTCAGATAGCTGAAATTTTCAACAGATTGATTCGAAGTACTTTCTCCTCTTTCTACTGCTGTGATTTTTCTTTTTAGGAGTATCCACGAATTCCACGATTCTATGATACAAAAAGGAAGGAACGTAGAAATTCTGCGACTTCCTGACTCAGATCATGTGGAGCATTTCAAGAAATATCCGGCTGAATACGCATCCATCATTCGCCGATTCCTTGCATCATTGGAAATCAGCCAGCAGCAATGAAAATAATGTAAGGAAAATCATAGGGAACTGCCATGTTCCCTATGATTTTCAAAAAAAAATGTGTGCCTTAATTCTTTATGCTGAAGTTAATAATATATGTATCAAGTTATTATTATATGTTATTAATTTATGTATAGTATATGTATCATAATGAAAATTTCTAGAAAAAACCTACTCGTCTTTTTATGATCACTTCGAACTTGATAAACTTTCGATGGTAGTGCTATAATGCCGTTTTGTGCACGCCTATCTCAGGCGATTTATGGCCCCTGGCCGCGTGACAGTTCGGCTCCGATTACCAAGGAAAATCATACAGGGCGTTTCGTGACCATACGAACATCCTAAAAATCGGAATTTGAGAAAATGAGTTTCCCAGCCACATCGTCACTATTATTTTCGGATTCTAAAACTGAAGTGAGCGGGAGTGCAAGTGTCTGTTTCCTCAGGCCAACTCCACGTAATTTTATGATAGTTGTTATAATTTCCGGACCGTTTGAAAACCGTTTTTCAACTACGAACCTAATTTTTCATTAAAAATCAAAGACTTCGCCATTGAAGTTCAAGAGCGTATAGGCTCGCCAAGATACTTAACAGGTTCTGACTGTCATCGAGACATAGCCGTGATGAGGTCTCTCAGTGTTTGTGACCCGTTGTTACACCATACTTCCTCGTTCGCCGTTTTCAACTCCACCGTTGTAGAAACCTGCCGCTTATTAGCATTTACGGTAAAGCCCCACATGTTCCACAGGTCACGGTAAAGCCCCCACATGTTTCTCAAAGTACTGAGGGTAGAATTGCGAGCTGGCTACGTCAGAGTCTAAGTTCTGCAATCTTAGCCACTCACGCGTTGACCGGCTTACGTGAACACGGGCATCGGCTCGCCAAAAGGCATGACTCTGCCGGCTGGGGAGATCTATGTGGGGTAGCGGGTGCGATCGTAAAGCCTCCCGGTTGTTAACTGAATCTACTTAAAGGCAGTGTTGACGATAATCTTCGATTTTGAGATTATTCGCTAAATTGATTAATTGGCCCCCAGGTAGAACTAAATGACTTAGAGATTAAGAAAAACGCACCTGAAGTACACAGAATCGTTTACTCTCACCCCACTTCTTTACTCTCACAGGAACTGCGTTGTGACAATGAAATCTTTCGTGGAAACAATTCTCTACTTTCTATTGCTCCGTTCTCTCCTGCGGACCCTAACTGTTTTGCCTAAAATAATCTTCCATTTTTAATTTGCCCCATTTTTACCGGTGACAACCACCGTGATCATGCTCATACAATTGGACAATCCGTCCAGGCCAGGGAATAATGTCTCTAAATAAGGCGTTTTAGGGCGTTTCTCGCCGTTTCTTCGTAATTGTAGAAACCCTTTGTGGCCAACGCATCGTTTTAAAGGCAGTGGTCGCGATCAAATATGCTTGTCGTCTTTTTCTCTCCAAATCCTTTCCTGGGTCTCGAGTAGTAGGACCTATACGAAAAAATCGCGAAAAAACCACTGTTCTGGACCAAATTTGAAACCTGAACTTTCTTGTCTTTTGATGGTGGACGAGCCCACTCCACATCATCGGCATCGATGACCTCTTATATCAAGAACATCAGCTAGCTTGAAATTGAATGTCAATCAATGAACCTTCGAATATATGTACACATCTAGTCAAAAACATTGACTGAAGTGATGCTTTCATTATTCAACTGTTTTTATTCGCTAAATTTGCATTTATTTCTCCCTCTGAATGTCGATGATTTTTGACTGCTCGGCATGAGACTGCGATCTGTTTCGTCATCGCTGTGCACGTGTGCACGAACTAGCTTCTTTGGGCCCTAAAAACTCTAATTGTAGACCGTTTTTCACCGCGCTACCTTCATAGTTTTTCAGCTGTTTTTGATCTAAGCTGATTTTTGTAGTTTTTTTCGATAACGTTTTTCATCGTGACCACTGCCTTTAAGTGGAAAACTCAGGAACGAAAATCATCGTGAACAATCATCGTGAACACTGCCTTTAAAGGCAGTGTCCACGATAAATCTCGTTCTCGAGGTTTCAGTGTGAAACACTAGGTTGGCAGATGCTGGAGAGGATAGGGTCGAAGAAAGCATGAAAACGGGCCAGAAATCAATAAACATGGCTTCGAAAGTTATCCCGGTGCGCCTACAGTTTACCGCAATGTTAAAAGGACATGGTGCGGTTGCGGTCACACACTAAAACTACGGTGGAAGACGCCTGATTTCATTATCGATCGACAGCACAGCTGGTTTTCTCTGTAAGTTGCGGTATTTTGTGTTTGTTTCGGCATTTATTTTGTTTCTAACTGTTTAAATATTGCGAATAGGGGCTATTCTTAGTGCGTGAGGGAAATTAGCCGTTTGTTCGGGCTTCGAAGTGTTTTTTTTTCAAAATTCTGTTTTGAAATCGAAAAAACGGCAAATTTCTTTCGAAATGCCTTTAATCGTAATATTATAAGAGTCCGAATCAAAAGTAATGCCGAAGCAAACAAGAAAAAAAAGGAAAACGGTGACCCACCCTGAAACTCAACGGTGCTGTCGATCGATAATGAAATTAGGCGTCTTCCACCGTAGTTTTAGTGTGTGACCGCAACCGCACCATGTCCTTTTAACATTGCGGTGAACTGTACCTACCCCGGTCCCCCCCCCCCCATTCTGACGAGCTTGAGGCGCCGCACACGTTTCGATGGCGAGTCGCCAAGCAACTCTGCCGCGTCCAGCCTGATCGATTCGCCCAGATTTCGCGATTAGCGCGCGCTTGCGGAAATCAGCAGGGCCCCTGGTTTTCGCCCACGCCCTGAACGTTGGAAACCATTACTTACCTTATTCTAAACGTTTTTCTTCGCTGTATCTTCACTATTAGTTATCTCGCGACCAAACAATCCCATTTTCGGGTCGAACTCAAGTGCGATATTCATCGTGAACACTGCCTTAGAGTATTTATGTGATATGTGAGTACGCCAACATCAAATTTAGGGTTGTTGCAAAAAGCGCTTTACATCATCGCTTTTCCTCCACGAGAACTGCTGCTCCTGATAGTAAGGTGGACGATATCTTTCCCAGAATCACTTCAGTGGAATTCGACGACATCGAATAATTGTGGTGAGCGCGAAGCGCTCACCAGATTTGGCTTTGATTCGCCATCGCGCAACCCCCTGATCTCAGTATCAGGGTCCAGAGTGAACGTAGGAAGTCCGTTCTTTTTGCATTTAATATACTTTAGAAAGTTCAATAACTGTTCAAAAAATGGTCTGGAATGGTTACCTGAGATTGGAGAAAAATTGTCAAAACCACGTGATTTTGGTCGAAAAAGGGTTCGTCTCCTTTTTTTTCAGTTGGCGTACATGATCTTGTTGGAACACTTATCGTTGAGCTAGAAAGCTCATTTTTGGCCAGCAAGTTTGTTATGATTGCCGCTAGCTCCTGACAAAATTTCAAGTTGGTAGCTCAATTTTTGCGGGACCTCAAAATTGAGGGTCAAGTAAGACAAAAACACGTAAACATGTTGTTATAAACCATCCGACGTTTACTCATTCGTAAAAATGAACTAATGAAATAAACACCGTCACTGATAGGCATTTGTTTAGGATTGAACGCTTCAATCAATACGGCGGGATCTTGGATGTATTTTTTAGAACGCCGCATGGTGTGAATCAGAAGAAATCCACAGAACGCCGTAGATAGTGTGCGGGACCCCAGTAGGAGTGCGCAGAACGCCGTAGAAAGTGTGTGGGACCCAAATAACAGTGCGTCGGACGCCGTAGAAAATGTGTGGGACCCAAATAACAGTGCGTCGGACGCCGTAGAATGTGTGTGGGACCCAAATGAGAGTGCGTAGGACGCCGTAGAAAATGTGTGGGACCCAAATAACAGTGCGTCGGACGCCGTATAAAATGTGTGGGACCCAAATAACAGTGCGTCGGACGCCGTAGAAAGTGTGTGGGACCCAAATGAGAGTGCGTAGGACGCCGTAGAAAACGTGTGAGACCCAAATAACAGTGCGTAGGACGCCGTATAAAATGTGTGGGACCCAAATAACAGTGCGTCGGACGCCGTAGAAAGTGTGTGGGACTCAAATGAGAGTGCGTAGGACGCCGTAGAAAATGTGTGGGACCCAAATAACAGTGCGTCGGACGCCGTAGAAAGCGTGTGGGACCCAAATGAGAGTGCGTAGGACGCCGTAGAAAATGTGTGGGACTCAAATAACAGTGCGTCGGACGCCGTAGAAAGTGTGTGGGACCCAAATGAGAGTGCGTAGGACGCCGTAGAAAATGTTTGGGACCCAAATAACAGTGCGTCGGACGCCGTAGAAAGTGTGTGGGACCCAAATGAGAGTGCGTAGGACGCCGTAGAAAATGTTTGGGACCCAAATAACAGTACGTCGGACGCCGTAGAAAGTGTGTGGGACCCAAATGAGAGTGCGTAGGACGCCGTAGAAAACGTGTGAGACCCAAATAACAGTGCGTAGGACGCCGTAGAAAGTGTGTGGGACCCAAATAACAGTGCGTCGGACGCCGTAGAAAGTGTGTGGGACCCAAATGAGAGTGCGTAGGACGCCGTAGAAAATGTTTGGGACCCAAATAACAGTGCGTCGGACGCCGTAGAAAGTGTGTGGGACCCAAATGAGAGTGCGTAGGACGCCGTAGAAAACGTGTGGGACCCAAATAACAGTGCGTCGGACGCCGTAGAAAGTGTGTGGGACCCAAATGAGAGTGCGTAGGACGCCGTAGAAAACGTGTGGGACCCAAATAACAGTGCGTCCGGACGCCGTAGAAAGCGTGTGGGACCCAAATGAGAGTGCGTAGGACGCCGTAGAAAATGTGTGGGACTCAAATGAGAGTACGTAGGACGCCGTAGAAAGTATGCGGGACCCAAATGGGTGTGCGCAGTATGCCGTAGAAAGTGTGCGGCCCAAATGAAAGTACGTTGGACGCCATAGAAACTGTGAGGCGACCAAGTGGAAGTGAGCAAGACGCCGTAGAAAGTTTGCGGGATCCAAATACAAGCACGCCCATGTCGATCATTTTTTCCGCAGGGCTACCATAACCATTCTTGAACAAAACATGATAACGAACGATAACACACGCTCATAACATGCGGGGTATAAAAGGGGAGAGGAGCGGTATGCACTCATTCACACACCGCTCTCTTCGAGAAGCCACTGGGAAGTGGCTGAGGAGGTTGAAATTGTGCAAAGATGATTGTTGGCTACTACGATGTGCTCATATCCAGGCTGACACTTGGAAAGTTTCCGAAGGAGGGTTACGGTAGCCCTGCGGAAAACATGATCGGCATGAGCGTGCTTGTGACCCAAATGGGTGTGCGCGGAACGCCGTAGAAAGTGTGCAGGACATCAGTGCGAGCGTGCAGGACGTCATAGAAGGGGGGGGGGGGCAGGGCATCAGTGGGTTTGCTTTGAATTAACACCACCAGGCATAAACCATGTTAGAAAGGAAACCTTCAGGAAAAATAAATGAAATTCCTGAAAGTTTAGGTTCCTGGCAAAAGTAAAGATTTGGCATGGCCGTTTTTTCGAAATTTTAGAAATATACTCAGTTAAAAGGGGAAGGTAATGAAAAATGAAAAAAAGTTTTGAAATATTCCTGAGAACGATTTGGCGCAGAATAATTCGATTTTTGGAAATGTAGTGAAATAGTTGAAAGTATGATTTGGCAGTCGAGTTTGAACCAACTATTTACAAGAGTTGTGCGAAACGAGAGATCGCATTGTATGAGCTTATCCGTAAAACATATCAAAGCAAAATCACGCGTGATAAGGCAAGCAGTAAAAGCTCGTTTGTGAGCTGGAATGCCGCGATCTTCACGTATTAAGTGAAGTAAAATCAAGTGTTTGTTCCATATCACGCGTGATTTTGCTTTGATATGTTCTACGGATAAGCTCATACAATGCGATCTCTCGTTTCGCACAACTCTTATCAATAGTTGGTTCAAATTCGACTGCCAAATCATACTTTCAACTATTTCACTACATTTCCAAAAAATCGAATTATTCTGCGCCAAATCGTTCTCAGGAATATTTCAAAACTTTTTTTCATTTTTCATTACCTTCCCCTTTTAACTGAGTATATTTCTAAAATTTCGAAAAAACGGCCATGCCAAATCTTTACTTTTGCCAGGAACCTAAACTTTCAGGAATTATTAATTGTGTCAGATTTGGAAGGATATTGTCTACCTCAGCAGCAGTTCTCGTGGAGGAAGCGTAATAATGCAGGGTGCTTTTCTCAACAACTCTGAAATTGAGATTGGCGTTTTCAAATAGCAAGGTGGACTCAGTTGATCACCAGTATGGTCTACCTTTGCACCCGCTACCCCACATGGATATCTTTAGTCGGTAGAGTCATGCCTTTCGGAGAGGCCATACCCGTCTTCACGTATGCCGGTCCACGTGAGAGTGGGTCATGTTGCAGAACTTGAAGGCATCGTACGCGATGAATACTGACTTCCAGCTTTTGCGTACAGTCGGATCAGTGGGTCAAGACCAGGGGTGTGCGTAAATGGAATTTCAAATTTCGTAAATCGTAAACCGTAAATCGTTAATCGTAAATAGCAACTAATAACAATAACCACTAAAACTATTATTACTAGGTGAAACAAGAGAAACTACCTACATACTGTTCACCTTTTCACGTACTTAGTACACACACATACTAGGATGCGTTCAGAATTTGACAGCTAACCAGGTTTAAGAGGGATGGCATACTTTGTCGCTGTCATGAGCAACTGGAATGAAATCTAGCACAAATCGCGGTTGGACCCGCATAGGAGCAGCGGCATTGGCTGTTGGGGTCAGGGTCTCTCTACACACGGAGGGAGGAGCACGGACGAGATTTATTGCTGACGCGACGCGCGCGGCGGTATTTCTATCCCCATAACTAGAGCGCGTCTGCCAAAGGTGGGTTTTGTTCCCTGACATTTCATGTTTTGATTGATTCTAATATGACTTTTTCTACATGTTCACCGATTGTTCCTCTCATTATCCTATTCTGTACACTCATTTCAATAAATTTTGTTTGTTCTCGTGCCGTCGAAAGTGTAATACATATTAAGTTATATCGAGCATCATTTTAGATGCAGTGATGGGATCGCTGCCGCCGAAAGCCAGTACAAGGTATTGAAATGAGTGCGCAGGATAAGATAATCAGAAGAACAACCAGCGAACATAAGGAAAAAGTCATGTGAGAATCAATCAAAAAATGAAATGTCATGAAAACTCGCGAGCCTTCGACAAACGCGCTCTAGTGATGGGGATAGAACTTCCGCCGCGCACGTCGCGTCAGCAATAAATCTCGTCCGTGCTCCTCCCTTCGTGTGTAGAGAGACCCTGACCCGGCTGTTTTAGGGACAGCTATCGCGCGTGAGCCGCAGCGACGTGTCGCGGAGGGTTGGCATACTGCAAATGTGCCGAAGCCTGTCGCTGTGCAGCGCATTGTGATTGCGGCAGGTTCAAAGGGTGGGAAGCGGTCGCTGTCGCTGTGCAGAGCGACGCGACCGCGTGTCGCAAAAAACACAATTGGCCTAATGGGACCGTCTTACCCGTATTTCTCTGCTTTCCCTCATCACTCATTCCACAACTCCTCCCCAGATCTTGAGAAATCCGGAAGTCCGATTCAGTTGTCCGCGTATCTGCTGGGCAACAGGGACCCAATTATACTTGTAATGCGTCTCCCGAAACGCTACCGCCGTTGTAAGCGTTGAAACGAGCCAAAATGACCATATTTGAGCGAATCTCGACGGCTGAATTTGAGAACTTCTCCCATTTGCTAGCGGAACGGGGCAACATCGACAGTCGGTAAGGATCGCACTGATATGTATGGTTAGGTCCGTGGCTCGTTTCCTCAGGAAAAAAACATTTAAATTTAAACCGCGGGTGGCGCAGTTTAAACCTCACCAGCGGCTGGCTGATAACTACTAGCCAGCCGCTGGTGAGATTTAAACCATCGCGATTTAAATTTTAATGTTTTTTCCTGGGGAAACAAGCCACGGGCCTAACCATAGTACATTATGTACCATTATGTCCCTACAGAAGGTTGGCTCAAACTCGGTGTACGTACGTTAAGAATATGGCACCGAGCTTGCGCCAACCTTCAATAGAGATCGCAAAGTATCAGTCCGATCCGGGCCAACTTTATATTATCTAGAGCTCAGTATCGGTCGCCCAGCACAAGTTATTTTTCCTATATCCATTAAATCGCTTGCAAAATCGTAGCTTTATGATGACGATACCGTAGATTATCAAATACAACGTAAGCACAAAAAACCGCTGTCTAATTTCTACCGCTTTGTGTAGTTTAGTACCCATAGTTAAGGAATATCCCCAACGCACTCCACCAAACGCTCGAATTTGTGAGAGATAAAAGTTCCAGTAAAAGGGCGAAGATGAGCGCTTAAACTGACGCTCACGCCTTTTCTGAGTGTCCGTTTGCTGCGGACGAAGAAAAATTAACTAGAAGAAACAATTTTAGCTCCAAACTTTTGGGGCAAAAACGAATGCTCCTCTTGTTGATTTTTGTGAATTCTGAGTAGACGTATTCTACTCAACCAGGAGCACTAATTAAAACAATTTTTTGAGTTATTAGACTGCTTGGCTCGATGTCTTGACACCAATTCAGTTATAGGAATCAGGACAGTTGACCTTCTTCAAAAAACTCGCAAACGAAGTTCCTCGTGAAGAGTGCTTCCAGATCGCATTGCGTCGTAGGCGGCATCTAGTGAGACGTGCGCGGCGCGCAACGCGGATCTCTTATCCAGCGGCTCCAACTCCGACCGTGTGTCCCGCCTTATAAGGATAGAACCACGTCAAAGAATGATAATGGGATCGTGCTGTAGTCACACGCCTGGATTGGCCCCATCTCCTGACCAAAAACATTGGTATACGCAAAGTGGGATTAGAGCAGGTCAATTGGAGATGTCTTGTGACTTATTTCCATTGCATGTATTTTTATTTACGAAAGATTACGATTTACGGTCCAAAATGTCGTAAATCGTAAACCGTAATTACGCACACCCCTGGTCAAGACAATGCCACTCAGAAAGTTTGGAGTTTCGAAATCGCCTCTGAAGGAAGATTTGCTCACCTCAAAACGGCTTCCTGGGTTCGGAGGGTTGGCCTTGAGGTTAATCCGTTGTTCCAAGGAACAAAACTCCGTGGTCGCTGCCGGCGGGCGTTCAGGGCGTGGACGAGAACCAAGGGGTGACGCGTCGTAGGGCGCAATGCACACGCAAGTCGGTGTTACATTCGGCATCGAGCGGAAGCAGCTGACAGCAATGGACGCAGCAGGTTGGCAACGCATTTTATTTCGTTCAAGTCGTCGTGGAATGGCATCCTCGGTGAATTGCTTCCAACGCTGTGCCAAGGAACGAGTCGTAAAAGTGTTTCTTGCGTTCTCCGCGCAATCATCCCAAGTTGATGTCGGCGCGAACTTCAAGTATATTTTAAAGTTTCTTATAATGCATTTTTCTTGGGAAGGTGGCGTTTTTGAGGAGCTTTTTGCAACCTTGAGTCACTATAGGGATATAATAACATGAAAACACCAAAAACCCAAATATGATTTTCATCGTGCACTATGTCTTTAAGCTCTGTGACGCGGCCATATTGCAGTCCTGACCTCACAAGGGACGACCCCCCCAGGGAGGAGACGTCTTGAAAAAAGTTCTTCTGAGAGTTGTGGGGAATGGATAGAGTAACAATAATCTATGTTCGGTTTTTCCTAAGGGCCTTCCGATATTCCAGAAAATAGGAAAGAACAATTTGAAACTACCTATAACCTCCTACTCAGGAGCAACTGGAGTGAGTTCATATGCTTGGCACACAATTAGTTACAATAAATTTGCCCTATACAAGGCTAGACGGTTTGATTCTGGCCCATTCGTGAGATATAACCCGTTTCTGAGCTCAAAGTGCATTCCATTCCTCTTATCACTTGATTGAAGCTGCCATAACGACTGTGCAGGGATGGTCGAGAGGATAACGATTGGAATCCATGTAGTATATGAGCATTTCCTCACCTGATTCAAAATTATTCTTCTCACCTTCTTGTGCTAGCATTTCGGCTTCATTGAGAAATACTGCAATGTGAACATCTTGTAACTTTGTTTTACTTTGCTTGAGTAGAAGAAAACAACCTTTCTTGAACACATAAAAGTCATTTGCGAATCATCTGAAAAAAAAAGCATTGCCATTGTAAGAAGCAAAGCGATAGAACCTTTTCTTAAAAATTATCATCATGGCCGCAGTTTTCACTCTCAGAAGGTGACAATCGGTTGCCCAATACATCTGCTGATCCTTCATCGAAAACTACGAAGCTTGGCTCGATCACGCAGAATTTTTTTCGATTATTTGGAGTTCAAGGGTGAGTGAGCGAGTAGTATATGGCGAAAAAAAAGTCGAAAATTTTTTTCTCTCCATATTGATCCAAATAAAACATATTGAGGTAGATGGGAGATATTGCAGCCAGCCAGTTTTCGCTTCTGAAAAACCTAGAGCACAGCCATGGTGGACGTTTGAAGAGATTGCGTTCGCTAATTTTTCATGTTTTTCCAATTTTTAGCTCTACCTGATGGCCCTTAGAAAAAACCGAACATAGATTATTGTTACTCTATCCATCCCCCACAACTCTCAAGAGAACTTTTTTCAAGACGTCTCCTCCCCCGGGGGGTCGTCCCTTGTCAGTACTATGGGGGCAGTACTGTGAGCACGGTAAACGTCAATAAGCGGGTGATTTCTACAGCAGTGGAGTTGGAAACGGCGAACGAGTAAGCATGGCGAAACTCGGGTCACAAAGAATGAGTAACCTCATTACGGATATATCTCGGTGACAGTCAGAACTTCTAAAAAGGGAAGTATACAAAGCGTATGTCGGATCTGCGGAAACGAATTGTATAGCTAGTATCTCTTGAGCACCTGTAGTAAAACTTTGCAGTACCCCGCCCTGAGCAGCTGGTTCCAAAATGTTGAGAGCGTTTTTAAAATTTTGGGGAAGGTAAGGTTCCCCGTCAGAAATTCTCTGGGGGTTTCGAGGAAAAATTTCGGATTTTGCGTAAAACTTGTATGTTGGGGTAATCTAGTGTGGTGAAAACGAATCTGGGGTCTGATTGTCGAAAGTCTGAGGTTTACTGTAGGTTACGTTAGGTAATATGCCATTTAGGGGGCAAAACCTATGGTTTTCGATTTAGTCTGACGCATGAACCAGGCGGCTGGCGGTGCGTGGTTGGTGGCCTCACTAGAGAATGGGAGTTCGATTCGCGCAGGGTGATCTACCGTCGCAGCCTCGTCCATTCATCAGACTAAAATTATCACGCAAACTCTACCTTAGTGGTTCGGGGATCGGCAAATAGACGTCAAATTCGTATTCACCACCTCGAGTAACCCCCGCATACAATACAAGTTTTGAGTCAAATCTGACACTTTGCTCAAACTACCGCATACCCACCGTAATCTACCGTAATCTGTAGAAAATTGGCAAACGGACCTCAGATTCGTGTTAAGCACATCAAATTACCCCCGAAAGATGATTTTGAGACACATTCAGAAGCGCTTTCAGAACCCCAAATTGATGAAATTAACCGCTCAACAGAAAATCCGTACAAGTCTAAAACGCTATCAGTCTGCACGAAATTTGGAAAATGTGTTTTCACCCAAACCTTGCCCAGGGGGTTGTTTTGGGCGCTGATCACTATTATCAGGTCCGTTTCCAGATCTTCGGAACTTTACTGAGCGTTTTGGAAGGTACAAAAAGCGCGAAAAACGACAGTTCTGGGCTTATAACTTCTCAGAACCAGCGGCTCGGGACGGGGTATTGCGCTGTTTTACTATAGATGCCCAAGAGATACTACTCAGAAACTCGGTGCTCGCGACCCGCGCGCATTTCGGGCCTTGATCGCCACCCGCTCACCCCTCACTTTGAAGTGCTTGCCACCCGCTGACCCCTCGTCTCCGCTTGCCATCCGCTATGGGTATAGCGAGTCGGGAGCGCGAGTAGAGGTGGTATAGCGGGTCGCGAGCCCATTGCGAACTAGTCGATAGCTGTATCTTCAAAAATCACGATTGGCGTCTCTTTCCTCTTCATCGTTTTCTTTTTTTTCTACGCTTTTGTTTTGATTTCCTTTGTGATTTAGAACTACGGTGAAGTTTACCAACTGTTCTCCATGGATGCTGTGACCCGTTAGCCAGACCAATTGTGCGACCTCGTCATTCGGCGAGTCAGCACATAGTTATGTAATGCCTTAGGAGTACCCACGAGTATCCCAGATAGGTGCTAATGACTCGCACTCGTATTCCCGCACAATCGCACCTCCATTATTATCAGCATGTTAATATCATTACGGTGACGAGCCATTCGAATCGCCCCCGGTAGTCCGCATGCCATTGCTGTGTGTGATTTTGAGTGTGAAACTATGATTTTGAATATAGTACCGATTGAACATTCGTGTGACGTTAAATGTTGATCTAAATATATTGATTGCTTCAATAATAAATGCATTGTAAGTAACTGTGAATGATAAATCTGTGATTAGAAGGTCAGATTGGATGTGGAATGAAAATTTAGGAAGCTAGTGTTGTGCAATCCCAGAATAGTGCTCGTCACCCCGTCCCATTTCGTCAGCGACCACGGGAAGGCGAACGAGTGAGTGTGATGTGGCGAGCGAGCCGCCGAATTAGTGATGCCGGGCAGCGAGCCCACGCCGGCTAGTGCTCGCCACCCGCTATCATTTCGCTCGCTGCCCGCGACAAGGGTTTCTCGCCACCGGACTTTTGCTCCGCGGGTGGCGAGCTCCAACCTTCTGAGTAGTAATACAGGTCTTTTCCGCAGATCTCACATATGCCTTGTATACTTCCCTCGTAAGTATCGTGGAGAACCTAAACGTTCTGAACTTTAATGGTGATGTCTTTGTTTTTGAATGAAACATATTTAGAAAAAACCGTTCTGTAGTTTCCGTTGTTTTGTGTAGGTAAGTCCATTAAGAAGCGGCTGATTGGAAAAAGTCCTCACAGAACACCCAACTATCGGAGAAAAACTATTCGAAATTTTTTCTGAAAAATTTAATTATGCCTGTTTGTGTGTTTTGGGAGACTGCGGACAACGCATCGAACCTAGTCGGCAGGATATGGTTTCGCGCTTCAACATTCTTAGGTGGCTTTGCTTTTTTTTCCTGTACTAAAAATTCTTTAAAAATAAGAGGGGCCAATGTACATGCTGGGATGCTAGAACCGTTCGCGATAAATTCAAATATTTGGAAATTCAGTGCCTGTTCCCACGGTAAAGCGAACGCAGGACAGCTCTTGTGGGCGGGGTGGCCCAATGGGTTGGCTGGCTCACGAGATTCCGAGAGAGAGGTTTCCTGGCCGTTTTTTGTCGTGCTTCCGTTCTTACTCTTCTTGGAGGGACCCAAAGCTTACGTTTTTGTCAAGAAACGGGCAACTTTTCCAACGTGAACACTGCCTTGAAAACTGTCCGAAATTATAGGAGTTATCATAAAATTAGTTGGAGTTGGGCTGAAGAAACGGAAACTGGTTCTCCGCGCTTATTTTATTAGTAGAATCTAAAAAATAATGGTGATGTGCCTGGGTAACACACTTTTCCAGAAATTTCGATTGTTATGGTATACGTATGGTTATGAAACGAACAGTGTGGTGACCAGGGCTGTGCGGAAATATTTTTCAAGATTTTCGGAAACGGAAGAGACCAAAAAATTATAGGTTGTCCTGTACTCATGTTTCGTCGCTGATCATTCCTTACAGATCTCATTCGATTTCAGTCAATAACCTAATAATTATTGAAGCTACATAAATTCTCTGTAAGGCATTCCACGATTTCGAATCCTCGCCTCTGAAATATCGACAAGGTAGTTTCAAATATTACTCAGTATACGTCGCTGCCTCTTTCAAAGCAGTGTACAGCCTGTCCCGCAGCAAAGAGTCCAGGCTGCAGCAGGAGCAGATGAAGCGGGCATCCGCGTTGCGTGCTCAACGCTGATCAGAAGTCAATCTTCAGATTCTCACTGACCTTTTTCTGGAATGTATTTTGAACAATATTTTCTACTGGAGCGAATGCCGCACGATTAAAATTTGAAAAAGAATAAAACTCCTTTGCGAGTATAAGAAAATTCAATCGTGATGTGCCTAAAACGAGCAGTACCGCTGCTTGTGGCCACCTCCACCTGTCCTCGCCCAGACTCCTTCCTGAAGGACAGATTGTACGTGCAAAAAACGTGTTCCAAAACTCATTGCTGTTGTTGAGGTAGACAAACGAATAAGAGAACTTTCAAAAAAAATAGCACAAAAACCATTCATTTCCGGAGGAAAAGCTGTAGAAAAAGCCCCCAAAGAGCGGTTAAATTGCTGCCGCACCTATTTTGCGTCATCACTCTAGGGGGCGCAATTTCAGAACCCCGAGCTTTGTCGAGGATCTCAGCCAGGCTCAGATATTCGATTCAGCACTAGAGGTCGAAAGTGATTTTGAGCCCCTCAGGATGCCTTCAAACACCCTTGCCTAGACCCCTTACCATGACCCGTGTTGCCCTATTTTCTTCCGTTTCCGGGCCCAAAAAGTCGGAAACGGAAGCGAAACGGAACAGCCCAAAAACACCGGAAATACGGAAACGGAATCGGAACAGTTCCGCACAGCCCTGGTGTTGACCCGTTTGTTTTGACAGTCGGAGCCGACCTGTCACGCCGCTTAAAGTCACAGTACACCCTCAGACATGAATTTCGTGATTTTTATTTGATTAGGTAGTAGACCCCTCCTGTATAACACGTGCCAAGTGCGAGATCTCAATTCCTTAAAATAAGGAGATATAAGCGACCACCACAGGCCCGACCCCCTCCTGATTTTCGACCTCGATATTGGCTAGATGGATGGATGAATTTCAACCGAGTCTACGTTCTCGAGTCTATTACCGGACCTTCTCATTATCCTGACCCGCTCTCGCGCAACGATTACAAATGGAAGGGAAATGCAGGCGTAGGACAACTCGTCCACCTATTTTTCGCCCTTGAATAGTAGGTTTTTTTGAGAAGCCATAACTCCTTTCATACGGGGTCTTGAACGATTTCAAAGATACCACTGTGATCAGCGCGCGACCGTCTCCAAAATAAGCATAAAAACTGAAAAATAGTTTTCTGGGTGTTCTGTGCAGTCAGTGGTCACGATGAAAAACGTTATCGAAAAAATTACAAAAATCAGCTTAGATATAAAATAGCTGAAAAACTGTAAAGGTAGCGCAGTGAAAAACGGGCTAGAATTAGAGTTATTAAGACCCTAAATTCCCAGTTCGTGCCCACGTGCACAGAATGATCACAGTCTCATGCCAAGCAGCCAAAAATCATCGACACTCAGAGGAAGAATTAAATGCAAATTTACCTAATAAAACAGTTGAACAATGAAAACAAGCACTTCAACCAATCTTTTTGACTAGATGTGTACATAAATCCGGAGGTTCATTGATTGAAATTCAATTTCAAGCCAGCCTATGTTCTTGATATAAGAGGTCATCGATGCCGATGATGTGGGGTGGGCTCGTCCACCATCAAAAGACAAGAAAGTTCAGGCTTTGAATTAGGCCCAGAAACAGCTATTTTTTTCGCGATTTTTTCTTATGGGTTCTCCTACTCTATACCCAGAAATGGTTTAGAGAGGAAAAGAAGACGAGCATATTTGAGCGCGACCACTGCCTTTAAAGGCACAGCACACCCTCAGCTATGAATTTTGAGATTTTCATGTAATTGTGTAGAAGACCCCTCCTGTATAACACGTGCCAAATGCCAGATCTCATTTTCTCCAAATAAGCGAGATATAAGCGACCACCACAGGCCCGACCCCCTTCGCTCACCACCACAGGCCCGACCCCCTAACGGATTTTCGAACTCGATAGCGGCTCGATGGATGGATGAATTCCAACAAGTCGTCGTTCTTCAGTCCATTACCGGACTGTCTCCTTATCCTGGCTTTCCCTCACGCAACGATTGCGAATGGAGAGAAATACAGGCCTGAGGCAACTCGTCCACCAGTGTTTCACCCTCAAAATCTAGGCATCTTTGAAGAGACATACCTCTGTTCAAAGAGGGTCTTGGAAGATTTCAGAGATACCACTGTGATCAGCGTGTGACTCTCTCCAAGAGAAGCATGAAATCCGAAAATTATTTCTTTGGGTGTCCTGTGCCTTTAAGACCGAGAATGGGGGTCTTTTGCTGGAACTGAGGTCCAACCATCATTGGGCATTTATCAGCCTTGAAATTTGTTACCTGTATAGCAGACTACCACACTGCCTATTAGGATGTGCGGAGAGGTTAAGATGACAAAACAAACAATTTATTAGCAGAGCAAATCAACGTGGCTCACACCCAATTCTTATTATTATTATTATTATTATTATTATTATTATTACTATTATATTATTATTATTATTATTATTATTATTAATATTTCTAATGTTATTATTACTAGAATCTACGAGATTTATCATGCGATGAGCTCATTCTGGAGGAGAGAATTGAAAGCCGAGATTGTTGTCCTTGTTGAGATCTAGTGCCGCTCCAACGTAAAGGGGATCATAGGCGGGACCGCCAACCACGACTCCAATTCCCTGTCCTTCCCTGTCCCTAAGAGTCGAGTACGATGTCAAATCGCCCTGAAAACGACTAACATTGTTCGAAACTATTGCATGGTTCAGATAAGAGTGGTGCATAGTTTTCGGCGAGTGTCGATATTAGGGATTGGTGGCAATCGCCGACACAGGATTGTCAAATGTTTTTCAAAACTTTCTCCTTCTCTTCCCACACATTCGCAGTTGTGTTTCGCTATACAGCTGTCGTTTGCAGTTGTCCCGAAGCAAACACAATGTGTTTCGGGTGGAACGGACGAAAACCATACATTTTGGCAATTGCTGGTGAGCGACATTTAGGGACAAATTGAGGACGTTTTGGGGCAACAAATCAACGACAGCGGTCTGCTGTTTTATAAAGTGTGCCCGAATGAGAATGGCGGCCCACGCGGCCGGCGTGCTTGGCAGGCGGCCGTCGCATGTGCCGCCCTCGGACGAGTGTTGGATCTTTTTTTTTGTGCCGTCCCCTCTCCCACCGTCTGCAGAGCTGATTGATCGGCGCAGTGCTTGCTGCCAACTGGTGCCGGCCCGTTCGTAGTCGATGGCGGTGGGGACTTTTCGCATGCTCGTCCGAGAGCGGCGAACGCGACAGGCGCCTGCCAAGCAAGCCGCCGCATGGGCCGCCATTCTCATTCGGACGCATCTTAACTGCTAGTGTGTGTTGAGTCCGCGTTTAGTTTCAAGTAGAGCTCGATACATAGTTGTCAGGGTGTTTAATTAATTTATATTCATCAGCAATATCTTTCCAATTGAAAGACTGCGGTTTGTTAAGAGTAGTAAGTTTTAATGTTGTTTCTGCGCTGTGGAAGACGGTTTCGAAAAGATCAAGATCCTTCGGCTTTTTTTAGCCGTCTGCCTTTCTTCGCCTGCACGGCGTTTTTGATTTCTTTTTCGTTTCTGTCTATTTTCTTCCGGTGACGAAGAACTATTTTTTCCAATTTTTCGCGCTTGACGAACTTCTCAATAAGTCGAGATTTCCCTCCTTTTTCAAGGAAAGGGGGCCTGAAAGGGCTACGGCACGAGGTGTGATACAACCCAACATTGGTCCGACCCCCCACCCAAGTCAAACGATTTGCTTCAGTTCCTCTCCCCCTGCCACACTCCTGGGAAAAAGTGATGGCGACGACTGGGGAGGTTTTCACTTCGTAATTTTTTATACTGGACGAATTTTTTAATCCTAATAATGCAATAAATAAATGTTTTCCACGTAAGCAGGCAAAAACAACTCTCCTGCGACAATGACACCAAATGTTTGTTCAATGGCTGAACATTAGTGCCCTGAGGGCACATAGGTGCGGTTTTGATCATGAAAACCACATTCAGTAATTGGCTGTCTAGATGTTAAAACTCACCCCAAATTTAATGGACGAAGCTTTAAGCCGAACAGCGCTACATAGGGAGGGCGGAGCCAGTTTTCATGCCCTGAGGGCTCATAGGTGCGGTTTCGGGCATAAACCACGTTTAGTAATTGGCTATCCGAATGTGAAAACGCACCGAAAATTTCATGAACGCAGCCTTGAGCCGAACAGCGCTACATAGGTGGGGTCCATGAAAAAGTATTTAAAGGCAGTGTTCACGATGAAAAAAGTTTTCGAAATTCCACTAGCATTGGATAGTGGAGGGACACTCTGTAACGTTAACGTCGAAAGAACGCATGAAAACGAGCCAGGAAGAGCCCCAAAAGAGCCCGAAGTTGCAACTTCGAGCGCATTGAAAACCCCAAAAGCGCATCACACGCCCACCGACGTGAACATATGAATGCTTGAGATCGTGAGATGAGCGATGATTTTCAATCATCAGCCCCGTTCTTCCCTTCATTCTCAGCTTCTCTCTTTACTCAGGTTAGCTCGCATAGATCGGCTGCAAAGACGGATTTGACAAGCCTGACAACTCGTCCACCATGTTTGCATAGCTCAATCTTTGGGGGACCATAACTTGGTTCCCAGAAGGTCGTGTACGATTTCAGAGACATCATTGGAATCAGAATGGGGCCGTGTTCAAGATAGGCTGGAAAACAGGAAAACGACCGTGACCGTGAACACTGCCTTTAACGAAATTTGAATTAGGGAGTATCGCGTTGCTACAACGTGCGGAAAACCTAGTCACGGACACAAGTAATCAATTTCGTTCTTTTAACAGGTTAAAAACGGTCTTTTAAGACCTATTTTTAGGTGTGATACAATCGATTGTATCACACCTAAATCCATACAAATTAGGTGTGATACAATCGATTGTATCACACCTAAAAACGGGTCTTCAAAGAGCGGTTTCAACCGGTGAAAAAAATGAAATTGATTACATGGGGCCGGGGCTAGGTTTTCCGCACGTTGTAGCAACGCGAACCTCCTTAATCAAATTTCGTTAAAGGCAGTGTGCAAGATAAAAGTCGTATTTCTATTTTCCTGCCTATCATGATACCGGCCCCATGCTGATTTCGATGATGTCCCTGGAATCGTACAAGACCCCCTGGAACCGGACTTATGGCCCCTCAAAACTGGGCTAGGGAAGCATTGTGCCCGACTTGTCCGAGGCTTGTACCTCCCGTTTTTTGCAGCCGATGTCTGGTGAGCTGACCTGAGCAAAGAGAGACGTTGAGAACGAAGGGAAGAACGGGGCTTTTGATAGGAAACCATCGCTCATTTAATCCACAAATTCAGGGGAGCGGTTATAGGATGTGGGCGGAGTGGCCCAATGGGTTGACTGGCCCATGAGTTTTTCACCCACTTACCGGCCGTTTTTCGTCGCGTTTCCGTTCTTAATCTTCTTAGAGGGACCCAAAGCTTATGTTTTAGCCAAAAAAACGGGCAACTTTTTCGTCGTGAACACTGCCTTTAAATGCTTGTAAATATTTCCTAGCTATCGATTTTTTCATGGACCCCACCCTATGTAGCGCTGTTCGGCTTGAAGCTGTGGCCATGAAATTTCGTGTGCGTTTTCACATCCGGATAGCCAATCACTAAATGCGGTTTTCGTGCCTGAAACAGCACCTATGTGCCCTCAGGGCCTAACAATTCTATACTTCAGGCGATATCGCATCTTGGACACGAGTCAATTTCGTGGAGTAAATTGCGAGATTTAACAGTGAACAATCCTCTTCTCAAACAGTCAACTATCCATTATTTCTCAAAATTGCGGAATTTTTCACCTTTGGCGGGATCGAACCTGTGAATCCTGAATCGCCTAAAAATGCATCTTAGATTACGAAATTCCAGAACTGTTGTGTCATTTCGTTGACAGGTTAGTCCACTTGTAATGACCTCGATGACAGCGAATGCTCAACACCACTGCTGCTGACATATGCAGGAACGCTTTGGTGTCACACTTTACCTAGCCACGACTCCTCCTTCATGTCAGAATCATTAACGATGGCCATGCTGCTGTCGTCTATTGTTTTGCATGCTTTATCACCAGTGAATTGTAAGCTTTTCTTGTGTGTTCTTTCCTTATTTTCACATCTCCATTTCATATCTTGCCTCAATTGTTTTTTCGCAGTTGTTTCTCATTATTCAGTTTCTTTTTTGATCTCCTGTTTCATTTTGCTCTCTCAGTATGACCTCCAGTTTTATTTTGACCTCTTATTGTGATCTCATTTTCCCGTCTCTGTTTGCCATCATTTTTTATACTAACGGTATGGCTCTCAACCCTCCCCCCGCCCTGATAGAAGTCCATCTTGGTTCTTGGTTGACCGAAGGTCCGACCCCCCATTCCACCGGATGTCGACGAGTCCGACCCCCCCTCTGTGATACATCACACCTCACGCCGAACCCTGGGCCTGAATTCTTCACACCGAGGTGTTTTGAAATTGGTCACGACTACAGTATCAATTATAGTTGTGCTCGAATATTCTGCAATCGAATAAACATTCGAATAAATTATTCGATTATTTATTCGATTATCGAGTAATCGAAAAATCCCGATTTTCGATTATTATTCGAAATCGACTATCGAAAAACAGATATTCGATCATTATTCGAAATCGACTATCGAAAACAGATATTCGATCATTATTCGAAATCGACTATCGAAAAAACCTCATATTCGATTATTATTCGAAATCGACTATCGACACTGACAATTATTCGAACATATTCGATCTTCGAATATATTCGAATAATCTAACACAGCCTTTACCGGATCATACACAGAAATTTTTCGAAGGGCCAGTGCACCAGCACTAGTGTGAGTCAGGGCTGTGCGTAACTGAAATTTTGAATTGCGTAAATCGTAATTTTCAAATCCTCGTAAATCGTTAATCGTAATTCGTAACTGATGAGTAATGAGCTCGAACACAGCCTCAAACCTCATTAAACATGGAAACGCCTCAACTTCCCAGTGATGATATGTGTTTCAAAATAAATCTGTTTTCGACGAGTACTTGAAAAAGTGCTTTCATCCGAGCGAATCTCTGGTCCGCAATCGCAGAAACCCGCTATGGCAGCACGCGACACGATGACAATACTGGTGGGACCACGTAGTCCCGGCACGATCAACCTTCGTCCCAGCACGACTTGATCACATTACGTGCTGCAACAGCGTTTGTCCACAACTGCGGACCGGAATTTTCTTCTGGTAAGGGCAATACTGGTCGAAAGTGTAAATCGTCTTCTATCCAACGCTTTTTTTGGTTTTCAGCAAAACTTTGCGGTTTTCAAAGTTGAACCTGAAATTTGATGGAGATCCAGGGTACCGACTGAGCATTTTTTTTAGCAGCCAAAGCTAAAGCCGCAAAAATTGATAGGGCAATTGAAACCACGACATATGCGCTAGATCAAAATAAGCACGGGAATTCTCAATAGAGCGAGATTTGTATATTTTTTCCCAACCTTTGACAAGGTGCTTCTATGGCTGTCGACGATGGCTAATTTGGATTTTGTTCTTTTTTATCGATTTTTGGAAACGAAATAAAAACGAATAGGTGGCAAAATGAGTAATACTCAAAGCGGTGGAGTAAATATCAAATAGCAGCAAGTTCTGCGGCTCATACTTGTTAGGGCAGACAATGTCGAAGTAACAAATTCACGAAAAGCGAAAAAAAGCTACGAATCACGCCTAATCCAGAAATTCCGCGAACACTATCCCCAACTAAGACAGTAACACTGATGGAATCGCTGGCGCGTGGCGGGCCGAACGGCTCCCATCTCGCTATACGACCGCTATTGTTCTAGGAGAAAGCACGCCATTTCGAATGTATCGCGCCTCTTCACTGTGGACACCCAGCGAAGACGCGACGCGACGTAGCGTGATCGAGATGTAGGCTGATTATAACATTGCGTCGTGACGCGAATGAACTCTGAACGGGGTCTAACGAAACGCCCGCTCGTGACGCGCTGGCGTTGTATGAATAGAACCGCTGTGGGTGGCATCAGACAGCTGCTAGTGTAGAAACGATGCGTATCGACTTTGCGTGCCGCCACTTATGAACCCTGCCTGAGCGGAATATTGAAAATATTGAGCAGTTCAGAAGCTTTCGATGCCATTCTTGAAAACTGCCTCTTCAAAGCAGTAGCGTCGCAAAACTCTGAATTCGGTTGGCCCGTAGTTAAATTAATTCATTTATTCGAAATTATTCGATTTTCGATATTCATTCATTCGAAATAGAGAATCGAGTATATTCATTCATTCGTTCATTCGAAAATTTTGAAGTCGAATATATTCATTCATTCGTTTATTCGAAAAATTTAAAGTCGAATATATTCATTCATTCGTTTATTCGAAAAATTTGAAGTCGAATATATTCATTCATTCGTTTATTCGAAAATTTTGAAGTCGAATATATTCATTCATTCATTCATTCGGTCCGTTTAGTCAAAAAGCACAACTATAGTATCAATGCCTAGAAAATCGCGCTGCGGACCAATTTCCACATTATTTATTTGTTTATTTATTATTCAACTATTTTTTTTCATTTGTTCGAAGATATGGGAAAACCGAGCGTTATAAATGTATGAAGATGAACAGAGAAAATACAGAGAAATTTTTTTGCTTCCTTAAAAATTTGAAACAGCAATTTCCGTCGACGTGCGCAATGCCAGTGACGATAGTGTACGCCTGCGATTCACGCGCGCGCGTGTATATACCCTCTATAAAACGTCGTAATTCACATCATTCGTAGATTGCCTTTACATTCGTCACTCACCATGCATTAAATCATTCGTCGATTTTTTGCCGGCTTTTGGAAAAATTCATAAAAAAACGTTTTTAGATCATATAAGCGCAAATGCAGTAATTCATAAAAATCAACGCGGCTTCTCAGGCAAACCATGGCTCCGAGCGGGACCGGAGAGCTACTCGAGCGGCGCTGCCTCTCCGCTCCGAGCGAAAATTAGCCATTTACTCGGGCCACAGCAGCCGCACTCCGGGCGATAGCAGTCCCGCTCGGAGCGATCTTCGGTCCCAACTGGCACTGCAGTGGCTCTTCGGGCGAATGAGCGTAGCTTCACTGATGGCTTCCTTCGTTTATTTAATACTCGTTTCTGCTTCTCTATTTCGCTCTCTTTCGTCTTCATCTTCTACCAGTCCTCCTTTTCATCCTCTCCTCTTTCCTCATTTTCACCCCTTCTTGCTTTGGTCTCGAGAAACAAACTCTTTTCTATCTAACTCTGCCTTCCACTTGGTCCAAAGCCTGCTCATCTGCGAAATGTATGCTATAATTCAGTGGTAATCTTCAGTACTGTGTATCTTTGAGTGCTTGTATTTACTTTGATGTAAACCACCAAACCTGCCATAGTGGACAGAATATCTAAGCCACCTCAGGACTAGATGGGTGCTTTTGCGAAAATTTTTAACGCAGCGAAATTATTGACTTTTAGCTAAATTTGTGATTCTGCAGCTTCGGACCTTTCTGACTTATCCGAAAAGTTTAGGCTTTAAAGCTTCAAAGTTAAGTATAAAGTATAAGTCTTTAAACAATAATATTTTTCGACCATTATCGATCTTTTTTAAATTGGATTCTCGCCCTTTTCATCGATTTTCAAGATAACGATCAATAATTGACGAAAAAATACTATAGATTAGAACTTAGCGGTTACAATGTCGGCATGAATCTTAGCGATTTTGAGTTCCTCATTGAAGGGTTTCGCAAACTCGGTGTCATAAGTTATAGCATAGGTGCACCGAGTTTGCGCCATCCCTCAATGAGGGACGCAAAGTATCCCTAGGATTCATACCGACGTTATAACTGCTAACTCTGGCAAAAGCTCGCGTGTAGCCCACCACATAGAGACTTGGAGCCCAACAACAAGTGCGCTCCAAGTGTATTTTGTGGGGCGATTGTGTTCTATTGTGGAGCACAGTATGGATTGAGAGGGGGGATTAACGCTCCGTCCCTCTCGCCATCCTTATGCTATGTTAGTTTCGCCCCATAATCGCCCCCACGAATCCTTCCTTGCCCAGACAATCGCCCCTTTCTACTCTCCAGATCAAGGGAGCCAATGAATAGTCCAACCAAACAAGCGCTCCCTCCGCATCTGTGGCGCGGAGGAAACGCTTGTTCGATTGAACTCTTCATAGGCTCCCTTGATCTGGAGGGTGTGGAAGGGAGCGATTGTTCGGGAAGGAAGAAAAATAACGTACGCGACGCAGCATCTGCCTTAGCGTAATCTAGAAAACAGTATTCGTTTATTTTTTGTCACCAACCCATTTTTTCTTTGTACATTTTTCATTTTATTGGTAAATGATGCAGTACACTTTGAGAAACTTAGTGTAATAGCTTTTTCGTATCGTACCGCGTCCTCAGAGTTGTTATCCATTTTCTGCAACACTAGCTGCTACGAAAAACGAGTATTTTCTTCATAAGCGAGTAGTGCTAAGATTCACAGCAAAAATAATGCAACAGAATCATAAAGTTAGCGAAAAAAAGAAATAGCTGGGAAAAAATTGAAACACTCAAGGGATCCTGTTTTCTGAAATACGGCAAGGCAGATATTGCGTCGCTTACGTGATTTGTCTATGTTGCGCGCCTCAAAGAAGCATAGGAAGAGCCGCTTTTTTAGCAACTTCCTTAGCTGACTCGACCTGGACAGTAATAGATCGATCTCGAGCCGTATATCAACAGTGCGCGTCTAGACAAGGTCTAGACATGCAAGATGCGCCATTATCTTTTCTCTTGCTCATGTTCAATCCCTATCCAAGGTCAACCATATAAACTATCCCTATAGGGTCAGCGAATGCACCTTGTATGTTATAAACGAACGCAAAGCAAAACACAATTTATTTCAGCACGAGAAGGCAACATAATTTAAAGACTTCACAGTATACATTGAACAATAACAACATTTGAACATAATACTTAAAGGCAGCATACACGCTCGTAAACGTAATTGAGATAACTAAGGAATTAGAATGGTATGGCACCGAACACAACGCTCACGCATTTTGAAGCTTCAAAAACAACCCACAATGACGCCACAGGAGTGAAAAGTTGGTCCCGCCCCTGTATCTGCCCGCCCCCTGTATCTGCCCGCCCCATGTATTTGCCGTCTCCTCCAAAACAGGGGTGCTGGGCCATTTCCTACGTCATCGATGTGTGTGGTTTACTTATTGTACCTATTCCACCACCTACAAACGTCGCCGACTGTGGAAATGGCCCAGCACCCCTGTTTTGGAGTAGAACGCAAATACAGGGGGCGGGCAGATACAGGGGCGGGGCCAACTTCCCACCCCTGTAGCTTCATTGTGGGTCGTTTTTGAAGCTTCAAAATGCGTTAGCTTTGTGTTCGGTGCCATTCCATTCTAATTCCGTAGTTATCTCAATTACGTTTACGAGCGTGTACGCTGCCTTTAACGCTCATATTAACCTATATATCTGAGTGCTCGTCTTATCACCCACTCAGATGATCTTGACTGGGTGGTGGGTTTACTACGGGCCTAACTTTTCTACTTTAATTCATCAAAATCTGCGTCCGCGAAAACACAAACAGCATTCTACTTCAGTGGACAGTAGAATTAGCACGGTGTCGGTTGGCTACTTACGAAGAATACGAAGGGCGGTTGCTGTTATCATGCCAGATATGAATATGAGAAAACAGCCACTTCAGTACCCTGAAGGCAGTGTTGGCGATAAAATCGCTTTTCTGTTTTTTGCATATCTTGAAACCAGCCCCATTCTGACTCCAATGATGCTTCTGGAATCGTACAAGACCTTCTGGGAATGGAGTTATGGTCCCTCAAAAATTGAGCTAGGGAAGCATGGTGGACAGGAGTTGTCCGAGGCTTGTAACTTCCGTCTTTGCAGCCAATGTATGCGAGCTGACCTGGAGTAAAGAGAGAGAAGTTGAGAGTGTTGTTCACTTGATAATACAAGAATGAAAAAAAAACTAAAATAAAGAAAAACACAAAAAAACAAAAAGAGAAAATATAAAAAGAGGGTTGAATAACGAATTATACCGGGATTCTCCAAAGAAGAGGATCCCAGCCATTTGCTTCGATGTGGTCGTCGTGCCGAAAATTGGATCCAGGATCAATGTGTCTGGTGCAAGATGGGCAACAACAACAACAACAAGAACGGCTTCTGATAGACCACTTTCAGAACCTCATATGATGGATCTTTGATCACTATGTGACAAATTTCTACTTCTGAATGAACTACCAATCCTTTAAAATACAGAAATCACCAAGCGGTTATCGAAAACGACGAAGAAAAAGAACGAGTTTAGGTAGAGACAAAAAGTCGCAGATTGCAAATATTGACAAATACTCTTTCCCATCGATGTACATTTGCGTTACAATTCTGCAGCAAACTTCATTATATCGGCATTATGATCAAAAATATCATATTAGAAGATGAAATTGATAGCCCCAGTCAGAGCAAAGATATTTGGAAAAAAACCGATGATTTTAAGATTAATGGGTAAATCGATTGTTTGGTCTCCGGGTAGAGTTGAAGTGACGAAGAAGTTGAGAAAAATGCACCACAAGTACACGAAATGCTTTACTCTCATCCCGCCTTTTTACTCTCACTGGAACTATTTGTTGTGAGAATGAAATCTTTTGTGGACCCGTCCTTTAAAGTTCTCCACTTTCTGTTGCTCAGTTCTTTGCTTCGAACCCTGACTAATACCATTTTGCCAAAAAAAAATTCTTCCATTTCCGATTAACCCCATTTTTCATAGGTGACAACCATCGAACACATGTTCATACAACCGGACAACTAGTCCAGACCAGGAAACAATCTCAGTGAAATCAGGCGTTTTAGTGCGTTTCTCGCCGTTTCTTTGTAATTTCGGTAACCCTTGGTGGCCAGCGCATTGTTTTGAGTGGAAAACTCGGGAACGAAAATCATCGTGTACACCAGGGGTGTGCGTTAATGAATTTTTTTTTCGGTAACCGTTAATCGTTAATTTAAAAAAAAACCGCGTTAATGCGTTAACACGTTAATTTTGCATTTCGTTAACAATTTTGAAAGCATTACCTGGCCACCACGAAAATCGATAAATAACCAGACGTCCCAAAAAAACATGAAACACGTTCCATACCAAACACCGCAGTCCGTACACTCCAAACTTGGAAATCATCTTCATGGATTGTTAATACTATCAGCCAGAACAATAAACGAATACTCTTCTAGAATAGGAATCCTGACGTGCAAAAAAGCATAGATGGATGGAACATTAACGAAATAAAAATTAACGTGATTTCGGGACTTTTTCGTTAACCGTTAATCGTTAATTTTTGAAAAAAAAAACCGCGGTAACCCGTTAATGCGTTAACACGTTAACGTTATTAACGCACAGCCCTGATGTACACTGCCTTTAAAGAAGCAAGCCACGGGGCGAACTATACATAGTGCATTGCTTCAAAAGAAAATTTGGCTGGGTAATGAAAAAAGAGCCTTTTCAAACATGTGCAATCGTTTCCACAACAATATGATGTTTTTCAAGCTTGAAAGACCATTTTTTTTGCAAAATCACAACAAGAGGGGGTGATTATAAAACTGCTGAAGACGACGTTTTGTTTTTAATTTTTTTCAGAAAGGGTTCGGTCTATTATTTTTTTCTTCTTTTTTTTCTTAGAATTTTTTCAGAATAGAATTTATTCAGAAATGTATGCTTTTCTTTGACATTCTGCTCATGTAAACGAAACCTACTACGATAAAAAACGAAACTGATATTGAAAACAAGTGAGAACAAGCAACTTCCCTGTTGCGGGACTTTCCCTGTATTTTCCTGAATGTCATCACGTTTCATCACGTTTCAACGTCCGCAGCCCCCCAGAACTGGCTATTTCGGCGCAGTGAAAGAGTTGATATAAGCAAACACACAAATAAGTTGTATACAAAGAGATTTCAATTTGTTAAAAGGGGTTCACGAGGAATGTGAAAACAAAGACGAAAAAACAGGAAGAATGTGAAACAATCAAATAAACTATCAGAGTTTGAAAGAAGAAAAAACACAAGCGCAGCTTTCTTACTTCGGAAACACCAAGCAAACCTATCGACCCATTTTGAAACGATTTTTGTGATTAGCTTGAGGTTTTCACCGATAAAAACCGCTGAGATGTGCTAGGTCTGAAAGCTGCATTGCCAGCAGTTAAAATGTTGACCAATCGATGACGAGGACGCTGAATAATGACGTCGATGAGAAGTGGCGCGAGGAAGTGCCCATAAACGCCCTGTCGGCGCGAGGAATCCACTTAAACGCCCCGCCGGCGCGACGAAGTGTTCATTGTGTGGATTGCTCGTCGGCCGTCGCGCAAATGTGGAAGTTCACGCGCCGACGAAAACATCATCAAAACCGGCAACTTACTCCGGGGCTACAAGGGAGCTTTTGCCAGAGAAGTTCCTAATCGATAGTATTTTCCCGTCAATTATCGCTCCAGCTGCGAAGCGGCTGGAGAGGATTGGTTTTATTTCGAAAATCAATGAAAAAGAAAAGAGAATTCAATTTAAAAAAAAACTATCGATAATTGTCGAAAAATATTATTGATTAAAAACTGAGACATTATACTTAACTTTGGAGCTTCAAGACCTAAACTTTTCGGATAAGTCAGAAAAGACCGAAGCTGCAAAATCACAAAATCAGCTAGAAATCATTCATTACGCTCCATCGAAAATTTTTGCAAACGCCATAATCTAGTTCTAAGTGACTCAGATATTCTGCCAACCACGGCAGGTTCGGTGGTTTACCTCAACATAAATAGAAGCACTCAAAGAGGTGCAAAACTGGTTGGGGGGGGGCGCTCATAAGTCAAGTGAGGAACGAATGACACCACTTTCAGAAATCTATCTAATTCCATGGAGTTTCCAGGGAGTTATGAGTGATAACGTTATCACATGTGATACCGAAATAAATTTTCATGAATGAATGAATCTTTTCATTCCTAGGGATAAATCCTCAGCTCCCTCCCCCAACTAGTTTTGCACCGTCAGAGATACACAGTACTGAAGATTACCACTGAATTACAGCAGATATTTCGCAAATGAGAAAGCTTTTGCATCTGTGGAAGGTAGCGTTAGATAGAAACAGTAGACGAGTGGACAGGAATCTGGTGCATGCAACGTGTCCGAGGACGGCACAGGTCGACGGTATCGATAATATTAGTGACAGCCGCTACTGCCGGTGGGGGCAGCGCAGCGGTAGCGGCTGTCACTAATATTATCAATATCATCGTTAGCCTAATGCCTAACGCACACTGGGATTGCTCCAAATAGTCTACCGGAATACCTAGACCATGTGACCCTAGATGAGAAGATTACCCAATGCAAGATTGGAACATGTTGAGAACTAACATTGCGAGTAGGAAGTGGGTATCTTGGGTACTGCAGTACTTGGGTTGCGGTGAGCTGTGCGTGCCGGCCTTCTATCAAAACGTATCCTTCTCAAAACTTGTGTGAGCGAGAATAAAATCTACAATTTAGACGATTGATCGAGATGGGCAAAGAACACTCCGCATGGCCAAAACGCTGCCTATGGAGCGCTACTCATTTTCCATGACGCGGCTTACGCTCCTCATGGAGAGCGACTCATTTTCCATAACGCGGAGCACGCTTCTCATGATGCGCGACTCACTTTACATGAAGCGGAGTGCGCTTCTCTATAACGCGACTCGGTTTTTCATGACGCCGCGCACGCTTCTTATAAGGCGTGACTCATTTTCCATGACGCGGCTCACGCTTCTAATAATGCGGGACCCATTTTCCGTGACGTGACGCCCGGTTCTCGTAAAGCACGACTCATTTTCCATGACGAGGAGCACGCTTCCCATGGTGCGCGGCTCATTTTCCATGACGCGGCTCACGCTTCTCATGAAGCGCGGCTCATTTTTCATAACGCGGAGCTTGCTTCTCATGAAGCGTTTGCCATTTGCAATGACGCGGTACACGCTCCGCACTAATGGCTACTCGTTTTCCGTGACGCGACGCAAGTTTCTTATGGAACGCTCTCTACCTTTCCACAATGCTGCACGCACCATTAACCCCGCCCACATTTTGCAACGCGGAGATTCGGTCACGGAGGATAAGGACGGAGGATAGCTGAAGCTTTTGAAAGCGTAAGTATTGCAATTGGCAGTGGAATTCCATGCTGGGTCCGTGATTGCAGTGTACAAAGTGACGGTCTGGCTAACACTGCTCGCACTGCTGTCGCCCCGAGAGCGACCGGACAGCGGCCGAGGGGCGAACTGGCACCGGACAAGAACCGTGGTGCCAGTTGGCCCCTCGTCCCCTGTCCAGGTGTTGACGTCATAATTGGGAGGAGCCGGTCCAGCTCGGAGCGATGGTTTGCCTGAGTTTGTGAAGGGAAGATCAGTGGAAACAAATCTATTGGAGTGCATCAATGACTGGTCAGATATTTTAAATGACAAAGGGCAATGTGATGTGATATATTTTGACTTTAAAAAAGCTTTTGATAGGGTTAACATTGCAAAACTTTTGCAAAAAATGGGCGCGTTGAATTTCAATCCTTAAATTCTACTCTGGCTAAAGCAATTTCTCGCTGGTAAAACTTTCCGAGTTAAAGGCAGTGTTCACGATAATCTTCAATTTTGAGATTATTCGCTATATTGATTAGGTGGCTTCGGGGTAGAACTAAAATGAAGTAGAAATTGAGAAAAACCCACCAGAAGTACATGAAATTCTTCAATCTCACCCCGCCTCTTTACTCTCACTGTAACTGCTTGTTGGGACAATGAAATCTTTTGTGGACCCATCCTTTGCAATTCTCTACTCTCTATTGTTCCGTTCTTTCCTTAGGGGCCTAACTAACCGTGGTTTGCATGAATTAATCTTCTATTTACGATTGACACAACTTCCCACCGGTGACAACCACCATGAACATGTTCGTCCAACTGGACAACTGGTCTATGTTATAGAATAATGTCACTGAAATACGACGTTTTGATGCGTGTCTCGCCGTTTCTTCGTAATCTTGGTAACACTTGGAGGCCAACGCATTGCTTTATGTGAAAAACTCGGTGACGAAAATCATCGTGAACACTGCCTTTAAAGGCAGTGGTCGCGATAAAATCTGCTCGTCTTCTTTTCCTCTCTAAACCCTTATCTGGGTTTCGAGTAGTAGGACCTATAGGAAAAAATCGCCAAAAAAACGCTGTTCTGGGTCAAATTTGAAGCCTGAACGTTCTTGTCTTTTGATGGTGGACGAGCCCACTCCACATCATCGGCATCGATGACCTCTTATATCAAGAACACCAGCTGGCTTGAAATTGAATTTCAATCAATGAACCTTTGGATTTATGTACACATCTAGTCAAAAACATTGACTGAAGTGCTTGCTTTCATTTTTCAAGTGTTTTATTAGGTTAATTTGCATTTATTTCTTCCTCTGAATGTCGATGATTTTTGACTGCTCGGCATGAGACTGCGATCTTTTTTGTCGGCGCTGTGCACGTGTGCACGAACTGGCATCTTTGGGCCCTAGAAACTCTAATTCTAGCTCGTTTTTCATCGCGCGACCTTCAAAGATTTTCAGCTGTTTTCGATCTAAGCTAATTTTTGTAGTTTTTTTCGATAACGTTTTTCATCGTGACCACTGCCTTTAATGTAAATATTACTCTATCCGAAACAATGCAGGCCACAAGCGGTGTACCCCAGGGAGGAGTTTTATCCCCTATACTGTTTAACATCTACACTGCAGAAGTTACAGCATTACTAGAGCTTCAAGCTGTCAAATGCAAGCAGTTTGCAGATGTCGTCAAGATTTACTGTGACACTTCCAGCGCTAGAAGAAGGGCGCCTATGCAGTCTGCTATTCATGCACTGGTGAGATGGTCTGCTGCCTGGCAACTTCCCTTGTCAGCTCGTAAAACTTTACATTTGAGACTGGGTAATTCTCCTATGTACGGTTCTCACGTTTTAGGCTCAACTCCTATCCAAATGGTGGATAAAGTGAGAGATATGGGATATCATTACTCTGACAAGCTCGACTTTTCTGTTCACTATGAGCACATATGTAAGAAGGCCGTTGTTCGCACCTTTCTAATATTGAAGGCGCTTTCTACTGATGATCACATTATATTACTCAAAGCCTATAAAACCCACATACGACCTTTGTTGGAATGCGGTTGCACTGTTCACAATCCAACTAAAAGCAAAGATGTGGTGAAGCTTGAAAAAGTTCCAAGTAACTCCACTAGAAAACTTTTCATCAGGACTCAAAGTTTTCACTACAATAACATACCTTCAGCTAATGTCCGAAATTCTTTCCGTAGACTACCAACTCTCGAATCAGGGCGATGTTTGATGCTATGATGGTGTTTAAGCTACTCAATGGAATATGCGACGTTGAGGTCCAGCACTTCTTTAACACTGCCAGGTGTATCACTAGAGGAGGTCAAAATAAGATTTCCTTCCGAAGGGCTAAAACGCGATACAGAGCCACTTGCTTCTCGGTCAGGGCAGGGTCAATGTTCTTGGCATTAAGCAAGAGAGTACCCGCAGCACCATCTTTAGAATCTTTCTAGCTCCGAAAATCCTTGAGCATTGAGCAATCTTGCTGGTTGTTCGTCTTCGTGTCTATCATGTTGTTTTCGTGTGTTGTTTGGGGTGATCATTCGGGTCATTCTTCTATTTTTTCTCTCTTCTTTCCTAGGATTGTCTTAAACAACGCAAATAAATAAATAAATAAATTCGAGGCGCGAGCGGCGCGCGCGATGCCTCAGCCTCCGTCTGCCTTGCGCTCTCTCACTGTCTCTAACCTCCGATCTGCACCAGCACGCGTAGGAACCACGTGATTTTCGCCGTTTTTAGCCTGTACATTGACCCTCCGTCGTCGATAAATTTACATGTCAAATCTACAGGTTGCGTCGGAACTCGTCCGATACGTAACTTTCTGGAGGCTCTGAATCCTGGTTCGAACTCAAATTAAAAACCGCAAAGAGTTTCGTAAGTGAAAATCGCGGCGCGGGTTTCAACGCAACCAGCGCAGATTTGCTGCCGTTGATTTGCTTGCTATTTTCACGAATGGATAAATGCATAATAAACGTAGTGGGACATTGCTATTCGCTTGAATACATGGAGTTGAACCAAAAAAACATCAAAATTTTATCCGATTTCTCATCCGGTGGGATCCGATTTTGCCATGAGATATGCGCCCCAGTATAAACTCATCGTTGCAGATAGGATCCGTTAGTCGTAATTTTGTTTTGGACCAGTATAATTTTCATCCTAAGAGTCGATTTTGCAAAAATTACAATATCCGAAAATCGGATCCGACGCGATTTTCGCCACCGGATGAAATGTATACCCAACGAGCCCCCAGACGAAGTTTAGTTTTCTCAGAAGTTGTTGGGTATGAAGGGCAAATTGACGATAAAAGTGGAAGGGTATCGTAATTTCCCCATCTTGCTTCTTCAAAACCTTGATGCAAAGTATAATGATTTTGATGCGATTCCGAGAGTTGAAATCTCTTCCCACGTTTCCTTCTCATCGGATGATGTATAGAACATGCATGTAATATTATGAACCTGTTCTCGAATTGAGTTAGGAAGAAGTGGTGTTTGATTTAGTGTTTGGTTTAACTACCCAAGTTTGAGGTCTGGTCTGTGGTACATATATGGTACCGACTCAGTGGTATTTCTCGTGACTAGTCTGGCGATCTCGTGCGTATTCTATGGTAACCTAGTGCGGATCTCCTGCAAATAGTGCGAATTCACCGGGAGTCTCAGCATGTTATTGCCTTATTGGAGGACAACGCCAAACTGAGGCAAGAAATCACAGCTCTTAGGAGTAATAATAATGTCGTTGTTCCTGTTGCTTCTGAGTCTTCTCAAGTTTCTGCCGTTAACATCATTTCTGACGATTCCAATGTTCATATAGATTCTTTCATTGGTTCTGAAGTTTCACAATCTTCTGATACTTTTAAGACCGCGGATTTCAGAGAGGTGGAGCGTAGTAGATCGATAGTTATCATAGGCATACCTAAATTCCAACACTTGTATCCTTCATCCCGAGATAGGGCTATTAATGATGTGAAACGTGTTTATGATCTCTTAGACTTCTTGTCGGTTGACTGCTTACCGGTATCAGTTCATAGGATGGGTAAACCTAATTCTTCTTTTAATAGGCTGATCAAGGTTGTGTTGCCGTCCTCAGCCTATTAAAAGAAGAATTAGGTTTACCCATCCTATGAACTGATACCGGTAAGCAGTCAACCGACAAGAAGTCTAAGAGATCATAAACACGTTTCACATCATTAATAGCCCTATCTCGGGATGAAGGATACAAGTGTTGGAATTTAGGTATGCCTATGATAACTATCGATCTACTACGCTCCACCTCTCTGAAATCCGCGGTCTTAAAAGTATCAGAAGATTGTGAAACTTCAGAACCAATGAAAGAATCTATTCTTTTTTATTTTCAATCAAAAAGAATCTTTTTCCCAGGATTATTTATTTTAGTAATGCATGGTGCTGGAGCGGGCTCCTCGTCTCAAGCACTCCCCGCACCAAAAGGGGCTATATAAGACTCTACCTCCCAAGGGTGGAGCGCTGAGAGGAGGGGTCGGGGCAGTCTATCTAGAAGGCTTGAGGCTAGCACCCCGTGAGATCTAAATGTTGTTATTACCTCGTGCATTACTCCTGCTGATCGTCATTTTCTTGTTACGCATCCTAACCCTAAGGATTTATCATTGCTCAGTGATTGTACGTACAGCCAGTTCCACTCAGCATTTAAAAAAGTAGATCATCCCCGGACTTTAAGTACTACTCCACCTTGCATCTCAACTAACATTCGCTCACTTCCGGAAAACATAAATCCCCTTCTCTTTCTTATCATGCAATGCCAGTTCAGTGTCGTAGCTCTGACTGAGAAATGGCTGTCTGACACTATTAATGATGCCTCTTTATTGGGTCGGTTGTGCACTCATTATGAGTTTCTCAGGTGTGATCGTAACCATGAAAGGGGTGGTGGCGCTGCATTTTCAATCAAGAAGAATCTTTTTCCCAGGATTATTTATTCCCACACTATCCCAGATGGATATGAAATTATTTGTTCGGAAATTAGCTCTGGTTAACTGGTTATTCGTGTGGTCTTGGTGTATAGAACTCCTTCCTGCACAGTAGCGGTCCTCCAACAACTGATCAAAACGCTAAGTGATCTTGCTGTTTGCGACCACCCGTGTATTATTACAGGGGATTTCAATCTCCCAAACGTATGTTGGACGCAACCCCATAATGCTAGTACTCTTGGAGAGACTCATCTGAGCCTCCTAGGTTTGTGTCACGACTTTAATTTCTCTCAACTCGTGACAACTGAAACACATGGAAACAATATCCTGGATTTATTTCTGACAAATGCCGTTGATCTTGTACGTAGTACAGCCGTCTGTGAACCAGTAGGGACCAGTGATCACGCGACAATTCTATTTGAACTCAACCTCACTCCTCCAAGAAACGATAGTAAGGAACTAAGAAGAGATCTCAAGAGCGCAAATTTCGCCGCCATCTTCGAGTATTTAAACGACATAGATTGGTGCAGTATTTTCAATGCTAAAGATTCGGTTTACGCTAAATATGAGCTCTTCATAAATATTTTGCAGCACAGTATTTATCTCTTTGTGCCTCTCAAGGAAATTTCTAAGGATGAGGGTCATCTTCCGGAACATCTCAAACGTCTTGCTTCAAGAAAATCGCAGACATAGGATAAGGCGAAAAGCACCGCTGCGGCTAGTGACTGAGATGCATACCGATAAATTTGTTCAAAATTTGAGAAAAAATTGGAAAAATATAATAAAAATGTGGAAAAAAGGATAATTGAATCGGGGAATAAAAAAGGTTTTTGCATGCTCCTGAAATCGAGGCTGAAAGACTGACCAAAGTTGGGACGAATTGAATGTGAATGGTCTATGATAACTGACTATAAAGAGAGGTCTGAGATTTTGCCAACTGTTTTTGAAAAAGCGTTTTGCAAGGATGATGATTCTGATGATACTATGGTAAATATCCAAGAATTTGCAGGGACCTCCTAAACAGGCAGCAGCGACCGTTTATCCACATCGTTATAGCATTGAATACGCAGGAAGTTGACAAGCTGAAACTTGTTGAAACTCGGTAGAGCATTTCCACTGGCAAAACAATGAGATGGAACACGTATGGATAAACAGTTGCTGCTGCCTGTTTAGGTTTTCTCGAATTTGCATGCATGGCTGACTCCGCCTGGTTCCATCCAGGAGAAGTTCATGAACTTCTTATGAAATTGCCTAACTCTTTTTCTTTGATGCACCTGATCACGTCCTCTTGAGATTCATCAAGCAGGTAGCTCCCATTTTTGTAGATCCGCTAACACATATTTTCAATTTGTCTCTCATGCGTGCTAGGTCCCGGATAGATGGCGTATTGCTTTCGTAGCCCCTATACCTAAGGAACCACCCTTCGCTAATCCTGAGAATTTTCGACCAATCAGCATCACTTCAATTTTTGGTGGGTTGTTCGAAAAAATCCTCAAGGTAAGAGTGTGCAAACATTTTGAGGATCACTCGATCATTTCGGATGATCAACATGGTTTTCAAAAGCAAAAGTCTACCGTGACGGCTATGTTGCAGCCGCTTAATGAATGGACTCCTTACGTTGATGAGGGTAAAGAGGTTGACGTTATCTACGTAAATTTTTCAAGGGCTTTCGATAGATTTTCGCATTCGAAACTCATGTCTAGGCTCACACGTGTCGGTATTCACCCTAGGATAGTTGCATGGATCAGAGCTTTCTTGAGTGATAAATCATTTGTGGTCCGCATAAACTCCACCTACTCTGATTCAAGGTCTGTTTGCAGTGGCGTACCGCAGGGAGGGGATTTATCTCCAACCTTGTTCAACATTTCCACGTATGAACTCCCACGAATCGTATCCTTAGGCAAGGTTAAATGCTCCGCTTTTGCCGATAACTTCAAAATGCTTTCCCCAATTCAGTCGATAACCGATAGAGAGAGCTTGCAAGAGGCTTTTAATGAGGTCATAAAGTGGTTCAAGGAGTGGAAAATGTTACTGTCTAAGGAAAAAATGAAAGTTTTGCACATCGGTAAGAATAGTTCAGAAGCTATATACATATACCGCTGAAGATCAACAGCTTCAAATTGTTGAGGAAATAACGGATCTTGGCTTCCTGGTTCGCAAGGATCTCACTTTCGATGCTCACTGTGCAAAGGCTGTGTTCAAAGCAAATAAGGTTATGTACTGCCTTTTCAGGGCACTCTCTACTCAAAATGAAAAGATGCTTTTAAATGCCTACAAAATCTATATTAGGCCCCTTCTCGAGTATGGAACTGTGATATCAAGCCCTCATAAAGTCTACTATAAAATCGTTGGAGAAGGTTCAGAACAGTTTCACACGCAAGTTGATGATAAGATTCTTGGGATTTTAAGGCAGTGTTCACGATGATTCTCGTCCCCGAGTTTTTGACATAAAACAATGCGTTGGCCTCCTAGTGTTACCAAAATCACGAAGAAACTGCGTGAAACGCATTAAAACGTCGTATTTCAGTGATGTTATTCTATAACATGGACTAGTTTTCCAGTTGGATGTACATGTTCATGGTGGTTGTCACCGATGGAAAATTGGGTCAATCGAAAAGAAATATTCCATGCAAAGCGGGATCAGTTAGGGCCCTAAGGAAAGAATGGAGCAATAGAGAGTAGAGAATTGCAAAGGACGGGTCCACAAAAGATTTCATTGTCACAACAAACACTTCCTATGATACTTAAAGGCAGTGTTCACGATAATCTTCGATTTCGAGATTTATTGTTAAATCGATTGTTTGGCCTCCGAGTAGAACTGAAATGACGAAGAAATCGGGAAAAACGCCCAAGAAGGGCACCAAATCCTCTACTCTCACCTCACCTTTTTACTCTCACTGGAACTGTTCGTTGTGACAATGAAATGATTTGTGGGCCCGTCATTTACAATTATTTGCTTTCTGTTGCTCCGCTCTTTCTGCCGGACCCTAACTAATACTGTTATGCCTAAAATATTCTTCCATTTTTGGTTAGCCCCGTCTTTCACCGGTGACAATCACCTCGAACATGTTCATCCAATCGGACAACTAGTCCATGCCAGGGAATAATGTCACTGGAATAAGACGTTTTAGTGCGTTTCTCGCCGTTTCTTCGTATTTTTGGTAACACTTGGTTGCCAAGGCATTGTTTTGAGTGGAGAACTCGGGAACGAAAATCATCGTGAACACTGCCTTTAAGAGGCGGGGTGATACTTCAGGATTTTGTGTACTTCTGGTGCGTTTTTCTCAATTTCTACGTCATTTTAGTTCTACCCGGGGGCCACTTAATCAATTTGGAGGATAATCTCAAAATCGAAGATTATCGTGAACAATGCCTTTAACTATGCAAGTATACCATGCAGTAGGGCTAGGAACGCAAGATTCAAATTGGAAGCGCTGGCGTGCAGGAGGAGAAGACTTGATCTTTCAATGATGTATCAGATTTTGTATGGACATAGTGGCTTGCGGCCAAACACTTTTCTCAAAATGAGGACATCGAACACCAGAGGTAGCAAATTTAAATTAGTCCACAACGTGGCTAGGAAGAGTGTCAGGCACCATTTCTTTGTTATCAGAGCTGGCAGTGAATTGGAAAAATTACTTAAAGGCAGCATACACGCTCACAAAAATGGTTGAGATAACAGCATAAATAGAACCGCCTGGCCCCTACCATGCCGTCAACGGCGTTTGAAGCGCTAAAAACCATCCAGGTTGACAGAATTTGAGCATTCCCGTCTCGAATGCCTGTGGAACCCCTACAAATAACAGAATGAAGAGTGAGGCATGTGGAAGCATTTGATAATTTAGAGCGATAGCACTATATAATGAGAGTCTACGAGAGAAACAGCTTGATTTCCCTGTATATAACTTGTTTACATATCGATTAATTCCCATCCACTTTCAAAAAAGCCCATCTACTCCGGCTGGCTTATAAAATGTAGCATTTCATCAGTAAACAGACATGTTATATTCAGGTAAACCAAGCCGTTTCTCTCGTAGACTCTCATTTGCTAGGGCTATCACTCTAAGCTATCAAATGTTTTCACATGCCTCACTCTTCATTCTGTTATTCGTAGGGGTGGGGTTCCACAGGCATTCGAGACGGGAATGCTCAAATTCTGTCAACCTGGATGGTTTTTAGCGCTTCAAACGCCGTTGACGAGATGGTAGAGGCCAGGCGGTCCTATTTGTGCTGTTATCTCAACCATGTTTGTGAGCGTGTATGCTGCCTTTAAAAAAGGCAATCTACCGACTGACCTGTGCTCCTTTAAGCGTATAATGGAGCAGTACTTGATGACGGGGGATGAATGATCTTCTATTGGTACAATATTAGTTTGTCCGATCATCACTCTGTACCCTTACGTATTCTAGATTTTTTATTTTGTCGTTACACTTGTCTCTACGTGTTTTTATCTTTTACGATCTCTACGATTTGTTATTTTTACCATTTGCTGTGCATTATCATTGTTTGCTATGCATATGGTTTACCCTGTAATAGACAATTACCATAGTTTGAAGTAACGAAATTCGCACCAGATTCATCAATTGTTGATGCAGCGGCTTCCTTTGCTGCTGGATAGAATGCGATTTAGTCCGATGGTATTGCAATAACGCTTTCTCACATTCGTCTTCTGATGCTATCAAGCAAATCCTGGAATGAATATCGATCTTTTCTGCAACGGCAGCGAATTTTTCGTTTTTTCCACTTTTTTTCGCCCGAAGAAAATCTTACAGATGTGTTGAAACTGACCGTTTCGCGGCTTGCAGGGAGCCATCTGGAGTTTGGTCGTGAGCGGAGGTGTCAATGCCTTTTTCGAATGTTCTAAAATATACGATCAAATCTTAGAGCATGTCTTCTACTGTATTAATGCGGCCTTAGGCGCGAGCGTCACTTTTCCCTTAGGCGTCAATGTTTATTGTAATCATTTGAGGCTCACTTCCCCAAACCCATGTTTGTCCTAAACAACATGCAGACAACCCTTTTTACCGCCAGGGAGAAGCAGGATTGAATAGCTAGCCAATGGGGGGAGGGGTTCTTAGGAATATCGATGGAGAAATAGAATTTTTTTAGGACCGTAAGCTTTTAATAGTGAAAAAAAAATGCTTTCCGGGTCAAAAAAAAAGAAATAATAAACGAATTTGACGCTTCAGGAAAGTTTTTGAGAATTTCGCTGTTTGAAGGTTTTCCGAATAAAATAGAATATTTCAGTTTTTCGAAGCAACGTATTGAAACGAATTACAGAATACCCTGAAATAAAAGAAAAAATCTGTTTGAAAAAATTATATATGTTAGAAAAGTTAAACGTTTCTGCACACTACAGGAGAGATTGTAATTTTTTCGAAAACAAAAAAGGTCTCCTTATGGTTACCGCACAGAGCGCGAACCTAACAGTGCTGAGTCGCAAAATACTAGTTGTGGCTCACCATGGTCCTAGCATGGTAGTAGCAGCAGATGCGAACTTTGCTCGGAAGTCGAGCGTATGATCAATCAACGCGGATCCATTCGTCGGTTCGGTGTTTTCTGTGGGAGACTCACAAACTGCGCTCTGCATATACTCTGTTCCACGACCTCTACCGATGGAGAGCTCAAAAACTATATCCGCGTCTCTGCCGCACATTGTCACATAGCACTGCGCGAGAAAAGATGCAGAGGACAAGTTTCTGCCTTTTTGGGCTTCTCATCGCTGGACTCGATTGTAACAGAGTAACTCTGGGGAATCTTGTAAGCTTCCGATTTCGATAATCCCCAGGGGCCGTATGCATACCTCCCCCGCCGGGGAAAACAGTCAATACTTATCAAATCCTCATCTATTCAGTGTGAAAACAGAGGAAAGCTAGAGATAAGCATGCAAAAATTTGAGATTTTGGGACAATAAACCTTCAAAAATCGACTTGATTCTCGATCAGCGTTGTGGTACAGCCATCTCAAGCTTCGATGCGATGGGGCTGAATTACTTCTAATGAAGACTACGTTTTATGGTACTCTGCTATCCTCCTCAACCGCCCCTTACCACAGAGCAAGGGGAAGGCTGTGGGGAAGCTACCTCACTTATCATCATTTTCTAACAGATAAACCGGCCACATTTCAAACGAGTTTTTGTAGCTCAGTCCATACCCATCGATTCCCTTTCCGGTTGGGGCTCCCTTGCTTTTTTCGGGGGCGGTGAGTATACGGCTCCAGCAGCGGAGCGGTGGGCTTTGGCGAAATATATTGCTTATATGGGCCAAATTCCGGTCCTCAATTGCGTCTCGACACGCTTTGCGGCCGCACGCGCTGGAGTCAGTCGAGTTTCCAGCGCCAAAGCCGACTCGATATGGCTTTTTTATATATATTTATACAATTCCGGTCCGCAAAGCGTGCCGAGACGCATTTGCGGACCGGAATTTGGCCCAGAGAAGCACGGTATAGCTGGATGTTTTGACGGAAAAGCGACTGCTTAACGTTCTTGATAAGCGAAGTCGAGAGCCTACTAGAGATGCACTAGAGTTTACAGTCCACGGCAGCCGAAGAAGGCGGTGGTGCGGTTGCATGTTTTCACTAAACGTACTGTGGCCGGCTCGGTTCCAAGTTCACCATTAATCGATGAGAAACAGCTGATATTTTTTTCTGGGATACGGTTTTTTCTGCTTCTTTAATTTTTCCGTTTTACATTCCTGCGTCTATTTATAGTGAAGACTGTAGGTCTAATAATATTTTGTGGTGGGGGAAAGTTTATCGTTTCTTAAGACTTCCGGTGTTTCTTTTTCTCCGAAATTCAAGAGAAAAATGAAAAATTCGCCGTCGATTATGGCGGGACGTCTGCAAAAGCGCACGCTGGCACCTAGTCGACGACAAATGTTTTATATTTACTCAGATTTGGGGGAAAAGCACTCGGAATGTCTAGAAAGGATAGGTTTGCTCCCCACTCACACACTACAGTACATCTGAAGTCTTTACAATAGACACACGTAGGAATAACACGAAATAGTCGAAGAAGCAAAGGAAACCATAACCCAGAAAAACTTATCAGCTGTTTCTGAAAGGCAGCGTCCACGATAAATCTCGTTCTCGAGATTTCAGTGTGAAACACTAAGTTGGCAGATGCTGGAGAGGATAGGGTCGAAGAAAGCAAAGAAAACGGGCCAGAAATCAATAAAAATGGCTTAAAAAGTTATCTCGGTGCGCCTACCTATCCCGTTCCGCCCCCCATTCGGACGAGCTTGTGGCGCCGCACACGCTTCGATGGCGAATTGCTAAGCGACTATGCCGCGTCCAGCCTTATCGATTCGCGCAGATTTCGCGATTAGCGCGCGCTTGCGGAAATCAGCAGGGACCATGATTCTTGTCCACGCCCTGAACGTTAGAAACCGTTATTTTACCTTATTCTGGACGTTTTTCTTAGCTGTTTCTTCACTAATGGTTACCTCACGACCAAGCAATCCCATTTTCGGGTCGAGTTCGAGTGCGATATTCATCGTGAACACTGCCTTAAATGGTAAACTTGGGAACGATGCAGCCATGGCTATAGTATGTTTAGGGAAAATACGCAACCGCACAACTGCCTTTTTTCCGTTGCCGTAGACTATTCTTGGAGGAGCATAGAAGCAGATTACACTGATTCTGCATGAACTGTTTGCGTCCACCACTTATAGTTCTTTTGCAAAATCTAGTGCAGTTTACCGCAATGTTAAAAGGGCATGGTGCGGTTGCGGTCACACAATAAAACTACAGTGGGAGACGCCAGATTTCATTATCGATAGACAGCACAGCTGATTTTCTGCGTAAGTTACGATTCTTCTATTTTGTTTCGGCATTATTGTTGTTTCTGACTGTTTAAATATTGCGAATAGTGTTAGTGCATGAGGGAAATTAGCCAATTGTTCGGGCTTCGAAGCTTTTTTTATCAAAATTCAGTTTTAAAATCGAAAAAAGGCAAATTCCTCTTTCACACTAAGAAAAGCCCTATTCGTAATATTAGAAGAGTCAGAAACAAAAAATAATGCCGAAGCAGGCAAGACAAAAAAACAAAATCGTAACTCACCCAGAAGATCAGCTGTGCTGTCGATCGATAATGAAGTCTGGCGTCTTCCACCGTAGTTTTAGTGTGTGACCGCAACCGAACCATGTCTTTTTAACATTGCGGTAAATTGTATAGCGAATGGACGGGACGCGATCATTTGGGGCGATCCGTTCAGCGTTCTCTACATCACCGATAAGCGGGGCTTCGATCGCAAATCATGATGGACCGCCGCCACCCTGCCTGTTCACTAGACTAAACATTTCCAGGCGACCATACGTTTTCTTGTGAAATACGGCTACGATTATGTGATGGTCTGAAAAAGACTTATCAACAGTTATTAGGATTGATGGGACTGACCCAGTGAATGTTCTCAGAAAAGTCGTCTTAGCACATGAAAATGAGAATTCTCATTCATGAAAATTAATCTCCTACTCCTAGCCTTCAAGATATAGCTGGTGGTTTTCCCGGATTCAATAAGTTTGATTCGGGACAAGCTTTAGAGTGGAGTTCGTCTGAATTTTTTTGAAGAGCTAGTACGGGCTATAATGAGTCAATAGGTAAAGTGTTGGTAAGCAACCCTTTTATGGGTGTTTTAGGTCATTCTTGTGCCACTCCTCACATTCGTTTATCCAAGGAGTTGTAAAATCTTCACTTCTGTGTAATGAAATGTAGATTAATAGGTTGCATGTTAGGGAGAGGGAGGTAGACGCCATTAATCTCCTTTCTGTTATTCTTGAGCAGACTGTTGAGACCCAGAAGACGTCCACCACTGGGAATTCCCCATCCAGATTCGGCACCCGTATCTCGTTCCGAGTAGTGATAGAATGCCTTCGGAACTCGTAGTTGCGTTCCATCGCCTGTTGGAATCTGAATGATCGTAGAATAGTTGAAACGCTTTCTCCATCAACGAAATATTGCAAGCTTAAAGGCAGTGTTCACGATAAATCGTAGATGCCCAGCTTCTTAGAGATTAGGATAGGACAGGAGCTTACTGTGACAGCAGAGTCAGAAAGAACGGCACAAAGTGACGAAAAGTCACTTTTTTCAGCCTCACAAGGTGTCCTCTGGTTCCGGGCCTGATTTAGTGTGTGCCATTGCGGACTTGCGTCGTGGGGGGGGGGGCGACAGCATCGCTGTCGTACAAGCTTCCGCGCCCGCCCCTCACCAGCTGATCATGCTGGATTTTCCTTGCTTTTTTTCTTGTTTCTCGCTCCTTTCTCAACTGACGTTCAACTTGTTTCTCTTCCCCACGACGCAAGTCCGTTATGGCACACACTAAATCAGGCCCGGAACCCGAGGATAAATGGTTTTAGTGGTGAACGCATCTGCGAAAACCACTAGTATTGTTATTCAGTATCTCTTGTGGCTCAGTAGTGAAAATATGCAATATCCCGCCCCAAGCTGCAGGTTCGAATAAGTTATGAACATTTTTCAAGCTTTGCGAAAAGGCAAGGGTATGTAGACTCTGGTAAATCTCTATTGACCTGTCGATTGTCACTAGTAGCAGAGCGGCGAGCCTCGATGAAAATAACTAGTGATAAGGAGGTTCCGACAAAAAAGCCACCGCTCCGCGCTGAGATAGTCGAAAACAGGAGTCCACTTCAAATGAGCCAGAGTCTATCTACCCATCAGGCATTTTTTTGGAGTTCCAAAAAATGTTCTCGGATTTTGCTCAAAATTTGTATGTAGGGGTAACCTAGGGTGCCTGTAAGGGCTATTTAGAATGACCAACACGAATCTGGTGTCCGTCGGTCGGAATTCTGAGGTTTAATGAAGGTAACGGTAGGTATCATGTCATTTAGGGAGTAAAACTTACCTAAGCAAATCGAAAATCGACAATCGGATGCCAAATTCGTGTTCTCCACCCCGAATAACCCCCGTATACAAATTTCGAGTAAAATCTGAGAGTTGACCAAACTACTGTATGCCCGCCGTAATCTGCCAAAAATTGATAAAAGGACTCCAGCTCTGTGTTTAGCACTCCATATAAGCTATAGAGAAACATTTTGAGCCATTTCTACCGTAGCGTTTCGGAAATCGTCAAAAATCGCGATTTGCCATCAAATTTTCGCCCGATGGGAAGCTTTGAACGAATTTAGTGGAAAACTCTGTGAAATCGGTAGATGAACTCCAGATTCGTGATCAGCGCCCCAAATACTCCCCCCCCCCTGGAGGGACTCTATAGGCAGTGGTCACGATGAAAAACGTTATCGAAAAAACTACAAAAATCAGCTTAGATCAAAAACAGCTCAAAAACTATGAAGGTATAGCGCGTTGAAAAACGGGCTAGAATTAGAGTTATTAAGACCCTAAATTTCTAGTTCGTGCACACGTGCACAGAAAGATCACAGTCTCATGCTAAGCAGTCAAAAATCATCGACACTCAGACGAAGAAATAAATGCAAATTTACCTAATAAAACAGTTGAACAATGAAAAAAGCACTTCAGTCAATGTTTTTGACTAGGTGTGTACACAAATCCGAAGGTTCATTGATTGAAATTCAATTTCAAGCCAGCTGATGTTCTTGATATAAGAGGTCACCGATGCCGATGATGTGGGGTATGCTCGTCCACCATCAAAAGACAAGAAAGTTCAGGCTTCAAATTTGACCCAGAACACCGTTTTTTCCGCGATTTTTTCTTACAGGTTCTACTACTCATAGGTTTATAATTTGCCACCGGCACAAAATTCTCACGGAAGTGAAGTAGTTTTTCTTACCAGAGTTTTCCATTAGTAGGCCCTAATACCGTGTTATCTTTATCACCGGTGACGCTGTTTACCTAATCCCTAGTGTGTTCAGCTTCAGCCGCTCACCTCCGGAGAAAGATGGTGTGTGAATGAAAACACACCGCTCTCAATTTCTTTTATACCCTACCCTTTATCAATTGGATATCATCAATTTTGTTTAACGTGAGAATTTTCTCCCGGTGGCAATTTATAATCGTCTCTACTACTCTATACCCAGAAAAGGGTTTAGAGAGGAAAAGAAGACGAGCTTATTTGAGCGTGACCACTGCCTTTAAGGCAAATTCGGAATATTTTCCTAAAACGCACCCAAACTTTGCTCAGGGGGTGGTTTTGGGCGCTGAACACATTTATGAGGTCCCTTTCCGGATTTTCCGAAGACTAATTCTCTTTTTGGAAGGTACAAAAAAACACAAAAAAAAACGACCTTCCTAGGCTTGCTACTTCTTGGAACCTGCAACTCGGGGCGGGATACTGCGCAGTTTTATCGTTGAGCCACATGAGATACTAATGATACTAGACGTTTTCGCAGATGCGTTTACCACTCTAAACACTTCCCTTGTGAGCAGGACCTCTTGTGGGACGTCTTATATTTAAGAATGTAAGGATTGACCGGTGTGAAGGGATGAAGTCTTTCCATGTGATAACATGATCCTCCCTATCCACTGCTTCTTATTGAAGCCATTACCTTTACTAACCGGCTGTTTGCGTGTTTAAGCTTCTTCAAAAAGTAATAGTTCGGGAGGCGTAGTGACCCACTGGGTTGACTGACCCGCGCGATTTTCACCCATTTCGGGATGGTTTTTCGTGATTCTCTCTTCACTACTTTTATCGGTAAGTCCACAAGCTCACGTTTCTCTGAAAAAAACGGGATTTCTTCACCGTAAACACTGCCTTTAAATGTGCGAAAAGTGGATGACGGTTAGCTGTAGATTTGATAACCTCACACCACTAGCAACATCATTCGGCCAAACACCACCTGCAGGTATGGTGTGGCTCCGTACTCGTCCTTGACAGTCCCCATTCCGAACTTCATCTTGTTCCCATTATACATAATCTCTGGATCGACGTCGTTTGAATATCCAGGAAGTACATCATAGCAGTCCACCAGAAGCATGATCGATAAGAGGATTAAATGGTTCAATAGCATGCGGAACAATAGCTGAAGGAGTAGTTTCAAAATACCTCTGATCCTAGAAAACGTATGGTGGGATGAAGACGTTCGAACGAAGGGGCACGGATTCCAAATAGATTCAATGTTTAAGTCAGGGCTGTGCGTTGTAACGTTAAAAGCAGGGTACGCGATGAAAACGGTCGTCGTGCTATCCTCATGAGAAGGTATATCTGGCTATCGTAAAAGTAAAATTAGATTTTTTTTAAAATTGAAAATTTTAAAAGTCGGAGAAAAACGCGCAGGAACAAGTGAGGACGGCTAATTACGGGTGTCCGCCCGCCCTCAAATGCTTTTGCCGTATTTCATTTCGCTCATAAAACAGTTTTGTGATGACCAGATCTACCCTCTCATGAGGATAACACACTACCCGTTTCCATCGCGAACCCTGCCTTTAATGCATAAACCGGCTAACGCGGTTTTTTTGCAAAGCTTGCCGGTTAACGAATTACCGAAAAATATGTTCAATTAACGCAAATACCCTGGCATGGATCATTTGATCTGTTTAAGCCAAGACATATTACCCTATAGAAAATTTTTGGGGTGAAGCAGTGAAATTGTACATACAGTCACGTCACGGCACGGACAGCTTTGATACTTTGCTCTCCTTGTTGTGTGTCGGCGCAAATTCGGTTTTAGATGGCATGTGTGTGCGGTTGTCCTCAGCGGCGTACTGAAGTCTCTCCAGATAAGGGGAGTATGTTTCGTCACTGCCGAAGGTCTACTGGGTGCTTTAGAAATCTGGTGACAAAACTTTTCAATCTTACCGTGCCGACGAATGTGCCTACATACCTAAACACCTAGTACTTATGGTTTGTATCTAATCTCTAGGAACGCTATCGTGGAAGCGGAGCGGTTGTTTCTCCAATTCTACCATTGTGTCTTCTCAGGAACGACCGCTCGAATTTTATGATAAAGTTATCATAGCAGTGGCGCGGTTTCCCCCCCCCCCAACCAGAGATTTACGCTATGTTCCGTCCGTTTCGTGGAACCTCTCTCCCCAAGAATCTCATAATTTTTGGGGAATGAAGTCGTTTCTGAAATAAGCGGTGAACTTTCCTGAGGCCCAAGAGCTTCCAATTTTTACGAAATGAATCGCTGCGTACCTGGCTTCGGTAACTGTTCCTCCTGCCCACATGTGAACGCATGGAAATAGAGAGTCGTATTGGAGCAAAGGTTGTTGCCATTTTCAAAATGCATCATCGTTCTCGGTGCGAAGGCAGTTGAGGTGATAACATAGGCTTGTTTACTTAACTCGTCTCAATTGTGGTGAGCGCGAAGCGCTCACCAGATTTGGCTTTGATTCGCCTTCGCGCAACCCCCTGATCTCAGTATCAGGGTCCAGAGTAAACGTAGGAAGACCGTTCTTCTTGCATTTAATATACTTTAGAAAGCTGAATAACTGTTCAAAAAATGGTCCGGAATGGTTACCTGAGATTCGAGAAAAAGCGTCAAAACCACGTCATTTTGGTCGAAAAAATGTTCATCTCCTTTTTTTTTTCAGTTGGCGTTCACGATCTTGTTGGAACACTTATCGTTGAGCTAGAGAGCTCATTTTTGGCCGGGGAGCTGGTTTTGTTTGCACCTAGCTCCTGTCAAATTTCGAAGTTGGTAGCTCAATTTTTGCGGAACCTCAAAATTGGGGGTCAAGAAAGACAAAAACACGTAAACATGTTATTATAAACCATCCGACGTTTACTCATTCGTAAAAATGAACTAGTGAAATAAACACCGTTACTGATAGGCTTTTGCTCAGGATTTGACGGGGCAACGCTTCAATCAATACGGCGGGATCTCGGAAGTACTTTTTGGAACGCCTCACGGTGTGACTTAGAAGTGCGCCACAGAACGCTGTAGATAGTGTGCGGGACCCCAGCAGGAGTGCGCAAGACACCGTAGAAAGTGTGCGACACCCAAGCGGGAGCTCGCCGGACGCCGATCATTTTTTCCGCTGGGCTACCTTAACCATTCTTGAACAAAACATGATAACGAACGATAACACACGCTCATAACATGCGGGGTATAAAAGGGCAGAGGAGCGGTATGTATTCATTCACACACCGCTCTCGCGCCGGACGCCGTAGAAAGTGTGCGGGACCCAAATGGGCGTTCGCAGAACGCCGTAGAAACTGTGTGGAACCCAAATGAGAGTGTGCAGGACCTCATAGAAAGTGCGCCGGACTTCAGTGGGAGTGTGCAGGACGTCATAGAAAGCGTGCAGGCCATCAGTTGGAGTGCTCAAGACGTCATAGAAGGGGGGAGGGGCGTGGCAGGGCATCAGTGGGTTTACTTCGAATTACACACCACCAGGCATAAATCATGCTAGAAAGGAAACCTTCAGGAAAAATAAATGAAATTCCTGAAAGTTTAGTTTCCTGGCAAAAGTAAAGATTTGGCATGACCATTTTTTCGAAAAATTAGAAATATACTCCGTTAAAAAGGGAAGGTAAAGAAAAATGGAAAAAGTTTTGAAATATTCCTGAGAACGATTTGGCGTAGAATAATTTGATTCTTGGGAAATGTAGTGAAATAGTTGAAAGTATGATTTGGCAGTCGAGTTTGAACCAACTATTGATAAGAGTTGTGCAAAATGAGAGATCGCATTGTATAAGCATATCCGTAGAACATATCGAAGCTAAATCACGCGTGATAAGGCAAGCAGTAAAAGCTCGTTCGGGAGCTGGAATGCCGCGGTATTCACGTATTAAGTAAAGTAAAATCAACTGTTTGTTCCATACCACGCGTGATTTCGCTTCGATATGTTCTACGGATAAGCTCATACAAAGCGATCTCTCGTTCAGCACAACTCGTATCAATAGTTGGTTCAAACTCGACTGCCAAATCATACTTTCAACTATTTCACTACATTTCCCAAGAATCAAATTATTCTACGCCAAATCGTTCTCAGGAATATTTCAAAACTTTTTCCATTTTTCTTTACCTTTCCTTTTTAACGGAGTATATTTCTAATTTTTCGAAAAAATGGCCATGCCAAATCTTTACTTTTGCCAGGAAACTAAACTTTCAGGAATCCCTTTTTGGATTCAGAGTAGTAGGGCCTACATAAAAAATGCAAAAAAAAACACTGCTTTGGGTCAAATTATCAGTCTCGACTTTCCGGTTTTGTGATGGGGGACGAGCCCACTCCACATAGCGACACAGGGTTTAGCACCAGTTGTGTCTATGGCAAAGGAGGGGGGGCGGTCGTGGGAGGCTCGAGACACTTAAGGGAGGGGTTAGTTGTGCCCATAGGTGGTCGCATCAGGGACTGGAAATTTTTTCTCATATGGCGAGAAAAAAAGAACTTTTAAAAAACATTTTCCCCAAATTGATCCAGACAAAGCACTTTAAAGGCAGTGTCCACGATAAAAACCATGTCTGGTTTTTTGGTGGAGATCGGCAGCTGCGGGGCCTAGGGCAACCCTAACGTTGAAAAAACTAAGAAAAATGAGCTCGGAACGGTCCCCTACGGCCCCAAAGTTGGACACCCGTCAGCTCGTCACACCCAGATGAACTTTCCACGCCCACCGACGTGAACAAATGAATGCTCGAGATTGTGAGATGAGCGATGGTTTCCGATTGATAGCCCAGTTCTTCCCTTCATTCTCAACTTCTCTCTTTACTCAGGTCGGCTCGCATACATCGGCTGCAAAAGACGGAAGTTACAAGCCTCGGACAACTCGTCCACCATGTTTCCTTTGCTCAATTTTTGAGGGACCATAACTCCGTTCCCAGAAGGTCTTTTTCGATTTCAAAAACATCATCGGAATCAGCATGGGACCTTCTTTAAGATAGGTGGAAAAGTGAACACTGCCTTTAAGGTATCGTCGAGCCCTGGATGGGAGGAGCGGAAGCCACGACACTGCTATGATAGCTTTATCATAAAAGCCGGGCAGCTGTTTCAGAGAAAACACAATGGTGAAAAGGGAGTAACAACAGCTCCGCTCCAAAGATAGCGTGATATTATTTGCAACGCGGCTTCCTAGAGATGAGATACAAACCATAGACGGTCGCCAGACGTAGTAGCCAGGCAATTTTCGCTTCTGAAAAATTAAAAGCACAGCCATGGTGGCCGCTTGAAGGGGATGCGTCCACTAATTCTTCGTATTTTTTCAAACTTCCGGGCTACCGGAAGGCCCGCAGAGAAAGCCCAACATTAAGTAATGTTGCTCCATCCATCCCCCACAACTCTCAAAAGATCTTTTTTTTCAGAACGTCTTCTACCCCGGAAGGTCTTACCTTGTGAGTGTAAGGCAAGGTTTGTGATGCCCTATAACATAGCAAAATTTCACCAAGTTTTTTGAGCCCACGCTGAGATACGTTCACAACAGTATCTATGGAACAGTACATGCTTACGTATGGGGTGCAGTGTAGTCTCTCATCGACGAAACTGTTGCTAGCATAAATTTCACAGAATGAATACAGTATTGTTTAAGACGCATTTCATCAGGGAGGAAAAGGAAGGTTATTGTTTAGGAAGCGGTCCATATCAAATGAAAGTGTTCAGTGACGTCTTTTGTAAGTGACCCGGTTTCGGTCCGATATCCCACTTTCTCCTCATGAGACAAATGGAGACAATGCCCCTAAATCAAGCGCCAAGTGAAAGGTGTGAATGTCTATTATTAGTAGCTGAAAAGAAACTCTGAGAAAAGTGGGTAAAAAATAAGCCCTTGTTTTTCGTGGTTCTTTTCCTATGTTGTAATTTTTAGATCAATAGAATGTATGCGTTGGAAAACGCACTGCCTCCTCTATGTAATGCTACTTGTCGTTTTCCGTGAGCCACTATCCAATTTTAGAATTACATTTACTGTGTGGTTTCCGCACTGAATATTCTACAATACAAGTTTTGTAAAAATGGGGAGCATCTTCAAACCTGGCAAAATAAGGTCCGAAGCTTGTAACTTTTTCGAACGAACACTTATTTCGATTCTTAAAACGCTATCAGATTCACAGCTCAGTTTCCTGCTCAATTATGGGCTTTCTGGACCAAAATTTCTTGTAATAGCAGTGTTTTCGAATGAAATTGTTTTTGCGGCCGTTTTTCAAAAACGTCGCGTGCGGCAAAGTGCTGCGAAACTTAGGGTAGTAATTGTTCAAGTAATAGAGGATCAATCTCTGTGTTTTCTTCATGAATTGGATGCAGTTGGCACAATCTCAAGACTTGTGCAGGTTGAATTTCGAAAATCCTACAATAAACATGGTTGGGAACTTTCTGAAAAGTCGGACTTGTTTTGCGAAGACCCCAAAACCTTAGATGAGGGAGTTTGGAAATTCACCCTGTGAATATGATAGCAATTTCAGAATTCAAAAAAGTCTTTGCTTAAAAAAGTTACAAGCATCGGACGTTTTTTTGCCAAGTTTGGCAAATGCTCCCCGTTTTTACAAAACCTAACGCGGGTATTGTACGTGTATTGTAGATTAGACTGCTATGAAAGCACCAAATCTACCATTGCAGAGGAAACATTTATCCTCATCAAGACTATTTGATAGCACCAATACTGATCCGCGAAAGTTCTTCATTTGGGTGCATTTTCTCTCAGAAATATGCACCTCTGCAGTTTGTTCTTCACGCAGCTATGTCGTAAACGAGAAGTTCTGCACTCAACAGTGTTGATTTTGCGGAATGAAGACACAGTCGATAGTATGATATGAACAGGATGACTATCTCAAGGTGTGCTACTAAAAAGGTGAGTAGTTCTTCCTGAGCTTGAAATTCCTACGATCCACAAATCTGCTTCTGCTTTCGAAACGATAGCAGACTTGTCAACCGAAATCTCCGTATGATGACTTTCAAACAGTTCGCGAGTAGTTCGAATCTGATCTGATTGCTCTCACCCGTATATCCCTAGTTTTTTTATTCACGGGCCTTTTACAAACTTACATAACCGTTGCAGTATGTACATTAATATATGAACAATACTTCCTCTGTTCTGTGGAAGGGGAAAGATTTTCCAATCCTGCCAGAAAGTCCGATGCTTGAAGGTTTCTCGATTGAAAACCTTTCTGGATTCTGATACCGATGTCTTATTTCTAGTTTTCCAGTCTTATATGTCATGTATTTTGAGACAAATTTTCTTTGTGGGGAGGATGTTTTTTTGCGATCCTCAACAGGCGCATGGCGTAGTCTGCAAATCTGAAACGTCAATGAAAAGCTAAAACCAGTGTCCGCAATATAGCTACTGATTTCCCATTGCAAGTACAAGTACAATACCCACCCTAAGTTTTGGTAAAAAGGCGAAAAAAAAACGCGGAAAATCGCTTTTTTCGTCTTTTGATCATAACTCGCTTCAAAGTGGACGTTTTTCAAACCTGAAGAGACATCTGGAATCAGCATTGATCATTCTTTCTTTTGGATCTATGTGGCTTACTCTCAAACAAGGCATATAGGGTTGGCACAACCAATCGAGTGAGAAGTGGGACAAAATGAAATGCTGAAATGGGTGACTGTGTTTACTCTAGCCTATTCAACTTCGTTTTTGATTTGGGTTTTTTTTTATTTTACAAATTTTATTTCTTTTAGATGTTTTTTATATTAGACTCCATTTCAGCTCTGGGTCATATTTATTAGCTCTTTATATAGTTATTTGCTTAAAGGCAGTGTTCACGATGATTTTCGTTGCCGAGTTTTCCACTCAAAACAAAGCGTTGGCCACCGAGTGTTACAGAAATTACGAAGAAACGGCGAGAAACGCACTAAAACGTCATATTCCAGTGACATTAATCTCTCGCCTGGACAAGTTGTCCAGTTGTATGAACATGTTCAAGGTGGTTGTCACCGGTAAAAAATGGGATCAGTCGAAAATGGAAGAATATTCCAGGCAAAATAGTACTAGTTAGGGTCCGAAGAAAAGAACGGAGCAACAGAAAGCAAATAATTGTAAAGGACGGGCCCACAAATCATTTCATTGTCACAACGAACAGTTCCTGTGAGAGTAAAGAGGTGGGGTGAGAGTAAAGGATTTCGTGACCTTCTGGTGCGTTTTTCTCGATTCCTTCGTCATTTATGTTCTACCCGGGGGCCAAACAATCGATTTAGCTATTAATCTCAAAATCGAAGATTATCGTGAACACTGCCTTTAATATTTCTGGTGTTGTTTGTTACATTCTTTTTTATTTACTTTAATTTTCATATGAATTTTCACTATAATTTGAATACTTAGACAAGTCACTTTCATTCATATTATTATTGCTTTATTTGAACAATGGTTCCGCTAACAACGTAAATAATTATCAGGATATCAATCGTTTTAGCTCTACCCTCAGACAGGCAATTCAAAACTGTAAAAACCTCGAGCCTCAACAATGGAGGAGGTAGTTCGAGTTTCAATTACTTGTATAAATATTCCAAATTTCTAGAAATATTTTCAGAATTCGAAAACCATATTCGTCGTCCTAATTTCAGAAATGTTTTCAAGTTTATGAAAAAAATTTATTTTTTAAGTAGTTATGACATGTTGTGCCGTCCTAAGAAGTCGAAAATCTTCAGATTTGATGAGACTCCAAGCCGAAGAACATCACCAATCGATTCTTGTTGTATTGCTGATTTCGAAACTGTCTCTATACCTAGGAAACAGTCAGTATTTACTTTTAATCTTGCTTAGTCTTGGTGGAACTTCATTCCGGCGATGGTTCCTCTTCAGCTTCCCCGTATCTCCACTCCTCCACCCTATCTCTCTCCCTTTCTCTCGACGATCTGACGCACTCCTTGCTCGAAAACAGTCCGCCTAGGCGAAATGTATTCGCGTAGCGGGGATGAACTGGAGAGTCAGACCACCCAGCAGCGAGCGCGCGCGGCCGCGGCGCGTCACCGCATTGATTAATCTCCTAAGCAAAAGGTCTGGCTCAACCATTTGACGGCTCGTCGTCAAATGTGGATATAAATCATTAAACACAAGCAATATTGTCGCAATATAGTTTTTTTTCTGTTTTTTTTTTCGATTTTTTTCGTGATAATACAGATTTATTGGAATGTCAGAAAAACTTTCTGTGTTAACTGTGCTGTTGCGGGTAAAGACCCCTAACAGTACGCTCTTAAAATTTCCGTTCCATCGGTGAATGAATCCTTAGTCGCGGACCACCCAGCGTCCAGCGCGTGCTGCCGCGCATCGATTAATCCCCTAAACAAAAGGTCGTGCTCAACCAAATACTTTTGATTCCTCTATCTTTAACAAAAAAATTAGATTCACAACCGGACCAGATAAATACTACCGTAATCCAACGAGCCTGCGTAGATAAATACCACCGTAATCCATGCCCCTTCCTACTCTGAGAGTTTTGGCCAAGATATAGCCGAGAAATAGCCCACCAGGCTCCGCAGCGGCTCCTGGTGGGCTATTTCTCGGCTATTCCGCGGCTATATCTCGGTTATTTCGAGGACAATGCTCGGTCGAAAGCATATTGTCCGCGAAATAGCCGGGAAATTGCCGAGAATTAGCCCACCAGGAGCCGCTGCGGAGCCTGGTAGGCTATTTCTCGGCTATTTTCCGGAAACTGGTGCTCTTCACAAAGACACGAATCTGAAAATAAGATCTTTATTCACATTTACGGACAGCGTTACCGTCAATAATTACTGTTGTATTGTGTTCTATGAATAAAAAGACGTCCAAAGACAATATTGAGGTCTCTTCTCGTCGGTTTCCCGGACTTACGAATGAAGCCAAACATCAGAAGACATTTCCGGTAGAACCGCAACGCAGGGCTTATGTCCTTCAAGACTATTGTTTCAGGCCAAAGATTATCGCTGGGGTCTATCCTAGACAGAGGGGGGCACCCGAGAATTTTTCATAAAATGAAGAACAACTCTGAATAATTATGCCTGATAGTGCTATCAATCATTGTTTTTAAAGAAAAGCTCTATAGAACTACATTGTTTGGTAGCCTCACCAGTCAGTAGTTCATTTCATTTCTGTCTTGAACCGTGTATGCCCCCCCCCCCCCGTCTAGGATAGAGCCTATCTCTGCACACGATAAAGATGTGGGAAATAATCGTAGGGAACTAGTCATTTCGTACCTCGCCTGGGAATTGAATGTAAAGCCATTAGCATTGATAATGGCTTGAATCTTCACTATATGCCGCATCCGACAGATGATTCCATGTCCCGCTGAGAAGAAACATTCTGGTAGGGAGAATAAAAAAATGTGAGGTGTGGATATTATAAAATACGCCGATATCCTGCTATCATCCGAGCTTATGAGCCCCTCGTGAATAGATTTGCCATGCTTGAAAATTTCATCAAATTAAGCATCGAGCAGTCCTTTCAGCCGACTCAATACGTCGTATGTCACTACAAAGCGCAGTCCTGCCATGGCTGATCGTCGCCCGGTATGCCTACAAGAACACGTTCAGGTACTCTTTCGGAATAGACAACCCACTCAGGTGAAAAAGGTGTTCGCATGCTGCTGCGGGATCATTTTCTGATGTTTTTGTTTCTAAACATGTAGAAGCACAGAGCAACATGTGAAATGTATGCAAAGAACATATATGAAACACCATGAAAATTCAACACTTCTAGGTGGGTCGTCTATTCCGAAAGAGTGCCTGTGTTCATGAAAGGGGAAGCAGTAATAACAGGCGATTTGGGAACTCGACTTTACCCGTAGCATTCCGGAATAGGGCACCGCTGAGCAGCTCTCGGAAGTTCACCATCGTATGAACCGTTCATAACTCAAATGAGCTTAACTAAGCTGAACTAAACTAGACCTTAGCAGGCCAAGTATTTGGCGGCTATTTCGCGGCGAGCATTATTTAACGGCTATTTCTCGGCCAAAACTATCAGAGTAGGGACCAGTGAAAAGCGGGATTTGGATTTCCGATTGGATTTCTGAAAGTTGGGCTCCGCAGAAAAGGTCAAGGATTTGGCATTGCTCTTAAATGTCGTGAAATTGTTTTATGGGATTTGGCTCTCAACTTGATTTTTCAAATGTAGTGAAATTGTCGATTTCTGAAAGTTGGGCTCCGCAGAAAAGGTCAAGGATTTGGCATTGCTCTAAAATGTAGTGAAATTGTTTCATTAGATTTGGCTATCGAACAGATTTTCTAAATGTAGTGAAATAGTTGAATCGATTTGGCTGTTGTTGGTATATGAAGATAACATAATCATTAAATGTAGTGAAATTGTTGCAAACGGATTTGGCAGGAGCTCTATGAATTATCACAGTCAAATCACGCGTCAGAAGGGGTTTTCTTGGAGCGCATATTGAACCAAATGAGAACAAGAATAAGTCTAGCAGCAAAAACGTTTCCATACAATGTGAATCGTGAAAGCGTTGAGGACACGAAGACATAGCGTCAGTAGCTAATAAATTGTGTTACATTTCGTTTTCGTGATTTTTATCTAATCAGTGAGGGAAGAGGGAAGGTCTAGTACCTAAGTGGGAGCTACACTGAAAAGGCAGAATAACATTGGAGAACCTTATTTCTAGCCCATAAGGCCACGTTTCGTTCAGCATTGTTGACTGAGGTTTATTATTTTTTCTTTTTGTCTTCATTCGCTCGCCAGAGGACCTTCTGACGCGTGATTTGACTGTGATAATTCATAGAGCTCCTGCCAAATCCGTTTGCAACAATTTCACTACATTTAATGATTATGTTATCTTCATATACCAACAACAGCCAAATCGATTCAACTATTTCACTACATTTAGAAAATCTGTTCGATAGCCAAATCTAATGAAACAATTTCACTACATTTTAGAGCAATGCCAAATCCTTGACCTTTTCTGCGGAGCCCAACTTTCAGAAATCGACAATTTCACTACATTTGAAAAATCAAGTTGAGAGCCAAATCCCATAAAACAATTTCACGACATTTAAGAGCAATGCCAAATCCTTGACCTTTTCTGCGGAGCCCAACTTTCAGAAATTTCACAACTTTTTAAAAGGGTTTCCCTTCTACAATATCGTCAAGCTCTAAAATTCAAGTTTTTTTTTTCGAAAACATAGTGGTAGAATTGAAGAAACAACCGCTCCGCTGCTAAGACTGCAAGATATGTAATAGTTGCAACGCGGCTTCCTAGAAATAAGATAGCATTCATTTCGGAGCTACTCGCAGTCGTATTACCACTATCGTAGATGCGAAGCGGTTGTTTTTCGAAAAAAGCAACTATCAAAATGAAGAAATCATTCTCAAAACCACACCATTCCTATGATAGTGAAGCCCAACCCTGCGGGTAGCGGGGAAATGGAGGATACTTTTCGAATTTAAAAGTCGAAAAAATGAAGAAATGAGCTTTAAAATGACCCAATTGTACAGGGTCTAGGCACTATCCTAGACGGGGGGGGGCACCCACCATTCAAGACAGAAGTGAAATGAACCACCGCTTGGTGAGGCTACCAGTCGAAGTATTTCCATAGAGCTCTTATAAAAACAATGATTGATAGCGCAGTAACAGGCATCTTTTATCAGAGTTTTTCATCATTTCTATGAGTTAATCTTGGGTGGCCCCACCACGTCTAGGATAGACCCAAGGTCAGTCGCTCTAGCCAAACGTCACCCGTTCATGGTGACGTGGCTCGTCTGCGCCGGCCCATGTGTCTGATTCGGAACAAGAACGATACTTAAGTGCGCCAGAAGAGGACTACCGTAATCTTAAGAATGATGTTATTCGGCTCTCGTAAACAAATTTGGTGATACCCAATTGATCAATGGTAAAGTATAAAAAAAGTGAAGAGCGGTGTGTCTTCATTCGCACACGGTCCTTCTCCATAGGTCAGTAGTTGAGGATCTGCCTGGACTACAAAGCAGAAAAACAGCACCACCGCTCAGACAGTGGGACGGGTTCAGCGCAGGGCAATGTCGGTGGGTGGGACCAGACACATTGCCTTTGTCTCGAGTTTCCCCCGCCTTCGCACTGCACCACCCCCGCCATGCAACTGTACAACCCCCGCCATGCACCCGACATTACTCCCGCGGTGCAACCGGGTTTTCCTCCTACTGCCCTAACCGTACAACTAACCGTAGAGCTGGTTCCACGATGTCCTGCACACTCCTACTAAGGTCCTGCACACGTTCCATGATGTCCTGCACACTTCTACTGAGGTCCTGCACACATTCTACGACGTCCTGCACACCCCTACTTGGATGCTGCACAGGTCCCATAATGTCCTGCACTCTCCTACTGAGGTCCTGCACACATTCTACCGCATCCTGCACACCCCTACTGGGGTCCTGCACACGTCCCTTGATGTCCTGCCCACTCCTACTACGGTCCTGCACACGTTCAATGATGTCCTGCACACCCCTTCTGGGGTCCTGCACAGGTCCCATAATGTCCTGAATACTCCTACTGAGGTCCTGCACACATTATACGACGTCCCGCACACCCCTACTGAGGTTCTGCACAGGTCCCATGATGTCCTGCACACTCCCACTAAGGTCTTGCACACGTTCCATGATGTCCTGCACACTCCTACTGAGGTCCTGCACAGGTCCCATGATGTCCTGCACACTCTTACTGAGGTCCTGCACTGGTTCCATGATGTCCTGCACACTTCTACTAAGGTCTTGCACACGTTCCATGATGTCCTGCACACTCCTACTGAGGTCCTGCACACATTCTACGACGTCCTGCACACACCTTCTGGGGTCCTGCACAAGTTCCTTGATGTCCTGCACACTCCTACTGAGGTCCTGCACATAATCTACGACGTCCTGCACACCCCTTCTGGGGTCCTGCACAGGTCCCATAATGTCCTGAACACTCCTACTGAGGTCCTGCACACATTATACGACGTCCTGCACACCCCTACTGAGGTCCTGCACAGGTCCTATGATGTCCTGCACACTCCTATTACGGTCCTTCACACGTACAATGATGTACTGCACACTCCTCCTGAGGTCCTGCACAGGTCCAATGATGTCCTGCACACTCCTACTAAGGTCCTGCACACATTCTACGACGTCCTGAACACTCCTACTGGGATGGTGCACAGGTCCCATTATGTACTGCACACCCCTACTGGGGTCCTGCACAAGTCCTATGATGTCCTGCCCACTCCTACTACGGTCCTGCACACGTTCCATGATGTCCTGCACACTCCTACAGAGGTCCTGCACAGGTTCCATCATGTCCTGCACACTCCTACTGAGGCCTTGCACACGTTCCATGATGTCTTGCACACTCCTACTGAGGTCCTGCACAGGTCCAATGATGTCCTGCACACTCCAACTAAGGTCTTGCACACGTTCCATGATGTCCTGCACACTCCTACTGAGGTCCTGCACACATTCTACGGCGTCCTACACACCCCTACTAGGGTCCTGCACACGTCCAATGATGTCCTGCCCACTCCTACTAAGGTCTTGCACACGTCCCATGATGTCCTGCCCACTCCTACTACGGTCCTGCACACATTTCATGATATCCTGCACACTCCTACTGAGGTGCTGCACAGGTCCCATGATGTCTTGCACACTCCTACTGAAGTCGTTCACAGGTCCAATGATGTCCTGCACACTCCTACAGAGATCCTGCACAGGTTCCATGATCTCCTGCACACTCCTACTAAGGTCTTGCACACGTCCCATGATGTCCTGCCCACTCCTACTACGGTCCTGCACACGTTCCAAGATGTCCTGCACACTCCTACTATGGTCTTGCACACGTCCCATGATGTCCTGCCCACTCCTACTACGGTCCTGCACACGTTCCATGATGTCCTGCACACTCCTACTGAGGTCCTGCACAGGTCCAATGATGTCCTGCACACTCCTACAGAGGTTCTGCACAGGTCCCATGATGTCCTGCACACTCCTACTAAGGTCTTGCACACATTCTACGACGTCCTGCACACCCCTACTGGGGTGCTGCACACGTCCCATGATGTCCTGCCCACTCCTGCTACGGTCCTGCACACATTCCATGATGTCCTGCACACTCCTACTGAGGTCCTGCACAGGTCCCATGATGTCCTGCACACTCCTACTAAGGTCTTCCACACGTTCCATGATGTCCTGCACACTCCTACTGAGGTCCTGCGCAGGTACAATGATGTCCTGCACAATCCTACTGAGGTCCTGCGCAGGTACAATGATGTCCTGCACACTCCTACTGAGGTCCTGCACAGGTCCCATAATGTCCTGCACACTCCTACTAAGGTCTTGCACACGTTCCATGATGTCCTGCACACTCCTACTGAGGTCTTGCACACGTTCCATGATGTCCTGCCCACTCCTACTACGGTCCTGCACACGTTCCATGATGTCCTGCACACTCCTACTGAGGTCCTGCACAGGTCCCATGATGTCCTGCGCACTCCTACTAAGGTCTTCCACACGTTCCATGATGTCCTGCACACTCCTACTGAGGTCCTGCGCAGGTACAATGATGTCCTGCACACTCCTACTGAGGTCCTGCGCAGGTACAATGATGTCCTGAACACTCCTACTGAGGTCGTGCACAGGTCCCATGATGTCCTGCACACTCCTACTAAGGTCTTGCACACGTTCCATGATGTCCTGCACACTCCTACTAAGGTCTTGCACACGTTCCATGATGTCCTGCCCACTCCTACTACGGTCCTGCACACGTTCCATAATGTCCTGCACACTCCTACTGAGGTATTGCATAGGTCCCATGATGTCCTGCACGCTCCTACTAAGGTCTTGCACACGTTCCATGATGCCCTGCACACTCCTACTGAGGTCCTGCGCAGGTACAATGATGTCCTGCACACTCCTACTGAGGTCCTGCGCAGGTACAATGATGTCCTGCACACTCCTACTGAGGTCCTGCACAGGTCCCATGATGTCCTGCACACTCCTACTAAGGTCTTGCACACGTTCCATGATGTCCTGCACACTCCTACTGAGGTCTTGCACACGTTCCATGATGTCCTGCCCACTCCTACTGAGGTCCTGCACACATTCTACGACGTCCTGCACACCCCTACTGGGGTCATGCACACGTTCCATGATGTCCTGCACACTCCTACTAAGGTCCTGCACACGTTCGATGATGTCCTGCATACTCCTACTGAGGCCCTGCCCACATTCTACGACGTCCTGCACACCCCTACTGAGGTCTCACATAGTCAACCGACACTTCCAGCACATCCTGCGCCGGCTTCTTCTCGATGGTGCGCTTTGAACGAATACGCGCCGCGGTCAAGTACATCAACGCGCACAGCGTCCTCTTCCGATCCGGACGTTCAAAGTACAGCTTCCTGGAGAGCAAGGTGTTTATACGGAGTCTAAGAAAACAATGACTGATAACGAAAAACCCACCATTTTCATAAACTATTCTTGAGAGGCCGGTTTCCGAGTTTCAAACGCCCGTTAGGGGCAGAAGTCATTATGGTGAGTTCTGACAATTATTTTCGTCATTCCGTGGCCGATTACCTGTAGTTACAATTTTTCGAGCGATTTGGTCCACGCCTTCCAAAAATGGTTTTCGACGGACGGAGGTGGAGGCGGAGGCGGAGGCGGTGGCGGAGGCGGAGGCGGTGGTGGAGAACGTTTTTGCGTACTTTGAGAGGTCATAACTTTAGAAAGCGGGGACCAGTTGGGATGAAAAGTTGCACACATATGTAATTTCTTGCAGCGCGTCGAATAGTGTACAGCTCATACCTCTGTTGACGGTATGAATAGGTGATCTCATTGTAGGGCATCCGCGCGGGAAGAGATCAAAGCCAAATCCTGGTGAGCGCTTCGCGCTCACCACAATTTGGCCTTCCCATTTCCGAAAAATGCCCCAAAAATGCGGAGAAAATTGGAAGTATTTGAAAGATTGCAATTTCAGGAGATTAAGCATTGTTAGCTGTCAAACCTTACTATATTTGCTGAAATCTAACCAAGACCCAATGGAAATGAGCTCTTTTCGGACAGACTCAGGCTTAAGCTCTCAAACTGGGCTCTTTCTCAAGGAGATTCGGTTTTACACATGCTTTTACTGATTATAGTAAAGACCTCTGCTGATGTTTTTGTGGAGCTTAAAGTTAGAGCAGAGTGTACATATGGCCTCTCATTAATATGTAGTCTAGTGAGTGGATGGGGCTACGACGGTAGACGCACGATCGAAACCCCTCCAGCCGTTGGTGCCGCGATCGCCGCACGGCTTGCCGCAATGGGCGAGCTTCTTCCGAACCTAAAATAGACCTCATTATCCCATTCGGCGCCCCAAATATCCTTCCCCCACGTACAAACTTCAGAGCGAAATAATTTTAATTTCAAGAACCTCCTGTTTGATCTACCCGTCGGCACTAAGAACTTAGCGAACTTCATATTGTTTCTCTTCATTTCCCCTACCACAGCACAAAAAAAACAAATTTTCGAAACTTCGGTTTATGCTGGGATCAGTTTCTTTTCAGCCCGTTCGTCCGCAATATGAGAAGCGACGCCGCTGCGATTGTCTGCAACTCCGGACCGGAATTTCGCTCCGAAATAGGCGGTAGCTCTACCATATGTCTGCGTCTCTCGTGTTCATGATGGCGGACGAGAGCATTCCATGGAGATAAACAACTGTGGAGCTCGGCTCCGCCGACCTGGCTCGCATGTGAAACAAGTGAAGTGTGGAACCCTTCAATACTTTTGAGTCGGTCAGTGTGAGAAGCAGAGCGGTCGGTCATACCTGAATATCGTTATCAGCTATTATATTACGCCATGTCATGTTGTCTACGCTCGGCTGGGAACAACAAGATTTAAGCGAGAATAGAGATTGGGAAGAATGAGTAATCAAATATCAGGAATGTGAAACAAGTGCTACATTTGTCTATGCTCTTGACCGCAAACTTATGTTGTTCTTTCAACCGCATTTTCACGATTTGTTACGATTTGTTACGATTCGTTACGATTTTTGGCCGAAATTTCGTAAATCGTAAATCGTAAAAAAATTGCCAAAAACACCCGTAATTCGTAAATCGTAATTCGTAATTACGCACAGCCCTGCTGGAGATACAGGGAAGCTGAAGAGGGACCATCGCCAGAATGAAGTTCCACCAAGACTAAGCAAGATTAAAAGTAAATACTGACTGTTTCCTAGGTATAGAGACAACTTCGAAGTCAGCAATACGACAAGAATCGATTAGTGGTGTTCTTCGGCTTGGAGTCTCATCAAATCTGAAGATTTTCGACTCCGTGGTAGGGCGCAATATGTCATAACTACATAAAAAAAGAAAAAGAAATGAAATTTTTCTTTAACTTGAAAACATTTTTGAAATTAGGACGACGAATATGGTTTTCGAATTCTGAAAATATTCCTAGAAATTTGGAATATTTATACAAGTAATTGAAACTCGAACTACCTCCTCCATTGTTGAGGCTCGAGGTTTTTACAGTTTTGAATTGCCTGTTTGAGGGTAGAGCTAGAACGAGTGATATCCTGATAATTATTCAACGTTGTTAGCGGAACATCCTTATACTTAAAGGCAGCATACACGCTCGTAAGCATAGTCGAGATAACAGCATAGATAGGTCCGCGCGGCCCGTACTATGTTGTCAACGACGTTTGAAGAGCTGAAAACTGTCCAGGATGACAATATTTGACAATGTTTGAGCAATCTTACCTTCCACGCCCGTATTTTCACACCCCTTCGAGTAACAGAATGAGAATCGATACTTGTGAAAACGTGTGATAATTGAGAGTGATAGCACTATCAAATGGGAGTGCACGAGAGAAATAGCTCGGTCTACTTGAGTATAACATGTCTGCATACCTATTGACTCTCGTCCACTTTCGAGAATGCCGCTCTACTTTGGCTGACCTCTTGAAATGGAGGATTTTATCAGTGCACAAACATGTTATATTGAGGTAAATCGAGTTTTTTCTCTACTGCACTCCCTTTTTATAGTGCTATCATTCTAAGTTATCACATGTTTTCTCAAGTATCGATTCTCATTCTGTTACTCGGAGGGGTGTGAAAATACGGGCGTGGAAGGCAAGATTGCTTAAACATTGTCAAATAATGTCATCCTGGACAGTTTTCAGCGCTTCAAACGTCGTTTACGACATAGTACGGGCCGTGCGGACCTATCTATGCTGTTATCTCGACTATGCTTGCGAGCGTGTATGCTGCCTTTAAAGCAGTTATGTCCCGATGTGCGTGTGTTTGTATGTGTGTGCATGTGTCCCGCTTATCTTAGGAATGGCCGATCAAAACTCGTATGAAATGGTACCAACATTTAGGTGAGTACGACATTTATCGATTACCAAAAAATCATCCCGAGTCACCTCTTACGTGCCTCGGGGCAACCGAGTTTGTCCGTGGAGCGCACTTTTGGCCGTGGGTCATGATAACTTCTGCGAGTCGTCTAGCGATGCAAAAAATGCAGGGCGTCATAAAAGGAGTGCAGGACCCCAGTGAGGGTGTGCAAGAAGTCATAGAAAGTGTGCAGGACCCTAATCGGAGTGTGCAGGACGTCATAGAAAGTGCGCAGGTTCTAAGTAGGAATGTGCAGGACCCCAGCGGAAGTGTGCAGGACGTCGTAGAAAGTGTGCAGGACCCCAGTGGGAGTGTGCAGAGCGTTAATGAAAAGTGTGCAGTACCCTAATCGGAGTGTGCAGGACGTCATAGAAAGTGCGCAGGTCCTAAGTAGGAATGGGCAGGACCCCAGTGGGAGAGTGCAGGACGTCATTGAATGTGTGCAGGACCCCAACGGGAGTGTGCAGCACGTCACAGAAAGTGTGCAGGACCCCAGCGGGAGTGTGCAGGGCGTCACAGAATATGCACAGGTCCCGAGTGGGAGTGTGCAGGTCATCAAAAGTTAGCAGAACCGCAGTGGGAGTGTGCAGGACGTCATAGAAAGTGTGCAGGACCTTAATCGGAGTGTGCAGGACGTCATAGAAAGTGCGCAGTTCCTAAGTAGGAATGTGCAGGACCCCAGCGGAAGTGTGCAGGACGTCGTAGAACGTGTGCAGGACCCCAGTGGGAGTGTGCAGAGCGTCAATAAAAAGTGTGCAGTACCCTAATCGGAGTGTGCAGGACGTCATAGAAAGTGCGCAGGTCCTAAGTAGGAATGGGCAGGACCCCAGTGGGAGAGTGCAGGACGTCATTGAATGTGTGCAGGACCCCAACGGGAGTGTGCAGCACGTCACAGAAAGTGTGCAGGACCCCAGCGGGAGTGTGCAGGGCGTCATGGAAAGTGTGCAGGATTCCAGTGGGAGTGTGCAAGACGTCATAGAAAGTGTGCAGGACCCCAGTGGGAGTGTGCAGGGCGTCATAAAAAGTGTGCAGGACCCCAGTGTGGGTGTGCAAGACGTCATAGAAAGTGTGCAGGACCTTAATCGGAGTGTGCAGGACGTCATAGAAAGTGCGCAGTTCCTAAGTAGGAATGTGCAGGACCCCAGCGGAAGTGTGCAGGACGTCGTAGAAAGTGTGCAGGACCCCAGTGGGAGTGTGCAGGGCGTCACAGAATATGCACAGGTCCCGAGTGGGAGTGTGCAGGTCATCAAAAGTTAGCAGAACCGCAGTGGGAGTGTGCAGGACGTCATAGAAAGTGTGCAGGACCTTAATCGGAGTGTGCAGGACGTCATAGAGAGTGCGCAGTTCCTAAGTAGGAATGTGCAGGACCCCAGCGGAAGTGTGCAGGACGTCGTAGAACGTGTGCAGGACCCCAGTGGGAGTGTGCAGAGCGTCAATAAAAAGTGTGCAGTACCCTAATCGGAGTGTGCAGGACGTCATAGAAAGTGCGCAGGTCCTAAGTAGGAATGGGCAGGACCCCAGTGGGAGAGTGCAGGACGTCATTGAATGTGTGCAGGACCCCAACGGGAGTGTGCAGCACGTCACAGAAAGTGTGCAGGACCCCAGCGGGAGTGTGCAGGGCGTCATGGAAAGTGTGCAGGATTCCAGTGGGAGTGTGCAAGACGTCATAGAAAGTGTGCAGGACCCCAGTGGGAGTGTGCAGGGCGTCATAAAAAGTGTGCAGGACCCCAGTGAGGGTGTGCAATACGTCATAGAAAGTGTGCAGGACCTTAATCGGAGTGTGCAGGACGTCATAGAAAGTGCGCAGTTCCTAAGTAGGAATGTGCAGGACCCCAGCGGAAGTGTGCAGGACGTCGTAGAAAGTGTGCAGGACCCCAGTGGGAGTGTGCAGGGCGTCACAGAATATGCACAGGTCCCGAGTGGGAGTGCGCAGGTCATCAAAAGTTAGCAGAACCGCAGTGGGAGTGTGCAGGACGTCACCAAGAGTGTAGAATTTGAAAAAAGTTTTTTTTTAAATTTTCTAATGATAAATCTTAACCTTTTGTGGAGAAGAAAACATGAATCGTGAGAAGCGTGCGACGCGTTTTGAGATTGACGCAGAAGTCCTGAGACATTTTCTTGCCAGTTTTAGGAAACAAGCAGCAGCTCCACTTCCGCACCTTCTCTGTTCGCCACTAATTGCAACCGCTCAGTCATTTCGAATCCCTAACTTCCAAAAACCAGTTTTATATATGTTGAAAGTCTGAGCTTATCAAAATCTGCACCACAAAAACATAAGCAACCACCTACTAATTTCATTCATTCAGAACAAGGGAATGATGTTGGTCAACTAGGGAATCATCATATAATATGAGAATGCGTTTTTCCTTATCATGATAGAGACGGTAAAGCGAGAATAATTGCTTGTGAACTTTACAAATTGGAAGAAAGGGCAGTGGTTAGCGACGTAAGGGAAGGAAGTACAGAAGGGGTTGTGAATTTTATGCCGGTAGCAACCGACGATTTACCGCTGGCTTCTTATGTTTTGCTTTATGATCCCACATTTTGATACCCCCACGGCCTGCTGTAAATTTACGGCACCCTGCTCTGCTCAGGAGAGTTCATACGTACAGCAACTTCCGGGTAGACGGAAGTCAGTCACTACCGTTCTAACAAACTAATCCGTCTCAGGTAGTTGGCTCACGCAAAAGTTTCTGTGAGCGAAAACTTCGCTAGGTCTCGCTAGTTTTTTAAATAAAGCAGTAATAATATGAATGAAAGTGAATTGCATAAGTATTCAAATTATAGTGAAAATTCATACGAAAGAGTAAATAAAAAAGATATGTAACAAACAACACAAAAAATATTTAGCAAATAACTATATGAAGAGCTAATAAATATGACCCAGAGGTGAAATCGAGTTTAATATAAAAAAATGAAACATCTAAAAGAAATATTGTAAAATACCATATATAGATAAAAAAGAAAGAAGGATCACAACTGATTCCAGAGATCTCTTCAAGTTTGAAAAGCGTTCACTTTGAAGCGAGTTATGATCAAAAGACGAAAAAAGCGATTTTCCGCGTTTTTTTTCGCCTTTTTACCAAAATTTAGGGTGGGTATTGTATGTACGTACTGTGCTTCTCTGGGCCAAATTCCGGTCCGCAATTGCGTCTCGACACGCTTTTCGGCCGCACGCGCTTGAGTCAGTCGAGTTTTCAGCGCCAAAGCCGACTCAATGTGGCTTTTTTATAAAGTTTTCTCCAATTTGTTTAGTTTCCAGTTTTCAAAACCCACCTAGAATCAACAGATCGGCGGCTGCGGCGCTTGATACCCACTGGAGGAGAAATGCCGGACAGGGGTGCGTTCCAAGAACATTTCCGTGGCAAAACGCGTCCATGGAAACGTAGCCACGGCCACGTGGGAGCAATTTTCAGTCATAATTCGCATTCATGGAAAGCAAGTTTGCCCATGAGAAGGTTGTTTGTCCTCCAAGGCTTTGTGGGAACGTTCTTGGAACGCACCCCTGGACATATTGCCAGTGCTGTATGATACCATGGAACTAGCCATTCATTCGACGTGATCAACGGGTGGGTTGGTCATATCAACGTGTGTAGGGTATTTCGGGGGGTGGAAATCAGTTTTACCCGTATTTGGACGGGGCACCACCGTTCCTCACAGAAGGAAAACCCCAAGCTGTCGGCTGCTGGTTGTTATGACCAACCCATGGTTGATATGACCGATTCGACGTTGATCACGTCGAATCAATGGCTAATGCCTTGGTATCATACCGCAGTGGCAATATGTCCGGTCCGGCATTTCGCGTTTTCATGGAAACCCTTCCGAAGCGATAGCGCGCGGCCGCAAAGCGTGTCGAAACGCAATTGCGGACCGGAATTCGGCCCAGAGAAGCACAGTAAAAGTGCTGCGCTTCCAGCAACTCTGATTACGGAAAACGTTTGCAATAGCGATATGCGTCCAATTGCCATTCAAGTTTGCTCTCATGAGTCGGCGAGTTTCCTTCAAAGAGAGGTTGAAAGTAAAATCCAGTGCGTCGGTCCGGCCGGCTGAGTGGGCTGACACAGTGAGATTATTTTTCGAATTTTGTGCTTATGAGAGAATCACACCCTGATCACAATGGCATCTCTGAAATCGTTCGAGGTCTCCCATGAACGAAGACTCTTCAAAAATTGCATTAATTTCAGGGGCCCAAGGCGAGTGTTAATTCACGAGCTATCTCAGACATTCATTTCTACTCATTGGCTGCGCAAGAGCAGACGAGAATGAAGAGAAAGGAATGCCGACAAAAGAGTAACAATCGAAAACCAGACTGAAAGTTACTCATCTATGTAGCCGCTCTTGAATCCGAAAATCAAGGAAAGGAGTCTGGCACGTGCTCCCCGCCTGAATCTCCATTATTTTGCAAAATCAAGATTTCGCCTTTTTTAAAGCGGTAAGCTTCATTCTTGAGCTTTCAATGAAAAACAGTTGTGCTCCCCCTCCGCAGTGAGGAAGAAATTAACGTTGCTCAGCGGCATGTGGATCGAATTTACACCGCGGGTGTGCCTAAAGAGCAGTTCGGCTGGCACACGCGACGCGCGCCATGGAAAAACGCTGTTCGCGCGCGTCATCCTTGGGGCGCGTTAACCGAGGGTCCTCAGAAAAGTAGTTGTTGTTCCATCTTAGCCGTTCCCCTTTATCATTTTTTGCAATTTGTTCATGTTTTTTGCTGATAATGTACTTTCTTAAGGGCAAGGTTCGGTCAAATTTTGACACTACCTAAATTTGGGTTAAATAGATTGGGTTGGCCTAGCTGAACACCGTCTGAACGTTTCACGAACTCTGAGTCTTTAGTTCTGGAGAAAACAGCCTCAAAGTCAGGGGTTACGGTATGCACAGCATGATAATCATGGCTGGAATGACCGATAATTACGCAGCACTTTTGAAGAATGCGTGGACAACCGCTGAAATATGGACGATGGCCACACTTTTCTGACACAGCGGTTGACAAAAGCTGCTGGAATAACTTGAAGAAGACCAGTTTTTACGCAGTTTTCGCACGTTCCTTGGGACTACCTGTAGCAAGAGCACCGATTCAGCGGGAAATCTCAAGATCGAAATTCTGCCCGGACCCTGCCTTTAAGACGCAATGTTTCTCATACCACCGTTTCAGTGGAATTCGCACACCTATATGTTTTTTAAAAGTTTTTTCAATTGCTTCTTGATTCCGACGTCGGCTCTATGTTTGACACAATAACAACATGAACAAAAAGCAAAAATGATATAAGGGAACGGCTAAAATGAAACAACGACCACTTTTTTTGAGGGCCCTCGGTTAACGCGCCCCGCGCCTCGCGCGTGGCGTGTGCGAGCCGAACTGCTCCTTAGCCACACCCACGGTGTGAATTCGATCCACATGCCCTGCTTAGCTGCGTGGCTGCCCTTTCTACCCTGCCATTCCAGCGTGACTTAAGCCTAGTTTTGACTGCAGGTGGTCGCTGCGGCCATGCAATGGACAACTGTTCCTTTTTCATCGCGCGTAATGGAAAGCCGCTCCAATTGTGATCGCTTCGTGGCAAACGTCCTACATCGCTGGGTCGCGGCGACGAAATCCTATGTTTTACTGCATCGCTGCTTGAAGAGCGATTCTCAATGGTCGCTGACCATCGCTCCATCGCGGCCAAAATGGCAGCGATGGAGCGATTGCCAGCAAATGACACGTTTCGTCTAGTGAACGTTGACTATTTTACATGACAAGATCAGTGTTTTCGAGTTGAAACGCGTTATTGATGAATACCAGCCATTAAATTCACTGATTAATTGAATTTCTTCTATCATCCGTGGGCCTATGCACTATGAACAGAATCGCTGCCGCTGCTACATCGCTGCAGCAGCGGGTGCAAAATCGCTGCGATGAAAAACAGCAGCGATGCAGTCAAAACTAGGCTTTACCCGTACGAGCATGCGGAGTCTTTCAGGTCTTTATCCATATCTGGTAGCTGTGCTTCATCATTTCACGATTCAAATCTAAATCGATGTGCGGTATATTATTGATCGCAACCCGAAAATAACACATAATCGCGCTGCATGACGACACAATATTGGAAAAGAGCCTAGGAGTTTGGACACCTGACAGTGGAGCGTGAAATCTTTAATGACATTCCATGTTGGGGATCCGAACCCTCGTTTGACCAAGGATTTTCGTAATATGTCCTCTATTTCGGAGCTAAACTTACTTTATTCCTTCATGTGCGTATGCGGAGCGAGGGGAGAGACAGTGAGAATACGTGGGGAAAAAACGAGACGCGGCATACACTGCACACGCACGCGATTTACGGAAATGAATTTCATTCCGAAATGGAGGATACGTGCAACCTCAGATCAGCTTTAAATGAATAGTAACTAATCCCTCTAACCGGCAAGATGGTCGATACGCTGGTTGACATTTCTAGGCGAACCCATGATGCTCAATGGCGATCTGATTAATGTCTTCCACAACATTTATACTTCTGAAGACGGTGACGGCCAACCGTTGAAAAGTGGACTGGTTGAATTGTACGCATTCATCTTTTGTTTTCAGATTGACACGCACAGATGCGAACAGAAATAGAACTTTTTATCTTCTGCAATCTTTGGAATAAATATATATGTACATCTATGGGGAGCAAATAGAATTTGTTCAAGGACATCCTTCACAATACTATTAACATGAATGCAGGACATGCTAGCGAAGCAGAAACAAGCTGAAAGGTGTGAGAGCGGAATTCGGGAAGAAGTGTGTGATTGCTATCATGCGAAAGAGTGGGCACTGCGTGATATTTAACTGTCAGTGGATGTAAGTAATAGCGATCGAGTGATGAAAAAAGAAAATGGTGAGCGATCGCGAAAGGACGCTTCTAGTTTACAACTAGCTGTAAAGATGTAAAAAAGGAAATAGCAAACGTAGTCAATGTGTTAACGTAGAAACTCATTAGATATGAAAGAAAAAAAGAAAACAGACAAAAGAAATGAAAAAAAAGTGGACAAAAAGACACTGAAGAAAAGCAAGGCACGCTTGGGATATTAATCTGAGGACACTTTGACTAAGGCAATTGAGGATAGGAAGGAGCATTCTCTCCCCAATGATGACTATAAATGACTGAATTATACGTTGGAACACAACGAACCACAGTTTGGATGAAACGGACAGTGAAAGAGAAAAATGTGGATAGCACCGGCTTCTAGTGATCTGCGACTGGTTATGGTGGTGTCAGTGAGATGACCCAACGCGTTAGGCACAACCGATTGATAAGCAGCAGCAGTAGTAGTCGACCAATGACAGGGACCACTCATCTGTCCTCAGGGCAGACTCTTGCTGGCTTTGTGCTGTAGCAGGCAGGTCTCGCCACCTTACTGCTTGTAGGGATGGTCACGGGAAGTGCCCAGAACACGACGTTGGTTAATCATGGCACCTGAATGTTAGCACGGTTAGCCACATTAAAGTTATGAGACAGTGTTGGATGGATTCTACTCCGCATGTGCCCAGCCTCTATTTTCTACTCACAAGGCAGGTCCAGGAAGAGGCTATGAATTGTGAAAAGCGTCTTTCACTAGGTTGTAGGACTACATATAAGTTAGCTATGAAAGCGCTTTCTGTAGTTCCAAGGAAAGGAAAATACCAAAAATTGGAATCTTTGAGTTGAATTCAACAAAGTTAGCCTTGCAGACAAGTGGGGTACCTAATTATGCACTGATACTTCCTACTAACAAAAAGTCTTGAACTTATAAACCCCTACCTTGAATTATATACGAGAGAAAAACAAACCGCCTCTCTGTTTTTCAGCTTGTGAGGAGAGGAACAAGAATGGAGGAACCGTTTGTCGAGACCTACAGGAAGTTATCAAAATTGTCTTAGTAACTTTGACAACGGGTAAATCATAGGTGAGTTGCTTGTGCCAAAGCACGCTGAAGTCTTTGTGAGAGGCAGCGTTCACGATGATAATCAATTTCGAGTTCTTGGTGGAAATAGTGAGGTGGTTGTACAACCAGAGAGGAAAGACCCCCGTCAGACTTGGTCGAAAAACCGACTGAGTCCTACGGACACCGAGGCGGAAAAATCGATCTCGGTTGCATTGGCCCTGCTCGCGCGCGTGGAACATCATTATCGACTGGGTGGATTGCGGATGAAATCGCAGACGGACTCATTGGGTGGATTTTCTGCACCCATCTGTCTTTATTTCGGTGTGTATCGACAGGGTGGGATTCACAAGTCGATCGACCAGCTCTGACGGGGGCCAAAGAAAAGCAGCTTAAAATGCGATGATGTGGATGAAGCAGTGGTCGTTTCCTTCCTAGAGGAATTCGAGCATGGACGAGATGGGCGGAGGAGAGGTGAAACTAGGATTAGTCCCCACTTTTCCTGATCCTATATATACGTACGGACAGCTGTTCCTTTGAGAGTAAAGCCCTTTGATCCCATGTGACCGCCGTTCCACGCGATTTTCACCCACTTTCTGCCTGTTTTTCGCCGTTACTTTTCCATCACGTTACTTGGACTGACCCAAAGCCAACTTTTCTGCCCAAAAAGTTTCATCGTGAGCAACGCCTCCAACCATTCTCAGTCAAAGTCATCAGGCTGATTCCTTTTTTGACCTATCCAACTCGTTAAACTGCATCCATATGTCAGTACTACAACCTCCTAAAAACATTTCGCACAATGCATCGCCTCGTCATCAGCCTTCCTTGTAAGACACTAAACTTCTGTGTTTAGCAATATTCTACTCTTGTTTTCAGTGCTACACAATAGCTGCACGTGTTGTGACAGTAGCCGATTAACCGGTTAAAGTTAGCATTTAAAGAAAGTAAAAAATCTTAGTGACTGATCATGCATCACTAGCGAGACGCTCAAAAATGATATGGTTATCGTAAATTGTGTTAAGCGACATGAGATGGAGGATATGGATATGAGATCGTGGCAAAACTCAAGAAAAGCAAGTATTCACAATAGCAGATATCAAAGTCACCGATATGAAAAATAGGAAGACAGTTCGTACACGTAATTCAAGTCAACATCGTAATATATTGCAGCAACAACATGTGCGATCAAGGTATTAAGACTAAAAATGATGAAGTCGCACAACATATCAAAAACTAGAATAATGCATAGGATTTACCTGAACCCAGCGAAAAACGGCTGATTTAGGTTCTGTGAAACATTTTCTACCAGGAAAAAATATCTGAATAGCTGCCACAACTTGGCTTTGCACAGAATCCATCAATGGATAGTTCTTTATGCCCATTTCCGAACGAGAAACCCACCAGGAGCAGTTTGCGCGGCAGCAATGTCCACGCCGGCATAGTCCGAGTATTGTCCTCCTAGCAAACTGTACTGTTGTTGAACTGCTTGCTGCTGGGCTTGTGCCTGTTGGAACTGTTGAATGGCGGCCAAATTCTCGTACGACAAACCCTGGCTGCAAAAAAACGACAACTTAAAAGCGGAAGGTTTCAGTTCCTTTCCCATGAAGCCTTAGCAATTTTTCGTAGTGTTTCCATATTTCCATAACTCTTCTAAGCCGTATGGGGTCTGGTGTTAGAAATTCAATTGTGCAGACGCATTTTCATAAAGGTCGCTCACAAAAGCGGTTGAGATAACGTCGTTCATAGACCGGTTTTGGCTGTATCAGAAGCCTGTGTAAGCCATCGCTTATCTGGGAACTGTTGAGCTGGAGAGGTTGTTTAAGGGGCGTGACGAAGAGGCTTCTCGCTGTGGGGCGCTAGGGTGGTTTCTTCCTATAGCTCTCTCATTTGGAGGATTTCAGAGCTCGCACTTGGCAGGTGTTATATGTTGTGGGTTCACTTCACAATTATGTGAAAATCTCAGAGTCTGTCCCCGAGGTTGGACTGAGCCTTTAAAGATCATCCTCGTTGACTTTCCACAGTGAAATGATAGGCGAGAAGGATCCTAGGCTCCCAGTGTCGAAAGAAAGGTAGAAAACGAGCCAGGAGCGGCAAAATAACGGCTGCAAACAAGCGTTTTGGTGCCCCAGACACGCCTGGTGCCCCAGATCCGCCCCCTCGGAATGAACAAATGAAGACTCAGATTAGAGGAATGATCAAGTCAAGGAAGTGCTGATAAGTGAGCTGATCGCTTCATAGCACTGATAGGTATCATCCTTCTAGCGGTCAATTCCTCCACGCTCAAAAATCAACGTAAACAAGAGAGGGCCTTTTTTTCGCTCAAAAACGCGTCTTTCGTGTCCTTTTCAGGCATTCCTTGCTATATAGGGCACCAGACCTTCCGTAAACCGTGGAGATAGCGGAAGTGAAATTTATCGTGAACAGTGCCTTTAAGGACATGAATTCAATAACATTCTGGGCACATATGCTGACTTTAATACCCTAATATGGCTCCATGATTACAAGATTTGTTCTACACAGTCATGCCTTACATTCTTGAGAGCAATTTCTTCAGAGATTTCTGTAAAAAAACAGAGAAAAAAGGAACGAAGATAAAGCAGACCGCTAACTCTAAAGTGTCTTTCACAGTCTGCCGGACGACGCCGTCCGGCACGTTATAAGATAGGACCGCGGCGTTGGTGCGGCCAGCACTGCGGTGTCGGCCGACCGACGTCTCAGTGCGGTGAAATCATTGACACGACGTCGGATCAAGTTATGACAGGTTAGAACGTGTTGTTTTCGCCTTACCTTTTGTACTGATGAGTCGGAACTGACGGTTGTTTACCACAGCTTCCCTCGCACTGCGGCTCCCTTCTAATGTGCCTAACGACGTCGTCCGGCAGACTGTGAAAGGAGCTTAACTATAAGGTCCACCGAGTCAGCTGCAGAGAGCGGTAGCGACTATGCTCCACTCAGTTAGTCGGTCTGAATTGCCTTATCTTGACTTTTTCATAGCTTTTTCAGGGAAAATGACGTGAAAAAATGACAGTGTAGTTCACATTTTGTAAACTTTGAACCACTTTAACCATTCGCGAATCTGAAGACGGTGATATGTACGAACCGTCAGAGCTAATTAAGCTCCGCCATCAAACTTCGTGCGGCACACGAGAGTTATCAGAATATTAAGACAAACTGCCGTATGATCGCATTCAGGGTCAGCTCCGCAGTGATAATCGGGACCGGAAACGGAGCGCGCGCATTAGGAAGGGCGTGGGTGTTTGACGCTAGCTGAATTTGTTAGATACCTTCCAAACTTGCGGTGTATACAGGCTCACAGTGTTCAGGTTTCGAAGGAGGAACTGCCTCTAACAAGTTGATCTCGCCCCAGAAATGAGAGCGTGGCCCACTTCTCAGATATGGGCATTCACTCGTGTAGGAGCCGGTCAAGAATACACACAACTTCTGTTGTCAGATTGTGAGTTAGCAAAACCAGCTTTTTGGTTCCCATCTTCTTCCTTCTGAGAGGAAAATACATATTCGGCGTTTTTCCTAGTTTCAGGAGCGTTACTCCACAGCAAAATTAGAAAGTCAGTGACGCAGGCTAGTTGATCGAATACACAGAAAGGATGGCATCTCGAACCAATCCACCTGGCTGAACGCGACGCTCGCGGCTGAAAGCCGCTGCGTTCATGTTGTCGCTGGAGTGCCGTGAGCATCGCATTTAGCCAGCCGAACCCAGCCGAAGCTCCTTGGATTCTGTGTATTCCATCACCAAACCATAGACGTTCCAATTGGTTTTGCGCGGGTGATGTTTAGAAGAAGTCGTTACTATCCGCAGATGCTCCCTTCGCCACGCACAATTACCAGCTAACATCGACGACCTAGACATCACCAACTGAGCAGTTGTGGAGAAACAGCTTGAACCTTCTGAGTGCAAACGTGATCGCAAGGGAATCACTCACCTCAACAACAATTGTTGATACTCGGCGGCTTGCTGCTGCTGCTGCAGAATGGCAGCCTGTTGAGCAGCAACAGCAGCGGCATTGTTGCTGGCAGCAACGGCTGCTCCTAATTGCGACTGTAGACCGAGCATTTGGGTCTGTTGAGCTCCTGCTGCACCTCGGCCGGGACTCATCACAATTGGAGCACCTGCTACGGCCATCGTCGGCGATCGTGCCAGCGCCGGATTACTGGCGGCTAACATCGGCAATACGCTACGAGCCTGTGCTGAAAGCGCGGCTGCTTCTGAAAAGAGAGAGAGGGATAGTCAAATCAGAAAAAAAAACAGTAAACGAGAAAAGTTTACTCAATTCAAGCATAACTCACGAAGAGCAGCGGCCAGAGGTTGTTTCAGGTGGGCAGCAGCCGCGGCAGCTGCAGCTTGCTCAGTGGCTGACCTATATGTACCATTGATGATCGCCAACTCCATCAGCTGCTTTCGTTTCAACTCGTCTTCACCTTCCGGCTGCAAAGGGTCACTGAATTAGTTGGACACTTGGGATTTTCCCAGCAAGAAATAGAAAAGGAATGTTGTACAGGCTATAGATACAGGAACATAGCTCTTTTGGTATTGGACAGTTCTGCAAAAAAAAATATTTTAGTTCCACCTGTCTAAGTACTGCTCAGTGGAAACAAGGGAGGCGAAAAAATGTAAGATGAAACAGGGGAGGTTGGGAAGTTTGGCTGACACTCATCGGATTCCACTTCATTCAGCTAAAAACCGGCTGGAGCAAACATGTTTATTTTGAGTGCAGCGTTCCCGTTTGATTTCTGCGAGAATTCTTGGATGAAGGCGTACCGCAGGAACAAGGAGCTTTTTGACTTCTTCGACGGCCCGCGCAAGTTTGACCTTTGCTCGATTAGGAGTGTCCTCGCACTGAATTAGCACGTGCAGTTCTTCTGAGAGATGCTCCCAATTCGGTTTCCCTCGGTTGAGTTCCTCCTGAAACACTCCTTTTAGCTGACATTCAAACACAAGACAACACATCTTAATGATACAAAATTGAGAATATATAAGGGTGACTCAAAAATAATCAGCGCCCCAAGCATAATTACTGAAATTATTATCATAATAACACTGGAAAATCTTCTTTCCATTGGTCACATCAAGGTATAATTAAATGGAAAACACCGATTCTTCTCACAAATTGTTTGCTCAGGAGAATACAGTCCGTTGCATAATTATAGGGACACCCATTTTCGTGAATACTGTTTTCGAAGGCCTGAGCTTAGCAAAACTTGGTGAAACTTCAACATATTATAAGGTATCACAAACCTCGCCTTACTCACACTCCAACTTGGGTTTTAGATGTACATCTTTTGAATACGGAGTTTATTTCCAATTTTGTGGCATTAATCCAAATTAGGGCTATTTCTTCAGAAAATGTTCATAAAAATTCGAACACCCGTGCCACTTGCTTGCCATAAGAAGACCTTCAAAACCGTTGTACAACATTGTGGGAAAATGATTTCTTGCACCATTTTTGTAAATTAATTTGGTACGAATTTATGCGATTTCGCGCCTGATAAGTATCTCACTTCGACGTGAATGAAAAAGGATGAAAATTGTGTATCAGTTGAGCATTGTAAGAGCCTATACAGTACATGTCCTTAAATGGTTCTAAGGCGAATAACTTTCCAGGATTGAATTTTCGAAAAAATGCTCCATTTCGCTAAATGTTTGACTTCAAAAAAATGGTGCAAGAAATCATTTTCCCACAATGTTGTACAACGGTTTTGAAGGTCTTCTTATGGCAAGCAAGTGGCACGGGTGTTCGAATTTTTATGAACATTTTCTGAAGAACTTAATTGGAAATAAGCTCCGTATTCAAAAATTGTGCATCCAAAACCCAAGCTAGAGTTTGAGTAAGGCGAGGTTTGTGATACCCTATAACATGTTAAAGTTTCATCAAGTTTTGCTAAGCTCAGGCCAAGATACGTTCAAAAACAGTATTCGCAAAAATAGGTGTCCTTATAATTATGCAACGGACTGTATATCTCTCTGTTTGGTGGATTGAGGTACAATACCCGCGCTAAGTTTCGTAAAAACGGGGAGCATTTGCCAAACTTGGCAAAAAAAGCGTCCGATGCATATAACTTTTTGGAACGAAGACGCTTTTGGATTCTGAAAATGCTATCATATTCACAGCTCGAATTTCTACGTAATAGTGTGCTTTGTGGACCGAATATCCCTAAAATCGCTTTGTTTTCGAGTAAAATTGTTTTTGCGGTCGTTTCACAAAAACGTCCCGCGCGGCAAAGTGCGGTGAAACTTTGAGTAGTAGCTGTACGAGTAATAGAAGAGCAATCTCTATACTTCTTCGTGAATTGGATGAAAGTGGGGCTACCTCGAGATCTGCGCAGATTGAATTTTCGAAATCCTTCATTAAACACTCTCGGGAGCTTCCTGAAAAGCCGGACTTTTGTTGCGAAAGCCCCAGACCGATAAATGGAGGATTTCGAAAGTCAATCTGCACAGATCTTGAGATAGCCCCACTCCCATCTAATTCACGATGGAAACATAGATATTGCTCTTACACAATATTACTTGTACAATTACTACTCGAAGTTTCGCAGCACTTTGCCGAGCGCGACGTTTTTGTGAAACGACAGCAGAAACAATTTTACTCGAAAACAAAGCGATTTTAGGGAACTCCGGCCCACAATGCACATTATTATGAAGGAAATCGAGCTGTGAATAGGATAGCGTTTTCAGAATTCAAAAACGTCGTCGTTCAAAAAACTTGTATGCATCGGACGCTTTTTTTGCCAAGTTTGGCAAATGCTCCCCGTTTTTACAAAACTTAGCGCGGGTATTGTAGTAAGTGCAGAACTATAAGAGTACATTTGTCATGCTTCATTAGGGTCAGTAATCTGAGCTTAGTCAAGGATATAGGAAATGGTATTGAAACTTATTCCGATTTGCAGAACGTTCTCTGAATTCATTCACATTCGTTCCATTAACTCAGGGGAAGTGCCTTTGAAAATTTAGCAAAGTGATAGCTGAGCCATACTGACGATGGGCTATCTGAGTCGTACACTGCTACCGATACCCACAGAAATTCCGGCTCGTTTTGAAGAATCTCATCGGGCACCCGTGTGTAATGGAATAATGTTATACAGCCCACCCCACCCCCCCCCCATTTGGCTCTCGTAAACAGTTAGTGATATCCATTTGATAAAGGGTAGGGTATAAAAGAAGTGGAGAGCGGTGTGTCTTCATTCTCGCCCCGTCCTCCTCCAGGATTCAGATTTGAGGCTCCGCACGGGGAAGAAGTTAGGAAAACAGCACCATCGGTGCTCAAGAAATGCCAAAATTGTAGTGGAAACTTAGAAAAATTTAGAGCCAATTCGAGGGAGCCGATTGGGGGGGTGGGCTGGATAATGCACCCTGTGTAATGCAAATTTTGTGTTAACGTCAGAAACACATTTTTTTGTAAACACTAGAGCTACGGGTCTGGAAGAACACTAGGTGTGTCGGTGGTGTAATGGTAACACTCTCGCCCTGAAGGAGCGTACAATGCAGGTTCGAGTCCTGCCTGACATACGAGTTTTGCGTTCAACTCAGCTACCTTGTGACGCTAGAGCTACGGTTGTTCTGTCTGACAATTTACTTTTAATCGAGCAATAACACGCTAGTAGCCGAACAGGCTCCCCCGCCACTCCCAGTTCAACAGATTAGGAACAACAGTTGCAAACTTGGTTCTTGTTGCTATCGTCCCTAAATCCCATATAGCAACAACATTGCAATGAGGTCTAGCCACAGTAGAAGGATTCCTATTCGGCTAGTAGCTACACTGGTTCCCTGATTTATATTTCACATTCTCCAAAAAATACGTTTCAATATTGCCACTGGGCTTCTCGCCATTATATGAACATCTTTCTCTTGTTGTGAGTCTTCCTGTCTGGTGTCAGTATCACCTACTCGAGTGGTAAAAAAGTGTATAAGGGGCTTCATCTCATTGAATTCCCCACTCGGCTTCTCAAGGCCGACCTTTGAAGGCGACCTCAAGTACATCTCAAAAGCTGGACCGGCGGCCAACTTCCAGGGCTCCCCAGGTGTGGGAGGTAATTTTAGCATTTGGGGGAGGTACATATCTCTCGGCAGTCTATGGTACTGTCCTCGCTGCAGACTATGGCAAGCTTTCTGTTCGGCTATTAGCTAGTTGACTGGTCGGTTATTAGCGAGTTTTCTATCTGGTTACTAGCAGCTCTAACGCTTGTCTTCCTTATGACTTCTAGCCAAATAACTGCGGCTAAAATAGCAATAGTCGTGACCACGAAAAGTTAGAATTTCGGAAAGAAGCCGAACAGCCACGAGGCTACTGATGCTATTCTGTTGGGCTACTAACGTGTCATTGTTTGAGTAGGAAAACCACAGCATTACTTGAATGAGGACGAATGTTGACCCATGAAAACACCAGTTCCGAAGTTCATAGACCTGTGAGCAAACAGAGGGAATTTGCAAAAGTACAGATGAATAGGGGTATAGGGTTCATTGCTACATATGGCAACCTTCTTCCTCATATAGCAAATTCACGTAAGCTCTGGTACATCCCTAGTGACCTGTTGATTTCAATTATCACCAACAGCGGAAAGGTGGGCCTCGGTGAAATATAACTAGTGATAAGGAGGTTTCGACAGAAAGGCACCGCTCCGAGCTGTGATAACCGAAAACATGAGTTCACTTGGAATGAAACAGTCTACTAATGCTCTGACAATTATTCAGTTGTGGACAAGTATTTTAATTTGAGTCGGTTTAAAGGCAGCATACACGCTCACAAACATGGTTGAGATAACAGCACAACAGGGACAGCCTGGCCCCCTACCAGGTAAACGGCGTTTGAAGCGCATAAAACCATCCAGGTTGACAGAATTCAAGCATTCCGTCTCGAAAGCCTGTGGAACCCCACCCCTACGAATAACAGAATGAAGAGTGAGACATGTGAAAACATTTGATAGCTTAGAGTGATAGCCCTAGCAAATGAGAGTCTACGAGAGAAACGGCTTGGTTTACCTGAACATAACATGTCTGTTTACTGATGAAATGCTCCATTTTAAAGGCCAGCCGGAGTAGAGCGGCATTCTTGAAAGTGGATGGAAATTAATCGGTATGTAAACAAGTTATAATCAGGGCAATCAAGCTGTTTCTCTCGTAGACTCTCATTTGATAGTGCTATCACTCTAAATTATCAAATGCTTCCACATGCCTCACTCTTCATTCTGTTATTTGTAGGGGTGGGGTTCCACAGGCATTCGAGACGGGAATGCTCGAATTCTGTCAACCTGGATGGTTTTTAGCGCTTCAAACGCCGTTGACGGCATGGTAGGGGCCAGGCGATTCTATTTATGCTGTTATCTCAACCATTTTTGTGAGCGTGTATGCTGCCTTTAAGAGGTGCGGTGGTATAACGTGAAACAATTGCGAAACAGTAAGAAATTCCATGTTAATAAAAGTAGATGTGTGAGTGATACCTTCTTTTTGTCGCGCATTGATCCACGCCCTCGGACCATGATTTTGCACCCTGTTTCTTGTTCCAACTGCTTAGCTGTCATTCCTCGTGGACCCAATATCCGTCCAACGAAATTATACTGAAAAAAAAGACACTCAACCACTTTTTGACAGAGTTCGACTGCAAAGGTATAGTTTACATCTGGGTGCTCTTTAGCGGGAACGAAGACTTTTTCGGTGGTAACTTGAACATCCCCTTCTGGTTCTGGAAGACTCATTTCCTCCTTCACAAAGTCGAATTGGAACAGCGCCACTCGCACCTTGCCGATCTCTGAACAAAAACCTGCTGGTACACAATCCATGAAATTTTAACAGCATATATGAAGGTGCTCGCAGAACACCAAGGGCTAATTCTGTAACCTGAATGGATCGAAGTGATGCAGAGGGTCTCAAAAATTTGTGCGCGGCTTGGGCCGTTCGAAGGTCGTTGCTCATTTTCTCCTGACGCTCCGTGATTTTTCAACCATAATTTTGGAAAATAGCTTTTACGCACAAACACGTTGGTTCAATTGGTCTTCGTCCAAAGAATAGACCCCCCGCTTCCACCAATCCGGAGCTCAGACCCACCCTGTGGGGGCCCACACCCGCGCCGAACCCTGGTTTAGACCTGGTTCGTTTAGATTACAATTAGTCGGAAATGAGCGAAATAAAGTACCCTGCGAAGATGGCCTTCCTACTGGTAATTCCTATGGTCCTTCCTATCATTACAATTAGTCTAATTATTAAAATAGGTTGCACTGTTAGTGCAGCTATAAACGACGTGATAGGTGAACCTCGAAAACTAACTTTCTTCTACACTCAAACTTCTGACTGGGGGGTATAAAAAAACGAAAACGAAACTCGCTGGGTAAAAAGGCAGTCTAATTATTCAAATAGGTTGCACTATGAGCGCCGCTATAAACTATTGGACCTCACTCCTTAAAGGCAGCATACACCCTCACAAACATGGTTGAGATAACAGCATAAATAGGACCGCTGGGCCCCTACCATGTCGTCAACGGCGTTTGAAGCGCTGAAAACCATCCATGTTGACAGAATTCGAGCATTCCCGTCTCGAAAGCCTGTGGAACCCCACCCCTACGAATAACAGAATGAGGAGTGGAGCATGTGAAAGCATTTGATAACTTCGAGTGATAGCACTATCAAATAGGAGTCTACGAGAGAAACGGCTTGATTTACCTGAACATAACATGTCTGTTTACTGATGAAATGCTCCATTTTAAAGGCCAGCCGGAGTAGAGCGGCATTCTTGAAAGTGGATGGAAATTAATCGGTATGTAAACAAGTTATAATCAGGGCAATCAAGCTGTTTCTCTCGTAGACTCTCATTTGATAGTGCTATCACTCTAAATTATCAAATGCTTCCACATGCCTCACTCTTCGTTCTGATATTCGTAGGGGTGGGGTTCCACAGCCTTTCGGGACGGGAATGCTCGAATTCTGTCAACCTGGATGGTTTTCAGGGGCCAAATTCATCAAAAGATTTTATCGCTGGTAGGCTTGGTAAGGGTAGGCTCGCACGTGGAAACACGCTTGTTGGGAATGAGGACGCAGGCTACGAGGCTAACCATACCCAGCCTACCAGCGACAAAATGCAATGATGAATTCGGCCCCAGCGCTTCAAACGCCGTTGACGACATGGTGGGGGCCAGGCAGTCCTTTTTATGCTGTTATCTCAACCATGTTTGTGAGCGTGAATGCTGCCTTTAATTCGAAAATCTTTCAATTCGAAAGGCTCATGCCTTGCAAGGGAAACCCATTTAGCTTACAATCAGTCGGAAGTGAGCGAAATGAAGAACCCTGTGAAGATGGCCTTCCTACTGGTAATCGAAGCAGTGAGTGTCCATTGCTCAAACCTATATTTCAGATTGTTGTGAGCTGGACACGATAGGTGGACCTAGAAAATTAACTTTTTTCTTAGCTCAAACTTGTGACTGGAGGGTATTATAGGTAAAAGCTGAACACGAATACTATGAAAATCGTTTCCAGTTTTCCGGACTCATGCGGTGTTTCACAAACCTCCAAAAAACAGAAAACTGACCTCATCTTCGCGTTCAGCACCCCCAAGGACTAAGTTTGGGTGAAAAATAAAATTTAAATTTTCAGTCCACTCACCGTTCAGGGGTAATAACTCTTTGGGGTACTCGTAAGTCGAGGTTTGGCACACTGACAATTCTTATTATCAGGACATCTTTGCAAGGTACTTTATTTCGCTCACTTCGTACAAGGCTAAGGCCGGGATCACACTTCTCGCGACCAGCGATAGCGACGATGCATATGAGGCATACTGATTTTGCTCGTTAATGGTGGTGAACATTGCGTCGCGTCGCTCATCGCTGGAAGTGTGATACCGGCCTAAAATGCTTTCCCGTGTTAAGTCAAAACGCTGGATGCTTTGGACGAAACAGGTGAAATAGCTTAAAGGCAGTGCTCACGATAATCTTCAATTTTCAGATTGTTTGCTATATTGATTGAGTGGCCCCCGGGTAGAACTAAAATGACGTAGAAATTGAGGAAAACGCACCAGAAGTACAAGAAATTCTTAAAGGCACAGGACACCCAGAAAATTAATTTTCAGATCTCATGCTCATCTTGGAGAGAGTTACACGCTGATCACAGTGGTATCTCTAGAATCGTCCAAAACCCCCTTTGAACAGAGTTATGGCCCTTCAAAGATGCCTAGATTTTGAGGGTTAAAAATTGGTGGACGAGTTGTCTGAGGCCTGTATTTCTCTTCATTCTCAATCGTTGCGTGAGAGAAAGCCAGGATAAGGAGACAGTCCGGTAATAGACTGAAGAACGACGACTTGTTGGAATTCATCCATCCATCGAGCCGCTATCGAGTTCGAAAGTCTGTTAGGGGGTCGGGCCTGTGGTGGTGAGCGAAGGGGGTCGGGCCTGTGGTGGTCGCTTATATCTCGCTTATTTGGAGGAAATTAGATCTGGCATTCGGCACGTGGTATACAGGAGGGGTCTTCTACACAATTACATGAAATTCTCAAAATTCATATCTGGGTGTGTACTGTGCCTTTAAGTATCACAGGAAGTGTTTGTTGTGACGATGAAATCTTTTGTAGACCGGTCCTTTGCAATTCTTTACTCTCTATTGCTCCGTTCTTTCCTTATGGCCCTAACTAATACTGTTTTGCTTAAAATATTCTTTTAATTTATATTGACCCAATTTTCCCTCGGTGACAACCACCATGAACATGTTCATCCAACCGGACAACTAGTCCATGTTATAGAATAATGTCACTGAAATACGACGTTTTAATGCGTTTGTCGCCGTTTATTCGTAAATGTGGTAACCCTCGGAGGCCAAAGCATTGTTTTATGAGAGAAACTCGGGGAACGAATATCATCGTGAACACTGCCTTTAGGTTTCAAGTAGGTAAATACCCGTCGAGATATTTCATGGATGACCCCAAACCGCTCAAATAGGTTCTAAACTTGTTTGTGACACCCTGTAGAGAAGGAAGGATGTGTAGCTCGAACCTTCATCAGCAAGTCGCTCCAGATGATGGAAGACGTTCGGAAACGCCGACAATTGTTTTTTGTCCTTGAGCAGTTGGGACAGATATTCGACAGAGTATTGTTGACTGCCGACACCATTTGTGCCTAAATCGAAGAGATCATCTGCTAGATATGAGATCAGCCTTTTCTAGTCTTGTATACAATGTCGAGTGGAAATACTGGAGAAGGGGGGGGGGTGAGGTTTACCTAGAGTAGAAGGTAGAAGGAGCGTTGAGTTGAGCTGCTCAGTCATGGAAGTGGTCAGATGGACTGAAGACGTGACCCCCAGTGTTCGCTATTACACCGAGAGCTTCCCTGTCTGTAGCCAGTGCCGTGTGGCGCTTCCCCCCTTCGGACGCGCCTGTTCCCCTCTAATAGACAGATAGCCTGGCGCACAGTCGACACTCGTCTCTGTTGGGCTCTTTTTACGATGCCTCCTCACTCACAAAGCCGCATCACATCCTCCTCCAGCAGTCGGAATGAAAACTTTACACTAAGCACGCGCGACCGCTACTCGCCAGAATGTCCCCATTGATCCGCGACCCCACCACTTCCACCACACCCGGTGGTAACTCGTGTGAAATGAGAAGATCTCCGCAGGAATCCCATCAATTATCGTTTCCACCTAAGACTGCCAATGCTGCGACAGTCAAGGTCTTCTCGATCAAAACCACTTTAACGGACAAGTGTCGTCTAATCAACTCTTATTTCGTAGTTAGCGCTCAACAACTGTTCACTGTGTGCTGTGGTCAGAAAAAGTTAGCTTGTGACTGCGGCGAATCCCCAGAACGACGAGCTCGATCGTTCGATGATCTCGATTAAAACAATCGAGATAGCGGATTTCAGCGAGAAATGAGAGTGGACAGAGAGCATGCAGCCTGCTACATCACAGCAAGCCACCACCAAACACATAAGTTACATCAGCTACTCTGCGACTTGTACCCGAGTTAGAAGCAAGTTGAAGTTATCGGGTTAAGGTTTCAGTGCACAAAAATGGAGGAGTTGTCCCAATTTTTGCTGTTCGTATCCCACTGGGGACAAATTTCCTAGAATTAGAAAGCTGATGTTCTGAACTGCAAAAAACGGGTCAACTTCTCCAATTTTGTGTACTGAGGGCACAACCCAAACTACCTACGCACAATGGGTGTATTCGTGGCTGTGTGGATGAATCAGAACTATAAAGAAAGTTCATACCTTCTAAAACCATTCATAATTGTATCTCATAAAGCGAGCCACGTAGGTCAATCCGGGTTTTCTGAATGAGTTTCGTAGGAGTACTTGGCTCTTTAATCAAGAAGCTAAGAAAGGATCGGGCTTCACGGAGTGCAGTACAAAATCCTGACTATTTTTCAAAAGCAATGCATATTGTGATGGTATGCTCTCTCGGAAAAAAAAACTGGGAATCCGCCATTATTGTTATCTAAGGATTAAAATATCTGTCCCAAAACTCGCCTAGGTCACGGTACTTTAGGCTGAGTTTCATTTTACGGAATTCGAGAATTTACGGCACGATTTCAGCTTTTCCCCATTTTGACTGAAAATTTACGCAGGATATAATCCAATGGCATGCCGCTGTTGCTAACTTTTGTTGCAGCTCTTACATGCTAAACCATCTAGGCGTAGCCGAGAGAAAACAAAATAAAGAATGGTTGACACGGAGTTTTTGATCTAGTGAATGAATAGGGCCGTGGCGGTAGAGCATGATTCACGATAGAAGCACGATATGGGGTTTGTTTTGGGTTTTTCATCACTGGCATTACACCTATCGTAACTCATCGGACGATTCCGAGAAACCGTAAACGAACCCCATATTCGTTTTCGAGATCACAAGTAACCCATTACTCCTGGGAGAAGTCCGGGTGAAGTTCTTGATTTTTCAGAAAGTTGAGACAAGTGCAGTCGTCTCTGCAGAGGTTTTTTGAGCTTGAAGTACCTTAACTAGCAAAAATCAAGAATGAACACCGGGTTCGTATTCAGCCCACCCCTTCAGTTCCACTTGAGGCTTTTCTTACACACAATGGCTGTGAATTACCACCAACTTCGAAATTCTTATTTCCACGATTCGATTTTCGAGAGAATAACCAGCGGTCATGTAGTTTTTGGACTGCCAAGCATGATTTTGTCGAAAGATTTCAACTTTCCTAAATATTATGGTAAACCTACGGTAGTCGTAGTCAATATGGATTTTAGATTTGGCCCAGTTTCTTTTCCAGTATGTAAACACAAATACCCGTTCATCGATTTTCGAAGGATTTCCGTATGCTACGGTGGTAAAATGGCAGTATACCCGGCACACTTGTTGGGTTGGCTTTGGAGTTATGAAAAAGCTGCATTATGATAGCTAAAGGAACCGCGCGAAAACTCATCCGGAAAACCTGGATTGACATAGATTGTTTATCGTGTGTAACAATTCCACATACAAGCAATTAGTATGTGCACGTGACTGGGAAAGAATGTCTGAAGGCATAGCTATACTTCGGCGTGTGACAAGACGCGACAACTACAACTTGGATCGTGTCGAACATTTAGTTTCCTTCAAAGGGAGAGGTTGAATTGAAAGCGATCAACAGACGCCCTAAATTGGCAAGCGGTTGCGTCGAGGTGATCGCAGACCAGTGATCGCTCGACACTCACTGCTGGTTAGCGATCGCCGCGCCGCGACCGCTCGCACGAAACTTGAGAGTCCACGTGTTTCTTCCATTCCAGTCTGTTGTCAATCATCTGTCGGGTCACTGTTTCATTAAGCGGCGCCATATCGCGTAACGAAGTATAGCGATGCCGTTATTAGATAAGTGAAGCGATTTTATAGTGTACCATTAGCGTGGTGCTGATGGTGGTGTAGAAGAGCGGCTCGGACAGCATCAGCAGTCATGGTTGGAGTGGAGGCGACGGCGGCGGAAAGGGTGAAGTCGTCCGTCGACGGTGGAGGAGTCAGTGAAGACCTCGAGCCGCCAACACTCTGTAAGAAAAGCTCAGACCACGTTAGGCACAACCAACCACACTTTTAGCGACGCGAGGAACACAACAAATACAAAACAGAAAAGTTGTTAACGTCACTGCTTCAAGGGTGGCGGTCAGTGCGTAATTCGCCTGCGCAATCGCAAGTCAAGGCAAGTTTAGCCACCACTCTTGCACCAGTGCCAGGTTAAAGTTAGCTCAATATTAGCATGGAAATCAATGCTCTAAACCAGTTAATCAGCAGAGGACCATTTTTGCGATAATCGAATCGTTCCTTCGGCTGTATAGATACACCGTTTGCAATTGCCTCGTCTTCTTGAATAACAATTTTTTGCTTCAGCCAATAACCTCCAGATGGGCTGTGGTTTATTTGAAGTGAACTCCTGTTTTCAATTATCACAGCGCAGAGCGGTCGCTTTCTGGTCGGGACCTCCTTATCACCATTTATACTTCACCAAGATCCACCGCTCCGCTGCTTGTGATAATCGAAATAGACAGCTCACTAGAGACTTTCCAGAGTTTAGGTATCATTTTGCCCGTAAGTGGGTGCCTCAGTGCTGACCGCCCGCAGCACGCTCGCTTAAAATTTCATTCATTGATCTTGCACGTATTGATCGATGAAGCTTCATGCGAGCTGGCTGCTAAAAAAGGCAATTACACACGGTTTCCCTCCATAAATATTGCTGCTTCTTAGAACGTGAACTACCACACTTCCTGTAACTGAGCACCCGGGCACTCTTCTTCTTGGACTTCCTCCAAAGGGGTATTAAATTAGGTGTAGGAGTGAAAAAAGGAGGAATGGTAGGGGTAGCCGCGAAACATGGCTGTGCGCCGATCAATCGCCACATTTCTCGTGTGCGCACACGACGCAGCGCAGGCCGCTGAGGTGTCCGCAGCCATATGTTTCGTGATTACCCCCACTATATCCTAGTAGCAAATTATTTCGAAGGTTCCAGAAACTTGGCCGACGGATCGGTAAACGTAGGCCAAGCCTGAGCAGTTCGAAAATTACTTGAAGTAAAGAGGTTTCAGCGCATCGGGTATTCGAGTAATATGCGATGATTTTAAGGCCGTTTTTTATATTGTGGACCGAATTTTTAAGAGAGAAGAAATGAACAGAGGTTTCCTGTTCAATTGCCCATAACAAAAGTCTCCAGAGGGAGGGGGGGGGGTTTCCAATAGTGGGAGTGGCATTATTTATCGAAAATATTTCCGATTGAGGGGAGCTCAATCAGAGGGTGGGGGGTTCAATTAGAGGAAATCCGGTATGTACAGAGTCGTAGTGATAAACGCAGCGCGAACCACCCTTCAACAGATGGGGCCTCGGCAACTGTCACTGCGACAATGTTTTATGGCTCGGTTTCTTGACTGCGCACGCACGATAACTAAAGAAACAGTTGCATTTCTTCAACACTAGTAATGAGCAAGTGCGGCTGGACTACCTCCCCAAGAAATCAAGCATTTTCGGGTACTGCTCCCAAAAGAGTTCAGTCTGTCCTACGATGCTTATGCAACATGAGGCTGTTCCCCGTAATTTCTGATAGGACATGGAAACGTTGATGTCCGACACCCGATGCCTCTTTCGCCATGTTTTTTTTTCCTAAAAAAAAACAATGAAATACACAGCACATCAATGGAATTCATGAGCACTATATGTATGGATTTCTTGGGACCCTTAGCATAAAGATGTTTCTGAAGGTCTGCATCTATGTTTTCGCGGGCTTTCCCCGTTGGGCTTACCCAAATCATCATACGAAAATCAAAATCCTCTTTTGCCGAGCGCATTATTATTCTTATTGTAAGCACAGTTGGCACCGCTACTGGTGGAAGCCTAATAAAACGTATACTTGCCTAACATGTACTCCTAAAACACATGGTGTACCTACAGCTACGACAATAGACCGAAAGATGAAGTTAATTGAATGGTTTTGGCACAGTTGCCTCCTTTTGTGCGCGACCTCCCGTCTTCTTCACTCTTCTTATAACAAGGTGCGGCAATCATGTTGATTTGCTCAAACCACGTCTCGGTTTCCTTCCATTTGAATAGCAGGAAATCTCGTGCATTTCAAATGAGTAATGTAGGCCGATCACTGTCGCCAGGCCTCCTTTCTTTGTGAGCCCAATTCCAAGTTGGTGTGTTTTCCTGAGTGGCGCTAATGGATTAACTCGGTAAGGACAGTACGAACACGTACATTAGGAATGTGAAAAAGGGTGTTTTCAGTTCAAAGACGGGAGCATGACCTTGAAAAAAGCAACGATAACACTTCAGGTACATGGCGAAGCGCATTAGAAAGAAGCCTAACATGAACACAAGACACCACGCCCAGTTTTCGCGAAACCTGAATTGTCCAACTCATTAAGCTTGCCTTTGAGACCCAGTGCATACTTCCTGTTACAGCACATATCATTTATAACGATTTCGCATCGATGTGAATGATATGCTATGTTGCGTGGCTCATTGCGGGAAGTATGTACTAGGTCTAAAGGCCAGCCCGTAAGTGTGTGCTTCGTAGCAAAGTGGTTGAAGCAAGCAAGCGCGTTGAGTCATCTATCAATCTGTCTAAGAAAGTGGGCAAGATCAATGAGTGACGCTGTGAGCGCGACCGCTCACGCGGTTTGCAGTAAAGTATATACTGACCTACACATGTGGCGGATGGAGAATAGACTGATGAAATATGACGCTTGTGCGGACCGTCATGCGGGATTTCTTGTAGGTGGGGTGAAGCGAGCCGTTGACTCAGATCTCGGTAGTGCTACTGCCGTCACAGTGTGTTAACAAACCGAGCCCCATCTCCTGCTTTGACAAAGACAGCTAACGGGTGCGTGACAAGTGCAAGTGCAAGAGCCCCTCATGTTTGAGGAAATGCCCTTATTTACACAAGAAAAACGGCAAAAGTTCCGGAAATAATTAGGTTAAGAAAACCAGGACGGTAAATTTTTCTGTCTTAATGCAAGATCAGGGAGCTTTTTCCTGTACTTGGACGATAAAAACAATATTTTTTAGAAGTATTTAGGGTCAGTAATCCTGCGAGTAATAGGTGAAAAGGTGCATTAGAACGCATTCGATCTTCATCAGAGTTAACCGAAAACAAAGATGGAAGTCTCTGAAAACTGTCGAAAGCACCAAAAAATAGTGCGAAGTGCATACGAGAGGAGCTTGAGAAATCCGGTCGTGACACACTTCCTACAAGACATGTTGTCAACTGTTAGCGATTGAATATCTGCGAAGAGACTCTGAGCAATTAACCAGGGAGGTCACATTTTCTGGAGGAAGGATTTCGGACACGAGAGGCTTTATCAGCATCATTATCAGAAAAGATTAATGTGCATTTCCCGGTAATCAATTGGTAGCGAAAAAGGAGGAGGGTGGAAAAAGTGAGTGTCTGACTGGGAGTAGGTAGCCTGACTGGAAGCAAATTATTGGATCTGAAGTGAGAACAACTGACGCTTAGAGCGGTCGAAGGGAAAATACATCTGAGACGTTAAATGAATCGATTGATCAGGGAATGAGATAGATGAGCCTAGCACGCGGTAGCCAGCCAGTAACTGCCTCGGGAACTCGTCCTGATGATGACGCCAACGGGGATTAGAGAAAGGGCGCAAATACGACTGGAGGGAACGAGCAGCACAGTGGGAAGGACATTCTCGAAAGAAAACGATGATGAAATGGTTGCTGAACCTCTACTCTTAGGTATTTCAAATGATGAGATTTGAAAATGCGATTTTCCGTTCAGTAATTTGGTTCTCTACATTTGTCTCAATAAAGACTAAAAAGATTTTCTCCATCATTCCTCCTTCTTCGTGGCCTCTCTGAAAGACTCTGTCAAATTTTAAACGATCACGTCCTTATTGGCCAGTGCACCTGGCAATACCACCATCTGTGAAATTGATTTTCATATCATATCTTATTATTCCATTTCGCGCGATTTTTTTTGGCAGACTGCGAGCGTTTGTACGTTCGAAGGTAAAAGACGGTAGAAGTTCAGACGAGGCGCATATCACGAGCTGCTACCGAAAGTAACCTCACACCAAAATTAGAAATTCTTTGCTCGAGAGGTTCACGCTATGGAAGCAAACCTAGACAACCTGCGTTCACGAGGAAAGGGACAAGACAGGCGGACTTAAAATGACGCCGATAAGATCAGTCAGTATGAGCGCGCACACACAGTCGACAAATAATTGTTCTCCAGTACAAGGCGTGCATATTGTAGAGAACATAGTCACACAGACTGCGGGAACAGAGAGACTGCGCGCTACAGGTATGAACTCATGGAGACGCAGACTGCGGAAAAACACACCGAGCTAAGGAACAATTTCGAGTAGACTATAGCTCGTTTGTACAGTATATCTAAGATACTATTAAATGGCCTTGGTATAATTAACGTCAGGGAACTGTCTTAGAGGCGCTTCAGCAGAGCTATTGTTCAAAGTTAAAAAAAAGTGAAAAGTTAAACTCGAAAGTACAGTCTGTGTCAAAACAAAATCCCATGATTCATCGCGAGCGCGACGCGCTGCTCCCTCCCTCTCTGTTCTGCCCTATAGCTGTCTCTTCCACTTACTCCGCGCATTTATGGAAAGGAACCATGGGTGTTCGGTTTTGACACAAACTATACTCTTGGCTTTTGGCTAATACTTTCTCATTTAAGTGATATACTTTCTACTTTTACATATAGTCGATTAAAACAACTTCGACTTAACGTTTCCCTCTTTTGGTGTTGAAAATGATGATATTGATGTTTTGCTTCCATACAGATTTTAACGATGAATTTTGATTTTGACCAGTTAATAATGATAATTTATCTCTACCTGGTAACATCGCATACTTTAATGCAACGTTAATCAAAAGTATTTGCAACTGATGTAGCAGTCTCCTTCTTCGCTGAAAGACCCGGTAAGACTGTTTTGATGAAGTTCGTCTGAAGGAAGGGCCGAAACGAATTTTATTCTAAAGAATGATCCCGTTAAAGGAAGAAAAGTAATACAGCTTGTTCTATAATGGAAGATGCTACTAAGGCCATAGCGGATTAGTGAATATAACACAACTTCTATTATACACAAAACATCAATTGCAAGGCGAAAATAAAACTGCAGAAAATAAACTAGCTCGATTCGATTCTTTCTCGTCGCAGATTTTCGAAGGTATTTTTGACCTTCTTTAGTGAGTCCAATTTAATGGGTTCGAAAAACCTATTTTAAATTGAGTATTATGATTCCCTATTTAGTACCCTACATGAAAAAACGGTGAAACATAGTGTAAACTGTTCACAAACTTGCTATGCACCCCTCTCCATTCACTCATTGGGATAACACCACATTAAAGAAAGAATTGTCAAGTATATAAAGTGTGTGCGAATGAGACTGGGCTGTAGTAAACACCCTCAGAATGAAGTTAAGATGATCTTAAACGATCGTATGAAGAAATGTTGAGATGATCTGTAAGATAATCTTGATGATATGGTGAAGGATATCAGTCTCATCTGATAACCCACCATTCAGATGACGAACACTTTTGAGATGTTGCTAATTTATTCAGATTATCTGAGCACAGACCAGTGAGAGAGCGTGCATTCCCGGAGAAGCTCGTCTTATTTTAAGAGTACCCCCGGAGCAACTTAAATCTTTCAGAGCAGATAGCAGCTATCATTATCAGCTTTCAGAAAACAAAAAAGATCTCATTTCATTCATTGAGAAAGAGAGCATGGAAATGGTCGATTAGTGAATGACCACCAACAGAATGAGGCCGCTTTTTCTCATCATCACAGATGTCATCCTGTGTTATCAGAGCATGATTGTGCGAGAACGACCGCTCGAGGGAAATCCACTGCTAATGGAGTAACTTTGGGCCTAGGTTCAAGCGACCAGTTGTGACTGGTAACGATAATTATAAATCACTAGGGAGTTAAGAGCATCTGAAACTTGTCTGGAAGAATATCAGATCATCTTACCAGAATAATATCAGATCATCTGATATCGGTGGTTCACTACAGCCCACTGTTCGCCTACGCGGTCGGCGTGCGTGTCGAACGACTGTCACGGAGACATTTTTCAGACGAGCCGACTGCAGACAGTTGACTAGGGCATTAGTTGGTATGCGTCTTAGAACCCTGCTAATGGATTAACAAGTCTGAAAAGCGCCTTCGCGACCGCAGCTCGACACGCACACCGACCGCGTGGGCGGACAGTCTCATTCCGACACACTTTACATATAGCTCAAAATCATAGAGGTATAGAACTTCTTTATAAAAAAATGCAAATCTGTAACTCGAAATAAAACATATACGAATTATTCATTTAGCCTCATCGACAGAACCAATGCATCAATACACCATGAAGTGTGTTATAGTAATGCAGCTTGTACACTAGATTGAGATTTTTTGATAAAAATAGAAAAAAGATTAACAAAATAGTCTCCAGAGATCAATAATATGCAGTTTTCCACGGTTATTGAGCATTTTCAATCGACAGTTTCCCTCTCAAAGCTAGTGAAGGAGACCCCAATGCGATCATTCCACGAAGGTATCAGCTGCGTGGTAAATACCTGTGACACTTTTGTGGCGCGGAATCGACACACCAACATCCCTTCTTAATTGTGCATAAAAATAGTGAGGCTAGCGAATGCGTGTTAACGTCTCCAACAAATAATAAAAGGTATTCAGCGTAATCGAACTACAGAAATGACCAGTCATAGAGACAGCCAGTTGGTGGGAGGATTAGTTGTAGGAGTGGCCTGAGTTGGAACACAAGGTGGGGGCTAAGAGTAGATGTGGAGGCAAGAGATACAAGATGAGATGGGGACACGGATAAGATGGCGCGGAATCGGAGCAGCGCCACCTGATGACTATCATCGACGACGACCTCCAAGCCGGGACGGGCTGGGCCGCGTGGGGTCAAGGCGGGACACCCATCAGCACCTGAAGATGTTGAGGACCGGCTGTCCATCTAATCAGTGCGGGCGAAAGTGTGGAGCGTGAGTACGCAAGAAAGACAAATGCAGTGCGGATCGTCGTCACGCCGAACTAAGGACCCGACCGAGGCCACAGGAGGACACAGAACGCCCGTGTTTTACACTGCCGCCCCGCTAGAGCAGAATGTTGACTGAGTGAGGAGAAGCGCCGCGCTTAACCCCGAAGGGCTAAGTGTCGCGCGCGCCAGGCCACTTACAGCCCCGTTCCGTTCCTTCGCGATGGTCTCGCCTACCCGGTGCACCTAGGTTCGAAGGAAAATTGAAATATTAGCATTTCGAATATTTGGCCAATATTGTCTGTAACGCGTTTGAACAAAGTAAAGCAAACCAGAAGTAAAGTGAACATTGATCTCGAGACTCAAAAACTATCCAATGGGACCAAGAAATCAGCAAGAAGAAACATTTATGAGTGCACACAGTCTGATCTCGAGGCGTTTCATGTTAAAGGCATCGTCCACGCTGGAGATTACTTTCGATTTTTTGTGAACAATCAAACAATTCGGGCTAGCTGACATCGCCCACGGAGTTTGAGCCTCCGAAAATGCTCCCCTTAAAAGTTATGGCCACCTGAAAACTGCTATGGGGTCGATCGTCTAGCGCTCCTGGGTCGGTCATCTAACACTTTTTCATTGAATGTTGATGTGACCGTTAAACCAAGTGGGAAACATCTATGGTACAAACCCTACATGCAGGAAAACTTCAAAAACAATTTTGGCGCAAAATTTCAATCCCTTTTTACATTGTATTGAAACTGGTTTTTCTTTACAAATGAAGGTTCTACAGGATCTCCTTCGACATCTTCGTTCACCAAAGAGGCCAAACTGTTGAAAAACAGGCAAAAATAATATATGGTTTTCATAGTTTACGATGCCTTTAAAGGCAGCGTTCACGATAAAAGTCGTTTTTCTGTTTTTCTGCCTATCTTGAAAACGGTCCCATGCTGATTTCAATGATGGCCCTGGAATCGTACAAGACCCCCTGGAAACGGAGTTATGGCCCCTCGAAATTCAACAAAAAAGGATTGTGGACGAGTTGTCCGAGGCTTGTAACTCCCGTTTTTTGCAGCCGATGTGCGCGAGCTGACCTGAGTAAAGAGAGAATTTGAGAATGGAGGGAAGAACGGGGATTTTGATCGGAAACCATCGCTTATCTAAATACAAGTTCAGGGCAACTGTTATAGGACGTGGGCGGAGTGGCCCAATTGGTTGGCTGGCCCACGAGATCTTCACCCACTTACCGGCCGTTTTTCGTCGCACTTCCGTTCTTAATCTTCTTAGAGGGACCCAAAGCTTACGTTTTAGTCGAGAAAACGTTCAACTTTTTCTTCGTGAACACTGCTTTTAAGGTTGGCAGACCCTGGCGATTGGCTCCTTTCCATTCAGTCATCAAACAATTTTTGAAGTTGGAAAGCAGTACACTCGAAGACTTGTTGAAGGCAGTGTTCACGATGTAAAAGGTTCACTTTTTCCGCACAAACGCAAGTTTCGTCTTCTTATGAGGAAAGTAAGGAAGAAATAACGAGGAAAACGGTCAGGAAATAGGCGAAGATTGCGTGGATCAGTCGACTCATTGGATAGGTCCGCTCACATAATGGAAGAGTTGTCGACGCAAAGAACCAACTACCGAAGTGTTGGAAAATTCTTAATCTCGAAGGATACTAACATCCAAACATGTTCTTTGGAGCCTTCTAGTTTTTGAAGAATTTTTGGTAGAGAAGATTAAAGGAAGTCGCTTACATCAGATGTTTGAAGCGCAAAATCACTTCCGGCGTTCAGGTTTCTATTGCACCAAAACACCGAAATTGACATAGGGAGGGGGGGGAGAAACTTGGATAATTTAGTGTTCTTCAAGGCAGTCTGTTCATCGGAATTCGGAGATTCGAGGTTTATTTTTCGATTTTATTCTTTACGTCTAGTAAGTATCTGCGCAAAATCATTGGGAAACTGGGGTGACCATTTCATCGTGAACACTGCTCTTAACATGGTAAAATTACTATAAAATCAGCCAGACTTTACAATGATCACGATGAGTCAGTCGTGTCCGCACCATCTTTAATGGTGAGAGTGACCTACAGTGGTGTGACTCTAAACCAGGGATGTGCGGCATTTGCCATTTGTCGTTTGTCGGCGATTTTCGTAATTTTTTGCCGTTTGTCATTTGCCGAAATTTTTGTTATCTTGAGTCAAATATCGGCAAAACATTCAAAAGAAACGTCGCCTATACTCGCGGCCATGTGGGCATTAGGGATGAGCCAATTATGTGTTGTCCGCTTATCCGCTATCCGGAGTTTTTTGGCTTATCCGTTAACCACCCGGTCGTCTGGTCAATTTTGGACGAGATAAGGGACAAAAATGGGTTTTAATCCCACTGTATACATTCTGCTAAGCAAGCTTGGATGTGTGGATGCGTGAGTGATTAAAAGGAATTTCGGCCATCTAGCTCTGATCAATCTCGTACTCACAGCCCATAGTGTACGCCGCCTCGCTGCGAAAAATGTTGCGTGCTTAGTAGTCGCGACTATATGTTGGTTTGAGGATTTGTAAGATTGGTGGAATCGGCTTCAACTTGAAGCAAGCTGCTTCCAAGCCTTTCCGGAAACCTCTATAAACAACGCTTTGTCTTGTTCACCACACAGGCAACACATCACACCGCAGCGCGGCGTTTACGCTGAAGATGAAAAGGCGGCGTTTCGTTATCTGCCTCTACCGTGCCTTCATGGCGGTGAGTACAGGCTTCGTGGGTTCTTCAGGCCCCCACTCTAATCATTGACAGAGTGAGCTGCCGTCATTTGATCTGTTCGGGCTTAAAGCCACAGTCCAAGCTCAGAATCGAATTTCCGTTTTTCTGCCTATCTTGGAGAAAATTTTACGCTGATCACAATGGTGCCTCCAGAATCGCTCAGAACTCACTGAGAACTGAGTTACGGCTCCTCAAAGATTTTGAATTTGAACTGGTAGAAGATCGCGGACGAGTTGTCTCGAGCCTGTATTTTCTCCTTAAATGCAGCCATCATTCTGATGCAGGTTACAATATGAAGCCAGACCGAAAACAAAAGGAAGAACATAGATTTTGAATAAAATCGTTCGCGCGTCTCATCCTTATTGAGGTCGGAAACCTGCCAGTGGGCGTAATCCATTTTTTCTTTGAAGGGGGCGTGGCCGACTTTTCCTAGCTTTTTCTCGCTTATTTGAGTGAACTGAGGTTTCGCGCTTGGCAGGGTTGCTATAGACGGCGACCGGACCAAAATATCAAAAATTACCTCTGAGGTTGGACTGTGCCTTTAAAGCCACAGTCCAAGCTCAAGGGTAATTTTTGATATTGTACTCCGGTCGCCGTGTATAGCGTCCCTGCCAAGCGCGAAATCTCAATTCGCTCAAATAAGCGAGAAAAAGCAAGGAAAAAGTCGGCCCCGCCCCCATGGAAGAAAAAATGTGTAACGCCCACCGACAAGCTTCCGGTCTCAATAGGGAAGATAGGCGCGATCGATTGTGTTCCAAATCTATGTTCTTCCATTTGTTTTCGGTCTGGCTTCATTTTGTGACCTGCTCCAAAACGATGGCTGCGAATAACGAGAAAAGACAGGCTCGAGACAACTCGTCCGCGAACTTCTCGCCGTTCAAATTCAGCATCTTTGAGGAGCCATAACTCCGTTCGTAGTGACTTCTGGGCGATTCTGGAGACACCTTTGTGATCAGCGTAATATTTTCTTCAAGATAAGCAGAAAAACAAAATTTCGATTCTGAGGTTGGACTGTGCCTTTAAAGATAGTGTCCACAATAAATCTCGTTCTCGAGGTTTCAGTGTGGAACACTAGGTTGGCAGATGCTGGAGAGGATAGGGTCGAAGAAAGCAGCAAAAAAGGCCAGAAATCGATAAAAACGGCTTTGAAAGTTATCCCAGTGCGCCTACCTATCCCGATCCGCCCCACATTCGGACGAGTTTGTGGCGCCGCACACGTTTCTGTGGCGAATTTCCACCTAACTCTGCCGCGTCCAGCCTGATCGATTTGCGCAGATTTCGCGATTAGCGCGCTTGCGGAAATCAGCAGAGCCCATATTTCTCGTCCACGCCCTGAAATTTAGAAACCGTTATTTTAGCTTATTGTGGACGTTTTACTTTGCTGTTTCTTCAGTATTAGTTACCTCACAACCTCACAACCCCTTTTTGGGTCGAACTCGAGTACGATATTCATCGTGAACACTGCCTCTAAGATCGCGCCAAAACGCTGATGGATGTCCATTAGTAAAGTATCTATTTTTGTCGAATGGTTGTGCTGTAGCTAAAAAAAGCAAGAAGCTTTGGGCGGAACCCGTGGGCAGAGAAGGATCTCCATGGAGTCTTACATGTCTTACTTATGCTTATTTGATACCCTGAAGTGGACTAGAATGAAGAAGCATATATAAATAAATAAATAAATAAATAAATAAATAAATAAATAAATAAATAAATAAATAAATAAATAAATAAATAAATAAATAAATAAATAAATAAATAAATAAATAAATAAATATATATATATATATATATTTATTTATTTATTACATGATCGACGATCATCGACGACCATGTTGGAAAACACCGTTTCTACAAAAAGATACGCAACTAGCAAATTGAAATACACCAGATTAAAACAGATGAAATGCAGAAAACAAACGAGTGGTGACCTAAGAGAGAAATAATAGCTAATATGTGGTAAAGAAACGGAATTACATTCGTAAAACTGTTACTCATTGTCGGCGAAGCAAACTGTGGTTAGCTGCTCTGCCCCGAGGAACTCTGAAAACACTCCACTGTTTTGATAAAACCTTTTATATCATGAGGGATAGAAAACTTTTTGCTCAATTTCAAATAGTCTGACCCAGCTCTATTAACAAAGAAGTTGTGCCGAACAGCAGTCTTGGCAGTGCTGAGAGCGATTTTTTGCTCCCCGCCTCGCGTTCTTGATTCTCTCACTGTGAACACATCTTCTCTATCAAGACCGCAATAATCATTCAAAATTTTGTGGACCATGACAAGATCGTTCCTTCTTCTTCTATAAGAGAGGGATCGGAGATTGAACTCCCTATTTCTAGTTTTACTGTCAGGTATGTCATCATACACAAAACCTAGTTTTCTGATAAATAACTTCCTAGTGAAGCTGTTCTGTACACTTTCCAATTTGAGGATGATTTTGCGTTTGTAAGGACAGAAAACAGTAGTGCTGTACTCAAGAATAGGTCTCACATATGTTTTGAAAGCCTTTAAAGGCAGTGTTCACGATGAAATCCGTTTTTTCGTTTTTCCGCCTATCTTGAAAACGGCCCCATGCTGATTCCAATGATGTCTCTGAAATCGTACAAGACCTTCTGGGAACGGAGTTATGGTCTCTCAAAGATTGAGCTAAGGAAACATGGTGGACGAGTAGTCCGAGGCTTGTAACTTCCGTCTTTTGCAGCCAATGTATGCGAGCTGACCTGAGTAAAGAGAGAAGTTGAGAATGAAGGGAAGAACAGGGCTAATGATTGGAAATCATCGCTTATCTCACGATCTCGAGCATTCATTTGTTCACTTCGTTGGGCGTGTGTTGCGCTTTTGGGGTTTGCCTTGCGCTCGGAAGGCCAACTTCGGGCTCTTCTGGAACCTTCCCTGGCTCGTTTTCATGCGTTCTTTCGACGTCAACGTTAGAGTGTGCCCCTCCACTACCCATTCCTAGTGGAAACTGAAACACATTTTTTTATCGTGAACACTGCCTTTAATAGAACAGAGGTATCCCTTGTCGTGAGAGCTCGGAACAAGTTGTGCAAAACTCTTATTGCTTTTTTAGCTATTTGCTCGCAATGATAGTCAAAAGTCAGGTCGTTGGTTATGAAGAATCCAAGATCTTGAATATTCTGCACAATACTTAGGGGGAAATTTCCCATACTATAACTATAGATTGGATTTCGTTTTCCAAGATGAAGCATTTTAGTTTTTTTCCTGAGGTAGGGGTAACTTCCACTCTAGGGACCAGCGATCAACAGCGGTGACTGTACTCTGCAGCCTCATACTACTCTCTGCGGATGTTATCGAACAATATATTTTGATATCATCAGCAAACGCAATGCAGCTCACCTCAAAGGATGAAACCAGGCTCGGTATGTCGTAAGGGTAAATATTGAAAAACACTGGAGAAAGAACACACCCTTGGGGAACTCCACTTAGAACTTTTCTTGGCTCAGAATAAGCTTGGTTCACCCGTACACTAAAAGTCCGCTCAGTTAAAAATGAACCTACCCAAGACACAATACGTGGATGAGTTCCGACTGAAATCAGTTTCGCCTTCAACCTCAGATGGCACACCCTATCAAACGCTCTAGAAAAATCCAAATATGCAACGTCTACTGCGCCTCCATTATCTATCACCATGGTCCAATCATTTAGCGCTTTCAGCATAGCTGTCTCTGTTGACTTCTTCTTTTGAAAACCGTGCTGAGATAGAGATATAATATTATGATTGTTTAGATGATCAACTATCGGAGAGAGCAGAAACTCAAAATGGAATTGCATTCACTTAATTCCTGTTTCATTGTATTGTATAAAAGCTCTATTTTCAAATCCCACTATCATTGTACTCATGTTTCATACGGCTGTCTTAAACGTCGTAATAAATCAAATCAAATCAAAAAAAAACTAATCGGTTTTTAACCACTTTTTCAAAAAGTCTGGCGAATATTGAGGTTACACTAACAGGTCGGTAATTCCCCGGCTGACTGTAAGAAGGTTTTTTCAAGAAGAGGCGTTATAAGAGAGCATTTTCATCTACGGGGAACTTCGGCATTCATGAAACTCAGATTGAAGATGTGTTCTAACGGATTTACAACATATGCTGCTATTTCTTCAATGAACTGTAAAGGAATACCGTCCGGAGTTTCGGAAAGAGATTGGGGCCACTTTGAAAGCAATGAATAAAGTTCGTCGGCGCAAAACCAGACTGAACCAGGGATTTCTGGAAAAGCTTGGGTCAAAGGAATAACTGCATCATTGCGCGGATCACTGTATGACTTTGCAAAAGTGTCTGCAAAGAGTTCTGCCTTTTCGCAAACCAGTCTAGCTAAAGCCTAGTTTTGACTGCAGGTGGTCGCTGCGGCCATGCGAGGGACAGCTGTTCCTTTTTCATCGCGCGTAATGGAAAGCCGCTCCAAATGTGATCGCTTCGTGGCATACGTCCTTCATCGCTGGGTCGCGGCGACGAAATCCTATGTTTTACTGCATCGCTGCTTGAAGAGCGATTCTCAATGGTCAGCGACCATCGCTCCATCGCGGCCAAAATGGCAGCGATGGAGCGATTGCCAGCGAATGACACGTTTCGCCTACTGAACGCGTTGATCCTTTCACATGACAAGATCAGTGTTTTCGGTCGAAACGCGTTATTGATAACTACCACCATTAATTTCACTGATTCATTAAATTTCTTCCATCATCCCTGGTCTATGCACTATGAACAGAATCGCTGCCGCTGCTACATCGCCGCAGCAGCTCAAAATCGCTGCGATGAAAAATAGTATTTCAGGCTTAAAGCCTAGTTTTGACTGCAGGTGGTCGCTGCGGCCATGCGAGGGACAGCTGTTCCTTTTTCATCGCGCGTAATGGAAAGCCGCTCCAAATGTGATCGCTTCGTGGCATACGTCCTTCATCGCTGGGTGACGAAACTATGTTTTACTGCATCGCTGCTTAAAGAGCGATTTCACGGTCGTTGATCGCTCCATCGCGGCCGAAATGGCAGCGATGGAGCGATTGCTGACACGTTTCGCCTACTGAACATGGATCCTTTCAGACAAGATCAGTGTTTCGAGTCGAAACGCGTTATTGATGAATACCAGCCATTAATCACTGATTGATTGAACTGTGGGCCGATGAAAGAAAGCGGCTACGTCGCTGCAGCAGCGGGTGCAAAATCGCTGCGATGAAAAACAGCAGCGATGCAGTCAAAACTAGGCTTAAGGCTCCGTCCATAGCTAGCTACAAGCGGCCCGATGCTGTTGAATCTCTGCTGCACTGCTCGGGCCCTGGAACTGTATAGGGTCACCGACGAGCGGCAGCAGCGGGGAGCGTCTCCTGCAGCTCTGGGACGGAATAAAAACCAACGGTTAATATGGGAACCCCTTACGTCCGCTGACGCTCGTAGCTCGCTATTGACGAAGCCGAAGTACTAGAAAGATGGAACGGCACTTGTAGATTTCTTGTAGATCAATCTGAGGTGCAAAGATTTTTTGCCGTTTGCTGGCCGCTTTTGGATTATTTTGTTGACTGCCGCTTGCCGAGACCTCAGAACCGTTTGCCGCACATCCCTGTTCTAAACCTCATTCGAAGCGTTGCCGTTAAAGGCAGTGTTCACGATAAATATCATATCCTAGTTCGACTCAAAAATGGGGTTGTTTGGTCGTCAGCTATCGAGAAGGGAAGAAACAGCCTAGAAAAGCGCTCAGCAAGGGCTAAAATAGCGGTTTCTAACGTAAGTACAGGTTCAGGGCGCAGACGAGCTTACGCGCCCTGCTAGTTTTCGCGAGAGCGCGCCAATGGCGAAATGTGCGCGAATCGATTAGGCTAGACGTGGAGGAGTTGTTTGGCAGTTTGCCACCGAAGACGTCCACTGCGCCACAAGCTCGTTAGATCGGCGAGCGGGGCAGGCTAAGCAAGCGTACTGGGCTAACGAAACCTTCTCTTCGCGGCTGGTTTTACCGAAGTTTGGCCCGTTTTCGCTGGTTTCTTCGACCCTATCTCCACCAGCATCTACCAACGTAGTGTTTCACACTGAAAACTCAAAAACGAGATTTATCGTGAACACTTCCTTTAATGCCTATGCTATTGATGCCGGTGAGCGCCTAATGGCGAATCGGTTGAAAGGTGTATCTCTGCCTCAAAAGTCAATTAGGGAATAAGCATGAGGAGGTATGCAAGTATATGACATAGTTGACCAGGAGTGGATGCAAACATCTTGTCATAGGGGAAGAACAACAAGGCGAAGTGGTTTGATTAGGATGGGCGAGACAAAGCACGCCACGACTGCCATCACAAGGCGCGATTCCAGTTCTGGCAAGGGAAACAGGTCGTCGCCTTCTTCGCGTCCGCTCTCTGAGACACATACTAGCCAATCAACAGAGTACCATCCCTTTACTGCACAACACAACTTCGAACTCTTCAAGGCTCTCATTTCCTCAGAATTTCCGCTTTTCGAAGGCGATGTGCTCTTTGCAAATCAAAACTGCCATTACGTGGTCTGTAGGGGTTGGAAGATTCCGATGGATTCCGACTCCCCAACACAATCGCCTTACGAACATGAATTCATCTTTGTCGCAACAATCGACAATGGTCGCCTCTACCACAATCTAGAAGTGAAAGGGGCATTGAGGCCTGCGGTGTTCTCAAAGGCACTGTACACCTCAAATCACTCTTCTACAATTGCTCCTAAGCTTGAAGAGGAGCTCGCGCTAATCGCACTGGTGTATCCTAAATCCCTCAAAACCCCTACGAATAGATTAACGGTCCCTTAGAGTCTCCAAGATTTGTGAGACCAAAACTTTGTAGAAGTGTTGTTCGGATCGTGCCTATCATTTCACTGTATCGTGAACGGATGATTATCGTGAACGCAGCCTTTAAAGGCATCGTACGGGCAAAAAAACCGTGTCTTAGTTTTCTGTTTTTGGGTAGGCAACCTCTTGAGGTAAGCAATAATAGCAAAGAAACCCCAAAAAATCCCAGCTTTCGAAGTTTAAATGCGTTTAAAAACCTTTTGAAAAAATAATTTTTCGCCCCCTTCGTCGAATTCGGTGTGTCCAGTGCAATACGTCCGAAGTTTTTTTTCTCTTCTGAACTCTTTAAACTTTCTAGATGAGAAGATTTCTTTTGCCTTTCTTCTACCACAATCACTTGAAAATAAAAAGCTTTCACTGTGCAAGTTTGGATGATAGGATTTTCCGAAATAAGAGTTTGCAATACAGTATCTCTGGCGCCTGACATGGCGCTTTTGTTCCTTGTGCTAGATGGCTGGTGAAAAATGGTGGCGGATTGTCATCCTTAACCCCTTTCAACCTCATAACCCTTCGTTTTTGACGTTCCAAGTTTACCGGTGTGGTCTATCGGGCTCATTCATGAAATTGAGCCTGAAAAATGGAAAGTGGTTTCCAGGGCGAACGATGCCTTTAATAAACCTTAATCACGGTTATGCAGAGATTCAGCTCACTAGTCGATCGGAGTTCTTCCCCAAATACATTGTCCTAGCCAATTGATTCTCATTCAACATACCGTAACTCATGTTTTCCTGTCAAATTGAAAAAATGCTCCCCCTCCTTCTGGGCACTAAATAGGTTAATCACTTCATGATTTGGACACACTTGTGTTCACAACGAGAATCAGGAATCAGACTCCAAATAATAACTCCAGATGGAAGGCCGTAGGTGGCTGTCAACTCCACAAAGGAGTGAAGAGGCCGGTAGGAAATGAAGAACGTTAGATGAGAATGCACAAACGGGTTTCCACCCACAATAGTCGTTGAGTTGGCATCACCTAGTAACAGTTAAGTTCTGGCAAAGGGTTGAGGATTACAGGCCACCCAGGCATCATGCTCATGAAACTGGATAAATTGACGTTGAACTACGATAATGAAGCAGAACCGTTTCTGATGAAACGCTTCAGGGTGTTGGGATTGCGATATTGAGATCATTTCCGACTCCCACAAGAGGAAGTGAACCCTATGTTATACAATGATAATATTCATTGTATGAATGTATTGTATGAATACAATAATATACAATGATGGTTCCAACATTTCATCAAATGCTGTGAACTTTTCCTCCTGGCAATCAGTCAAACATCCGAGTAGGCACGTAGAACTGGGAGCGCTGAGACAAAAACTGCAAAGATTCCAGGGGCTTTTCATGTCTCGATTTCAAGGGTAGAAAATTTTCATTTAATCAAATCTTTCCGCGCTATCAACAATTTTCAAAAAGTCTCTTTGAAGCGCAATCTAAAAACTGCGAGTGGACTGTAGTTATACTCCGGTCTCATAAAGGTGTGACGCCTGAACAGTATTACGAACTGAATAATTGGCGTCTGCAATTTCGCGTCCAATGAAGAATTTCTGCGCGCTCGGGTGTTTTCATAAGGAAAATAGTGTTTGAGTGAAGAGAACAGACAAATTGTCAAGTTTAGTCCAGTAACTGAAAAAATATTCGTGGCAGTATAAGGTAGAAGATAGCTCAATCGCATTTTGGTGGGTCATACATATATGCACAATCCTAATGACGTTATCCACAACTCTTCACAGAGGAAATGGATTGCGGCCCAACGCAACAGTGCGAAAACGGTTTTGGCATGCTAGCAGAGCAAGAAGTTGAGATTTTAAGAAAGTCTTTCGTCATCATCATATACCTTGGGGGTATACATATACAAGAACATGCTGAAATAGGACATGTTTTTCTTGCGAGCAATATTTCTTAGCTGTGTACGAAATGGCTCAGGCGATGGGATCTTCAAGTTCACGTCATGGTTGGTCCCTCAACCAACAGTTTTACGTGCCGCGCCTTGAAGTTGAGCTCGACGCAGCACTGCTCCTCCTGAGCGGTGCATGTAATGTCTCCTAGTCAAGTTTAGTCCAGTCCCCACGGCGCGTTCCTTGTGGAGAGCCATGCGGCGTTTGTGACACCACAAACCAACGGGGTTTCAATCGCGCGCGACGATCTAGCCCCGCAACCGCGTCGATTCACTAAACTAAACTGTACAATCGGACTCTATGTATGTAGTTACCCTTGCGCTTTCACAGCGTCCTGCACGGGAAATGACAGAAAGAGTTTTGGTGGTATTGTTACTGTTAAGTACCATATTTATTTTGACATCTTTTTTGTAAGAAATAAGAAATGCTTCTCGAGAAACTTCAGGAAGTATGCGAATTTTCGCTTCTTTTCTATGTTAGGTTGCAACATGAATCTTGCAGGTTTTCAGCTGATGATTCATAGCGATGGTCGCTATCGGGTAATACGGAAACGTTCGAGTCTTGCATTGTCGAATTGTATTCCTGAAGACATTTCTGGGTTCCTTTCAACGACGTCAATGCAATAGTGCATGTGTGGAAACGACATTTCACCTTCAGCTAGTTATCGAAGTCGCATATTTCCGCCTCAGAATTCCGAATTATGAACTGCTTGGACGGTTATTCTAGCCAGAAATCACCAAAGGAATACACAATTTTTGGCGAAACTTTGGGGTCATAAGTATTAAAGTCTGCTCGGATCGCACTGGCACTTTGGGTTCCTTATTGTGCGTTGGCGCGAACTCAGTGCTTACATCGTCTGTTTGGAAGACTAAATCAGTTTGTTCTTTCGCTCCCTTGTGCAGAGCGAGGGTAAAGCCAGCCAGAGAGTGTGGGGGGGGGGGGAAAGGAGGCCCAGCATACGCGCTCACACGGACGCGATCAACAGCAGTAAATTTCACTCGGAATTGCAGTATATGTATGTTATAAGATGCGAGCACGGAGTTCGCGCCAAAGCACAATAGCGAGCCCAAAAAGCCATCTGTGCCGATTAATTATACAGTCCATCGCTACGGAAAAAGGCTGTGGTGCGGTTGCGGTCAACAGACTAAAAAGGAAATGACCAGACCGGGTCGCCAGAACTTTCCATACTTTCCATGTTTCTTTCTGATCGACTACTTTCCAGGTAGTCATAAAAACCCCATCTTAGCTGCCCAAGCAGTAGTGAGAAAAAAAGCTAAGAACCAAGAAGTGCCGAGCCCTGTAGGCATAGTATCAGTAAGCTACCGCAACCTGCCACAATTTTCGGAATGACAACAAATGAATCTCATATACGTGTTCTGCGTCCAAATTACCACCCTGGACAAGTTTTAGGCACAAAAATTTTTCATAATTTTTGAGCCTTAAAAATGGGATTAGGCTGCAGAGGTAAAAAAAGCAAGTAGTTCGAAAAAAATACAGAGCAAGAAAAATAAACCACATCAGTGATTTTTGAGAAAATGGGCAACTCACTACAACAGCAGCAAAACACGAAGCTTACTTGATTTCGACAGCTTTTCATGAGTATTGAGGCTAACGCGTGATGATTTTTTCTGCTCGAAGGACTGAAGGTTCCAAAAAGTGTTACAAAGAAGGATATTCTATTAGAAGTTCCGCTTCCATTGTTTTCCTTTTCTGAATCTTCGTTCTTCTTTCATATGACGGTTATTGTCGATAAACTGTCATCGAATACCGCTCACGATTGTTGGACTTGAAAAACATCGTGACAAAAACTTTTGCAGCAGAGGGGATCGAACCCGAGAGCTCCGGGGGGGGGACACCTGGGATTCGGACCATTTGGAGGGAACGCTGATTCAGCGCTCGCCATTTTCGCTTCCATTTGAATAAAACGGCTAGCAACTTTTTTTCGGAACAGGGGCTCTCTACACACCGAGGGAGGGATTGTCTCGCCGTTTGCGGCTCTAATTCCACTCGGGACCACTTCGCTTGCGTTGAGTAGCGTGACGTTTTGAACTGCGAAAACGGGACAGCTCCTCCCTCTGTGTGTAAAAAGCCCCTGACCCCTTTTTTCCATTATTACTCGGGCAGCAAGTAGGGCGTTCCTACGAATTCTCGGGAGGTACTCGATCGCAAAAAATGGCTGTATAGGCATAGTTCTGAAAAACGGTCTGGACATTTCCTTGTAAGTATGCGGTCGAGTCAGGCGCTCTGTCATAATTCGGCATAGATTTCCCGCACAGCTGATATTCGAACTAAACTTCAATTTTCTTTTTCTTTTCATTGTTCTTCTTTCTTGTTTCTTTCCTGCACATTTTGTTTTCTTCACCTTAGATGTTAAGGGTAGAGGTTCTCCTCTGAGCGCAGGTAGATTCGCACTTTTTCGGGCTTTCTGGGGATTTTCTTTCAAAATTTTCTTTCAAAAATGGATGAAATGCCAAAGCGATGACCGTTTTTTGTGGGGTTTCACTAGGAGAGATAGTCGGGCATGCCATTTTCGAGTGATTTTGTGATTTCACCAAGTTTAGCCTTGGTTTATAATGCATAAAAGCTTTTTTGAATGTTTTTAGGTGCACTTGGTGTGCTGGCCGCAATCGCACCATCGCCTTTTCCCATTGCGTTGAATTACACCATGGCATTGATCTCGTTGAAAAAAATGGGAAAATAGTAGTAGAAAGTCGAGTGTCAATTTTGAGGCAATTCATGAGGAAGCTGCTAGTTAAGCACATTTTTAGTAAGAGCTATGCGCGGTATTAGAGGTAATCTTACTCGCAGGAGTTGTGAATATGCTGGTAATCATAGACTTAAGAGTTTTCAACTGGGAATGTAGGTTGCGATGTTCAAGACTTTTAGAATGATTGCTATAGATTTATGTACAAATCCATAGCCCTCTTGCGATGAAATTTCATTCAAAAACGAATCTCCGTACGTTCTATGGGTTGGAAATCTATAAGCAATTGATGACCCATTACTCACCACCTACTTCCTATTCGAAGGGTTATTCTCATGACCTTTAGATGAATGGATAGCTGCGTAGTCACGTGAGCGGACTGGGAATGATAAAATGACAAGGAAACCAAGGCAGTCTAAAGAACCAAGCGATTCCCAATCACAAGGAGAACTATGTTTAGACACTCTAGTGCAGATCCTAGCCCCTGATCTGAAGTACTCCTGCAAAAAAAAGGGAAGGCATTTTAGTGTAGGTGTGGAGGGGGAGGAACAGGGAATGTACTCCAACCGGAACAACTGCAGTTCTCTCCTCGGAAGACTGTCTTTTTCCTATCGTCACCATCAGCAAACATCCGAAACAAGTCGCCTACTCGGATACAAAAAACGCTGCATTAGGAGAAACGCCTATTAGCTTCTTTTTTTTTGCTTTTTGCATAGAGAGCGTCGCATAATTCTGATGTCGAAATCCTAACTGAAATACTGTGGAGGTCGCATATGTGCATGTATTTCACTGCGACGTAAACATCGCAGGTCTCGTTGAAATCAGGGGAAAATAATACTGTCCTTTCCAAGGCCAGAGGTGTAGTAACGAATGATTTTATTAGCAGGTCGAGCTGAGTCTATTAAAGGCATTGTTCACGATAAAAGTCGTTTTTCTGTTTTTCCGCCTATCTTGAAAACGGTCCCATGCTGATTTCAATTATGTTCCTGGAATCGTCCAAGACCCCCTGAAAACGGAGTTATGGCCTCTCGAAATTCAGCAAGGGAAGCATTGTGGACGAGTTGTCCGAGGCTTGTAACTCCCGCTTTTTGCAGCCGATGTGTGCGAGTTGACCTGAGTAAAGAGAGAAATTGAGAATGAAGGGAAGAACGGGGCTTTTGATCGGAAACCATCGCTCATCTTACCACGAATTCAAGGCAACTGTTATAGGACGTGGGCGGAGTCGCCAAATGGGTCAGCTGGCCCACGAGATTTTCACCCACTTATCGTCGTTTTTTCGTCGCACTTTAGTTCTTAATCTTCTTAGAGGGACCCAAAACTTACGTTTTACCCACAAAAACCTGCAGCTTTTTCTTCGTGAACACTGCCTTTAAACGAGGGGCAGAGAACATCGTCAGAGCTTTTCCTGGGGAAGGTCACACTCCTGTCTGCTCGCAGACTTCCTGGTGTTACCCGAATTCATACCATACTTCGCTCAAATTCAGAGAGTTGTAGGCGGAGGATACTCCAAAAAAATGGTTTGTCATCAACAATTCCATGATTTCGATACCAACAATTCAAGCATATTACATCACCAGTTAGGAGTACTTCAAAGAATCTTTCCAAATTTAACAATAAGATTGTAGCTGCAGAAGGTCAGGACAATCGCTAGGGATCCGACAGATTTTAAGGTGTTCATAAAAGATGTCCGGACTGGTCCTGAAAACGACACTTAGGTCCACCCATTGGTTTGATTTGGTTCGGTTCAGAGCTTCCCATGGAAATTTGCGTGGCAAAGTGCGAAGTTTGACAATTCCAAAACGTTCCAGATTTGCCTTGAAACCTGCCTGCCTGTAGGGGCTATTTAGAGTGACCAACACAAATCTGAAGTCCATTCGTCGATTTTCAATAAATTACGCGATGTGACAGTGAGCATATAGCGTTTGGTCAGAACCCATGTCAGATCTAACTGAAAGCTTCTCCGTGAGAGTTTTTTGGGGTGCTTTACACGAATTTGAGGTGTAATTACTGATTTGTGAACAATAATATAGAAAAAGCCAGCTAACATACACTACATCTACCGTTACCTACAGTAAGCCTCACAATATCGAGTAACGGACACCAGATTCTAATTCAGGGCCTTGAATAACGCTCGGAAAAGAGTTTTGAGGATAAATCGGATAAATTTTCCAGAAGCCCTTGAAATTGTTGGATGCTCATACCTTTTCGCTCAGCTGAGAAAACCCATCCATAATCCGGTTTGAGATCTCTTCATTGGCTACAAACTCAAATTTGAAAACATCCTCAGAAGTGCACCTATTTGGAATGTGATTCGTTTCAAATGACTGGATCAACCAAACGATTAAAAATCCGAATCACCGAAAAAGGTTAAATCCTAGTCAACCCGAAGCCCGGTTTATCGAAGAAAACCCTATACTCTATTCCGAACCGATATCTGAGTCATCGAAAAAACGCCAAACCCGATCGGACCATTAACCTATTCATCTAAAAGAAGCTTTTTTTTGGATCAGCCAGGAATCCGATTATCCGAAAATTTTTGCCTGGTAACCAATGTATAGCTGATACCGTTATCAACCATTGTTGTCTAAGAAGTTCGTTTATTTCTTTCCTGAATCCTGCCTGAGTGCCCCCCCCCCTCGAAGAAGGTTTGCACCAAAACATTATCATAGTACAATCCTCAATACATTGGACGAATGAGCCTAGGCAGTGGGATAAACTTGCAAACAACTTGCAAACACTAATTTTAAGAAGAAACCATGGGAGAAACTTACATGATCATCCCATCGTTGTCCATTTCCATTGACACTGCAATGAGCAACACTAAGGGCCCTCATCGTGATCGGGAGGTAGAGCCGGAGCTGGAAAGTTGCGATCCTCAGAGACCGTTGTTCCGATCTGAACGGTAAGCGGATTCAAACGGAGTTTATGGAACGGATGAACGTCACGAAATGCATTTCACGGATGGAATCAAGCAGCGGAAATTCCTTGCTGTTCTGGTCGATTAGCGAGATGACTGCAACCTGCATAATACACAGAATGCGCTAAACCAGCAGACCGGAAACACTATCGGCTCTTCCGGTCCACGGGGAAGCCTCACCTCAGAGCCAACAGCAGCAGTTTGAGGGGAAAATTGGGAACGAGGGAATGATAGATCCTGGTGCGGGATGCATCATGTGGTTCCCGAATTTCAAAAAAAAGGAAACCTAATCATTCTGCATCATCTCGTCCTTCTGACCGATGTTTATTGGGGATTTCAAGAGGTTTGATCCCGTCTACAAATCTTTGCGTAATGCGCGTCAAAACATTATCCCCACCCTGATTTTTACGGCTGTCGAAATTTCTAGAGCCTTCCTTGCTCCGAAACTTGCCCATCGTTTTCAGGATGTAGAAAAACCCATTGCGTAAACTTGGCCAAGTTCAATGGGTAGTTTATCTTCTTTATTGTTTCAGGAGGATTGGCAGGCATTCTACTTTTGATTGGCATACAAACTTCTAGCTATGACCCTTGTTGAGTCCCTCGAAGATTGAGATTATGAAAAAAGCTGGGCGCACTCCAATAATTAATCTATTACACCCAAGTCATGACCTAGTGAAACGTGACGAGTGCTCTGCGACTTCGTGTTAGTGAGAAAATCAGTTTCCCATGCTTTTGTCAGTAGAGATCTGATAGCGAACGTTCTTATAGAATGGCCGGCCGCCCTGTGAGAATGACAGTGGTTCTTTATGGGGGGCCCTACAGTGGTCCATCGGTCGAAGTTTACCTTCTGCTCTTCAGGATATACAGTACGGGCAGTTCCTAAGAATACGCTGGAACTTCATCTGGCAGTCATTTGTGAAGAGAGCACAATTTTTTGGCCTGGTAGTTTCTTTCTACAATAATTAGGCAGGAACACCACTGAAATCAGAGCTCAAGTTGAAAAGGTGAGATCGAATCTGATTAACAGTCAAACTGGTGCTGGAGGAACGCGGAGTCACGTAGCCTCGACTTCGTCTAATTGCCTAGATTTTTCCCTATTGCTCGCACATTCAAGGTGTAAGAGACTTGAGTATGATGTGAATACATTATGTTGAATCAGTATGTTGAATATGCTGTGCTGAATAAGACAAAGACCTGATAACCACTCTGAAAGGGTTAAACCAGATAGTCATAAAGAGTAGGGTGGGCATGACGTTTTGACGCGCACTGTATAGCGTTTAATTAATGGTACCGAAAACCTGCGAATCTAAGGAAGGCACCACTTCCACGTCAGACTAGCCGGGCGAACAGTAGTTAGGCCTAGATTAGAATAATTTTTCTGGGCAAAATCAAATCGAATTCTTTCAACGTTTTTTTGCTTCGCATTTTCCGCATATTTCAATGCTTTGACGAGCTACGTCATGTATGGTTTCCGTTTCCGGTTTAGTCTGACGCATGGACCAGGCGGCTGGCCGTGCGGGGTTGGCGCGGGGTGATCTACCGTTGCAGCCCCGTCCATTCATCAGACTAAAATGATTGCGCAAACTCTTCAGTTTTTCTGCATTTCGACTCGTATGCTAAAATGGGAATCTCCTGAATCTCACAGATAATTCGGGTTTTATAGTGAAGAATTCCCTCAATACACGGATGATATTACACTTTTCACGGTTTCTTTTCACGGTGTCATAATTGAGCACTATTAGAGAATCGTTTTGACTTCATTGAATACGTTTTCCAGGAGTTTGTCCCAGATTTCTTACAGTCGATGGTTTGATGACGTCAAAAGACGGATGTTTTGTTCGAAACGCTGCGATGTCGTGAAGGTGTCAGATGCTAACTGATGTGCTAGATCCTGCTTTCGCAAAAGATTCAGGGTCGCGTCCTTGAAATACTAAAACACAGCAAATTTCAATCCTAAACTGTTTTGATGTTTCTGCCGTATTGAATCTTTAGGGCCTCAATTGGATCACCAAGACAATGTGTTAGTTGGCATAGAATAAAAAAAAAACAGATTTTTCGGGCACATGGTGGGACGGAATTTGTTTTAAACGAGGCCTACACGCTCGCTGGTCGATTTAGCGACGCTAATAGACTCGTACGTTCTGTGCTAGAACGGTTATGCCATTGGAAGCGTCAAAAACCAGCTAAACTGACTGTATTCTAGCAATCAATTTGAGGGTGTTTGCATTAGGGGTGGGGTTTTGCAAGAAAGCGGGGGCGGCATGCTCGTATGCGGCGGGATAGGTTGGAGATAGGGGTCGTTTATACTTCCGCCGCGGAGCGGCGCGGCGCACCGCGCCGCGCGAAAATCGCGCCACTATGATGTATAATCGAGCTGCGACGAACTGACGCGGCGAAGTCGCAGAATGACGCTAAACACAGCCTGGAGTAGCTCTGACATAGCACAAGGTCTATTGTAATGAGTGATTTCTTCTGCAGAAGAAACATTTATAATCTTTTGTATCATAACACAGCACTCGAAAGCAGATAGAGTCTTCTGAAATTTTTTTTATACAGAAAAATTATTTTAAGAGCAAAAAAAAAAGAACTCACAACCCAGCCTACTCTAAACAACTTCCAGGACCTCGGAAGACATTTTAGCGATCAATAAGAGGAACCAAATTGAGAATGTATATGAAATATCAGCAAAAAAGCATGTGATGTTAAAGAGGATCGCACGCGGCCGCCGCGCCGCTTCCTCTCGCCGGGCGGCGCGGCAGCACCCAGGCGGCGGCCGCGTGCGGCGCCTTTGGAAGATTTGAGCAGGAATATGATATGATATGGATAATTGATATACGGCTGTATTGGGTAATAGATATATGTTTTCTTACGTTACTGTGGTGCTTCATATGCCTAGATATTGTCTAGAGGCATCGTCCGTTTTCGTGCACAAATGTGACTTCCTTCCAGGAAAAAAATTGATAGATACGGCTGTATTGCATCTCGCCGCGCCGCGCCGCGGCGGAAGTATAAACGACCCTTTAGGCAGGGTTTTGGGCGTCGGCGCGTTTCATGATTGCTGTGCGAGTGCTGGAGATAATCAATAGTTGGGGTCTCAACGGGGTTTCGGCTGCCCCACCCTCCTAGGTAGGGTTTGCGAAGGAAAGATTTTTCAGTGGTAGCCTAACCCCCTTTCAGCTCTTGCGTCGCTATCATCAAACGCTCCGACACTTCAAACCCTGCCTAACCCCAACCTAACCCGCCGCGTACGTGCATGCCGCCCCGGGTAGGGTTTCGCGCTTCCGCAGTCTAAATATTGCTTAAATACGGTAATTTCGTCTCGTTTTTGACGCTTTCAGCGGCATAAGCGTCTATTGGCGCTGTTGCCTCAACTACTTGCATGTACGCTGGGTGGTCTCCATGACATGACTATTTCTCCAGTTTTCGGCGGAGTTGTAAAGCGGAACGTTGACACTGACCTTTGGCAATTTTTTTCCTGGAAGGAAGTCACATTTGTGCACGAAAACGGACGATGCCTCTAGACAATATCTAGGCATATGAAGCACCACAGTAACGTAAGAAAACACAAATGGTTAGATTAAAGGCAGTGTTCACGATAATCTTCGATTTTGAGATTAATCCCTGAATCGATTGTTTGGTCTCCGGGTAGAGCTGAAATGACGAAGAAATCGAGAAAAAAGCAGTAGAAAGGCAACAAAACCTTTACTCTGACCCCACCTTTTTACTCTGACTAGAACTGTTCGTCGTGACAATAGAATCTTTTGCGGACCCATCCCTTGCGAGTATCTATTATCTGTTGCTCCGTTCTTTCCTTCGGACCCCAACTAATACTATTTTGGTAGAAATATTCTTCCATTTTTCACTAGCCCCATTTTTCACCTGTGACAACCACCGTGAACATGTTCATCCAATCGGACAACTAGTCCAGGCCAGAGAATAATGTAACTGAAATAAGACGTTTCAGGGCGTTTGAAGCCGTTTCTTCGTAATTTCGGTAACATTTGGTAGTCAACGCATTGTTTTGAGTAAAAAACTCGGGAACGAAAATCATCGTGAATACTGCCTTTAAGGGGAAGTGAACAAAGACGTTTCTCAAGAATTCGTTCATACCGTGAGGTGTCCAACACTGAAAGACTGTGTTGATACTCATTGAAATACATCGAACTAAGCAATGTTGTTAAACGCAAAAGTATGACCCCAATGAACAAAGTCAACTAACAAAAACATTTGGACTACTTCCCCATAAGGCGAGAAGGGAGTGAATTGAAGCGTTTCGTTTCCAAAGATGGATTCGACTTTCAAGTCAAAGTAAACGGGAAATGTGGCCGGAATCAGACTGACGGCCGGGTGTCGGAGGTCATATGGACGACGAATGTGTATTGCTGCTGCTGTTTGGTTCCAGATGTGAGGAAACTGCCTCTGTCTGGAATCCCATCCGACAGCAACGCAGATGTGAACATGATTCCCGCCAGCGTTACACCCCGTCGGTTTAGTCATAAAGACTAATCCCACGGCATGCTCATATTGTAACTTGTATACATAGAATCGCTCTGCCGAAAAGTGGTTCAGTTTACGAAAAATGGAAACGAAAAATCAGAAAAGGAAGCTACTGCTGAATGTGTGGAAGCCACTGAGACAAACATGAAAGACAATCCCATGACTGTATATGTATGGTTTCCGACTTATATTTAGTCTAGCGCATGGATCAGGCGGCTGGCCGTGCGGTGTTGGCGGCAGTACCGGCCAATGGCGTTTCGATCGCGCCCGACGATCTACCGTCGTAGCCCTTCCATTCACCAGATTAAAATGATTACGTGGACTCTATGTGCTTCCCAATAGAAAATCCTTATCTAGATTGAAGAAGGAAGCTTCGAGTGAGTATTGAGAAATATATGCCTCCCAGCGGGATGGGGGAGTCAAGATATAAAAGTCAGCAAGGCTTCAAAAACATTAGTTTGCCATTTTTTTTAACACTGACCCTGCATATTTCAAAAGTGGCAACTGAAAATCCAGCGCAGTAATCGCCGAATAAAAAACCGTTGAAGGTTTGTCTAAACGACTCTTCTTTATTCGCTCAATAAAAAACAAATCAACAGTTACCAAATTTTTTTATATCTACCTAAAACAAGACAACGATTTTCATCGTTAGCACTGTTTCCCAAGTCTTAAGGGGATGGTCGTATCAATGAAAAGAAGAAATTTTAGATCGATCACATGCATCGAAAAACGGTTGAGGAGCTAATGAACTCCGATCGAGGCAAGTTTAAGGCTTTCCAGCTGAGAATGAGTCTGAGACTACCCAAGTGCCAGATCAGTGGCGAAACGGTTACCGCCAAGGTCGGCTCTGTTCGGCGACGCACTCAACGAGCAATTATAGTCGTCGGTTAGAATCGACAGCGAAGACGCAACATGCCCGTCACAATGCTGTCACGCCTCAGTGAAGCGTGACAGGAATGCATGTTTCGAAGACAGTAACACTTGAGAAACACGAGGGTCACTGAATGCGATTTGGACAGATTAGGCGGGTATGGACCGATCATGAATGGGATATTTGAGATAATGCATCGTTCGTCCCAATTGAGGGGTTAGCCGCATTGCAGCACGCGTAGGTGTCAACTGAATGAACCGGCGTCAGACAGTTGCCGTGCGGCTCACTTTTGGACAGTGACATATGGCATAGGTCCTTCGCCGATTCCAGTCGAGCGAATGGACCAAGCCGCGGCGTGGGCAGTCTCTGGTGGTCGAAACTCTGCCGACCAGTGGTGCCGCGATCGCCGAACGGCTTGCTGGAAAGTTTGCGTTTTGGCCATTCTCTAGACCAGAAGTGGTGAAAGGCCATTATGTTCGCATTGGATTATATTGACTAGATTCGATTTCTTGTGAAATTAATGGAAAAAATTTATTTAAAGGGGCTTCCTAAACAGGCAGCAGCGACCGTTTATCCACAATGTTCATCGAGCTTAGTTCGCTGAAAGTTGTTACGTTGGAACATGACAAAACTCGTAGAACACCTCCGCTGGCAAAACAGTGTAATGGAACAGTCGCTGCCGCCTGCTTAGGTTTTCTCGTATTTTAATGACAACTGATCTTTGGGATAACCATGGAAGAAAATGGCATGCGCAGGGCAAAATCTACGGTGGTAGTGGTTGGGATGGAAGCAGAAGCTTGCATTAACGGCTCCTCTGAGGACGCTTAATTTGTCCCCCCACACATGGGCGTCCTAGTTGGGCCAGCGAAACTTATTGAAACGCTCTGTCCACATCGCTGATTGGAAAACATTGAGTAGAATCCAAAGGTCGGAGGAAGGCATCCAACAATTATTAGACGGGAAAACCCATCTGAAGGGGAGAGTTGTGGTAATAGTTGATATGGGCAAGGGTAATTGAGAGGACAGAGTACGGCCACATTCAGCCGTCTGCTCACTACACTACATACTCTTTTCGACTTAATCCAAATCCCCTTCGTTCGCGCCAAAACCAGTCCACTCGATAACCCCTCATGGCTGGGTCGACCGCCCAAACACGACAAATCGAACCAACAAATCGGGAATGACAAACCATCTTCTCCTCGAAACATCGAAAGAGCCGGAGTTGATTGGAAAAATGTTTCACTGCCTAGGTCTTGAAAGGCAAGTTGACACACGGAGAAAAGTGCATATTAAATAGCAAAATTACAAAGTTCCAGTCATCACACCATTTACCCTACTATTTAGCGATGTGAACAATGCCATCCGAAAGTGTTTGATGGTAGTGAGGCTGGAAAACTCCACTGTGATTGTAGAGACATCCTTTCCAAGTGTGGTTTTGATAATGCGCACTATATGTTGATACAACCGACCTCGTGTGAGATGCCTTTTTTTGAAGGACGTCATTGACTTCGAGTTTTTCGCCCCGTTACATTTTTCACAGAAGAACCTCTTCGTTGTGAAGTATAATGTAACTTTTGTATACGACATGGCGCGGTGCCATCACCAACAGCACATTAGCAAAACAATAGCACGTGGATGAGTAAGACGGTTCGTCTCCTAGAGAAGCGAGGCTAATTTGTGATACAATTTTTCTGAACCTTATGCGGACTTTAGATCTTTCGATGTCCAGAACAGAAAATCTGAGGCAAACCTGCAAACCAAGTGCGATGAGTATTGTCGCAAGTGTTGTTCAAGAAGTCTTTCAAAGAGCACTGCTTTTGCTATTTAATTGAAATAGTTTCCCAGTATATTATCCCCTCTATAAACTCTGTTCATCCCGCAAAGTGTTGCATGATCTGTGTCGTTCAACCAGTAAGCCGCGACGCAGTTACGAGCGGGAGTGAGAGTTTAGAGTCAACTGATTTTCCAAAACACTGTTGAAACGACACACAAAAGTTACGAAATGCACTCCCTAAATCGCCTGCGTATCATTTTGCTTGCGCGCAGCGTAATTTTTCGCAACCTCAATGCAAGCTTTAGGGACCCTGTTGAGATGTACCATTTTCCAACCGGGAAGAGTGATTAGCGAGAATCCGACCTTCGAATTCCGGATTCCGATTCTGATGATTTTTGGCCTTCCGATTTCCGCAAAAGGGCTTGAAAATGCGCAGGAAATCGGAAATTTCCACGAGATAAGAGTTTTCTACACTTTCCTTCCCAAATCCAATCATCTACGGGCTATTTCGGGCGCTGGATTCGAATTCGAGTACCGTTTTACTTCTCACAAAGTCAGGTTTGACTGTATTCACAAGAAAAATATTCAATAAAGAAGGACAAGCCCAATTTTTTTAGTAGGCACAGTCGCTAGGGGAGGGTTAAGACTTTTGCTGAACAAATTTCCGATTTCCGATGGTTTTTCGCATTCCGATTTCCGAAATTGAGAAGGCCGTTCCGATTTCCGAAAATCAGAAATAAAATTCCCCTCATCCCTGACCGGGACCCGATTTCATGTCAACAGCGCTGATCTGACATGGACCGGGTGATCTGATGTACGATTTCCTTGAACTGGTAGGCGGCATCCGATTACCGAGGCCACTTGTCCGCAAACCTTTATTGGTGTAAAACATTCCTTGAGTTTGGACAAGGTGTTGAAACCCCAGAGTGGACAAAATTATGAAGTGGGTGGCCATAGCCTATACAATGTGCAATAGCCGGGTCGAACCTCCCACTGAGATTTTCATCTCGAACTGAAGGGAGGGAGACCCTCTATACGGTTGGCCCCAATTACTGTATGATGAAATTCCGCACCTAAAAATCGGGAATAAAAACGAAAATCTCAGTACACTTGAAATAAAACGAAATAAAATAATAAAATACAATAGAATTTGGAGAGTAATTCTACCCGGCAAATATGTACCTTCAGTCGGCCGAAGCGAATCGTGTATGAGTTCAACCGGCCAAACACGCAAGATACATATGTACAGTTCACCTCCGCACTGCCGTTCAGTCCGTAAAGTGCACGCTGATTGCGAAATCGTGCTGCGGCGCGGTCGCGAGTATCGTCAGACAGGGATGTGGGATCACCCGGGCGGTTTTGCCTTTGGTGCCCGGGTGATCCCACCGCCCGGGTGATCCTACATCTCTGTCTGAGGGTACTTGCAACCGCGCCGCACCGCGATTTCGCAATCAGCGTGCACTTTGCGGACTGAACGCCAGTGCGGAGGTGAACTGTATGTGGGGTCCCACATGGGAATAGGGCTTCCAGGCTTTCAAGAGTTTTCTACAAAGCTGAAAGAAATGCTCCAAAAAAAGGAAGGAAGAGAGCGGGGAATAAGTCATGAAGTCGCTGGATGTTCGACAGAAGAAGTAATGATGGTAGCATATCAATTCTACAGAAACTACGTTAGGCGGTTAGTAAGCGGTTTGAGGGTGTAGCCTCCTACTGAATAGAGCGTCACATCTTTCAGTTTCATTACCCTTTCAGTAACCTCAATGCGTGTGAAAAACACTGAAAACCCATTGTTACGATGCGTGGAAGCAGTAAACAATACCTGCTTCCTTTTTGTTCCAATGAATGACGCGAGAAAACGGTAAGTGGCGATAATAAATGTAAACTGTGGTTGAGAATAGGTGCAGACGATGTCTTCGATGGGCTGGAGAATCATTTGGATGAGAAGTGGCCGACGATTGCAAGGGAAGAATCGCTGTAAAGGAAGCAAAAAGCAAAAAGTGCTTGCGATTCGTTCCGTTTCACGGCGGAAACTGCCCAAACCGAGGGAAAAAAAATTAGAAGACCTTGAGAATACCTGACAATTTTTGGAAAAAAATGGAGAATGGGATTCTAGAGATCAACAACGATTCACAAAATAAATAGGGTAGTTTGAAGATGACCTCTAGTGAGTATTTTAGACGTTCGGAACTCTGGAAGAAGGAGTCTTGCCATAGATAGAAGGTGTTCCGCTGCGACAGAATTTGAGAACGCCCCCATCTCGAGCCGCAGGGATACTTCTCCTTTTCTCACATTAGTTAGTGGGGCTTCCAGAGGAAGATGGAAGGAAGAATCAGGTGATTAGCAGTTCTTCAAGAGAGGAGGATTATGCTGGTATAGTGGCTAGGTAGCGGGAGGATCAATGGCATAGATGGGACGAGAAGGCTGATTGGTCTTGACCTTTAGCGAACCTTTGTCCCATCTACAAACACTCCTCGGACGGGCCAGCTAGCTCCCCTCTTCTACGCCGATCCTGCCTCTCATGGCCCACATGGAGCACTTCGGCTGCTGGTAATGAGCGAATGAAAAAAGTTGCGTTGCATTTGAAAATAGCCCGCAATAAGAAATTCGAATTGTTAAATTCTTTGTGTAGGAAAAATCAATGGACTGATAACATTCAAAACTTTGAGATTGCTAGAATATAAAGAAACAGTCGGGACAATACTGGGAGTTCTTGGAAGAGTGCATATTTGTTATTTTCAGGAAAAAAACATACTCTTACTCATACTTCTTAGTGAAGATTGACTTTTTTTTTTTGGAGACTGATTAGATTGATAATTGAGATTGATAAGACTCAGCTTCGGTGAAGATTTACCGAGCAGTTGAGTGAGAGCGGCGCGGGGGCTCCGGTGGTGCAGTGCGATAAGGCGCTCCCCCGGAAAGGGAATATGATGCTGGTTCAATCTCGCCCGGAGCCAAGCGTTTTGCGATCAACTCAACACCTTGTGTAAACATACTTCTTAGTGTTAAAAAATTGTCCAATCCATACCAATCTGAAATTGTAAAGTTCGAAGTTCCACCTCGAAACTCAACGATTATTTGCGCGCGTTCAAACTGAAAAAAACGAGCTCAGATTTTTCCAGCAATTTTTCTTGGAGACAATTCCTCGGAAGTTTGGACAGAGTCGAGTGTAATGCGCATTCCCAGAGAGACTGATAGACGCCGAAGATTTCAAATTGATTTTGAATATCGCACTAGCTTTTCCTACCGTGTCCAAATTCTGATTGAGGTTTGCCTAGCGCATGCTTTGTAGCAGAATTTGCCAAACGTAGTTTAGCCATAATCTTCCTGAGGTTTCCCTGTGTTTCGTATGACATGTATTTGTCGATTGCTTAGATCTCAGATATTTGTGGGGAAGTTCCCGAGGACAATAGACCTGATTTGGTCGTTATCACTCCGGCCCCGGAAGGGGACGTCTTGCTCTCTCCCATCGAATTATACACAACGAATGACGTTCGAAACAGTCGACTCGGGGGGAGAACAAGGGAAGTTCGCTTTACGGCTGTTCCCTTGGTCTCCCCCCGAGCACGATGAATGAGAAAACAAAGCCGCATCGTATACGATGATGCACACTGGCTAGTCTCGAAGTGGTCTCACCTCGCAAGTTGAGGGGGCAGATTTGCCACTCGAAGACTGTGTACGGTATTTCTGTCCGGATTCCAGCGTGGATAACAAGTTTCTCTGCAACTAACGGCAGAGGTGAATACTTTTGGCCCTGTTCCAGTTTTCAAGAACAGGAAAGTGTTGAAAGCAACGAGTTTTGGCAAACTGATTTTCGGTCAATTAATGAGCAATGGGTGTTGGGTTGTGACAGCATGGGGGAAGACCGGCGATCGGGAGAACAAGGGAAGACCTGCCAGCCGGAGGTCCCCTCCGCCTCCCCTCGATTCGGGGGGACTTCCCCAGTTGTTTCGAGGGAAGTTCCGTCGTCTTTCTCGGGAACATCCCCACCAATGTCCGAGTTAGCCACGACTTAATGTTAGTTAGAGAAAACGGCTCCAATCTCAAATTCAAAGTTTCAGGTTTCTGCATGGGAAAAAGAAGGAGAGTAGCTAATAAGCAGTTTTCCTCCAGAAAATAGCTGTAGAACTAGATATCTTTTTTTGCTTTTATGAAGAAGTAAGGTTCACCCAACTACACGCGCAGTTTGATTAGGTGGAGCCCGGCACTTTACCAGAGCGTTCGAAAGCGAATGTCCGCCCACGCGGTCGGCGTGGGAGTCGGGCGGCTGTCCCGACGGACGTTTTTCAACGAGTTCCACTCGTTGGCAATCAGATACTGTTCTCACGTTCATCTGGATCTAAAGTCCGTCCGAATGAGACTGTTCGCCTACAGGGTCGACATGCGTGTCGAGCGGCTGTAGAAAAGAAATTTTCCGGAACTGAGAGTCAATTGGCAGGAACATTAGAGGAACGATGAGTTATATCCCTGTTAGCTGTTAGCAGGCGTGGGAAGCCTCGTCCAAAAAATGCCTTTCCGAGGGCCACAGACCGCGCGGGCGGACGGTCACATTCGGGCGGACTTTATACCATCGCCATGCTCGCTTTCGTCACCGTTTTCCTCCTTTAAGGCAGTGTTCACGATGAAAGTCGTTTTTCTGTTTTTCCGCCTATCTTGAAAACGGTCCCATGCTGATTTCAATGATGTCCCTGGAATCGTAAACAAGACCCCCTGGAAACAGAGTTATGGCCCCTCGAAACTCAGCAAGGGAAGCATTGTGGACGAGTTGTCCGAGGCTTGTAACTCCCGTTTTTTGCAGCCGATGTGTGCGAGCTGATCTGAGTAAAGAGAGAAGTTGAGAATGAAGGGAAGAACGGGGCTTTTGATCGGAAACCATCGCTCATCTAACCACGAATTCAGGGAAACTGTTATAGGACAATGGCGGAGTGGCCCAATGGGTTGGCTGGCCCACGAGATTTTCACCCACTTACCGGCCGTTTTTCGTCGCACTTCCATTCTTGATCTTCTTAGAGGGACCCAAAGCTTACGTTTTAGCCAAAAAAACAAGCAACTTTTTCTTCGTGAACACTGCCTTTAAGGCACGGAGACTCTTTAAGCACCTACCCGGGGCTATTTCCAATGCGTTCGTTGACCCCCAAAGCCGTCGATATAGTCACAGAAAGGCTCAGACGGGCTGGAACCTAGTCGACCCTTGGTGCATTTTTGGACGATTGCCCTCAAATCTGTCTTCCATTTCTTTGGGGAAGTTTTCAAACTCGTCGTCAGGAAGAACGTTATCGTAGGGGTCGCTTTCGCCCAAGTACGTGGGAATGGTGTACTGCTGAAATGTCATGCATACTCAGTCAGCCTTACACCAATGAGGGCTCCATTCTAAGCTTTTCTGGGCCAAAAAGTGTCTGCAACTACAAGTCAGATTAAAGAAATATTACTAGCCAATTTCGATCCATACACTTAGGTTGGTTAGGAAGAAAAACATTTCTAAAAGTTATTCACCAATGGTGACCGTATATAATGAAAAATTGTTTAAATAGTAAAAAAATGACACTTCTAGATATGAAATCCTGAAAGGATGGATAAATTAATTTCTCAACACCCGGCATTTACTGGTGCTAGTGGAAAAAGCGTAGCATCGGTGAAAGAGCGTTCTCTACGAAAATTAGGATACAATGAAACACACTGTGTCCTCTGTTTCGGGGTGAAATTTACTGCCGTTGACCGCGTGCGCGAGCGCGCGTACGCTGCGTCTCCTTCTTACCCACACTTTTTCACTGTCTCTACCCTCGCTGAGCACCAGGACGCGATGGACGAAGTAAATATGCTTCCGAAACAAATCATACATATAACTTTCTGAAGGCAGTATTCGCTGTTAATTGTTTAATGCCCTGAAGTGTTGACTTGGACTGTTTGATCATATACTAAGAAGATCACCAGTCTTCTCAGTATATGATATGATATGACATGATATGTGACAGTATATGAGTATCTTGTTCATCACGTTTCGAGTACTGTCTAAACGGCCACCCGGACGTAGGCGACAGTTCTGGACGGTTGCGGTAAAAAAGGATTTGAAGTCACTCGGCATCGAAAGTCAGTTCTGGCACTACTTCGCAGGGAAGAGAATCGTGTATAGAAGGTTAGATTGTGTTGAAATTGTTGCTTAAGACCGTGGCAAATGGACAAGGCTGACTCTGAGAAATATTGCCGCGACTCACCCGCGACAGGAGTCGCGCGGCAGAACCGCAGACGATTCCTCATAGACCAAATCGCGGTAGGTCGCGGAAGAGTTCCGGGGAGTCGCGGTAGAGCTACGAAAGCTTGACCCAGGGAGAAATCGCGAAGGAGTCGCGGAAGAGTCGAGGGTCGCGAGGGAGTCGCGGGACAGTTCGGTATCAGGGTGGAGTCGCGGGGCAGTATCGGAAGAGTCGCGGCAATATTTCTCAGAAGACAACTACTCTGAGAAAATTTGCCGCGACAATGCCGGGAAAGTACCGCGACCCTCGACTGTACCGCGATAGTTCCGCGAAAAAAACCGCAGCGGCTCCGTGATCAGACGATTTTGCTGCCATGTCTTGAGCCTCGACATCGCCGCGATAGTACCGCAGCGCCTCCGCGTTACAACCGCGCCAGCTCCGCGAGGATGGAGCAGTGAACCCGCGTGGAGTACGATGTACTATCCTGTGTGGTGAAACGAAGTTGTCGCCGGTTCAACTACCCAAGTTTGAGGTACATTCCGTATTTCCTTGGGCGCAAAAGCGGCGGTATTCTTTGTCCCTACTAGACAGATAACGTAATGACCGTAGATGCGTATTTTTGTTCTTAGCCCCTCCCCCCACTAGTTGTATGATAATTCTGTAATAACTTCATATGAGATACTCTTCCGGAGCCGCTGCGGCACTATCGCGGAGCCGAAGCGGCACTGCCGCATCACCGCTACGGCTCCGCGGTAGTTCCACTGCGGTGCTTGAAGGCTCCGAAGCGGCACTATCGCGGAGCCGCAGCGGCAATTTCTTTCAGAGAAGGACGGAACAACTCAGCAAAGATGCGGACTGACCGCGAGTCAGTCCATTAAACCAAGTAAGTCAATATCCACTAGAAAGCCATTTTAGACAGAAAATTAGAGAAGAAGCAAAATATGCTCGTAGAAATATCTTTTATAAGGAACGATGTTAAAGAGAAGGAAAGTGGTAAGAATTGTGCTGGATTTGTCCGCCCTTCCCGTTATAACTGCTCTTTTGCAGTGCTTCTCCGTTGTAGAAATGGTCGAAAGTGATGGTTGTTGAGTCATTTACCACTTGCATAATAAGGGCCCAACACTTTAGACACGATTGAACAACACGATTATACTGTCCCTATCGGAGCGAAATTCGGCTCCGCAGTTGCACACGGCCGTCGTTGCTGCACGTAGCACGATAATAATCTTGCTGGGACATGGGGTAATCGTGCCGGGACTCGGTGGTCCCACAACGATTATCATTACCCTACGAGCTGCAACAGGGGATGTCTACAGCTGCGGAGAGGAATTTCGCTCCGACAGTAACGACAGTACACTTGGGACAGAGCGAGCGATTAGTGAAATCTGGAATGGAAGAGCCCAAAAAAAGCCCGAAGTTGCCACTTTGAGCGCAAGGCAAACCCCAAAAGCGCAATGCCCGCCCTCCGACGTGAACAAATGAAAACTCGAGATCGTGAGATGTGCGATGGTTTCCGATCAATAGCTCCATTCTTCCCTTCATTCTCAACTTCAATCTTTACTCAGGTCAGCTCGCATACATCGGCTGCAAAGACAGAAGTTACAAGCCTCGGACAACTCGTCCACGATGCTTCCGCAGCTCAATTTTTGAGAGACTATAACTTCGTTCCCCGAAGGTCTTCTACGATTTCAGAGACATCATTGGAATCAGCATGGGACCGTTTGCAAGGTAGGCGGAAAACAGAAAAACGAATTTAACCGTGAACACTGCCTTTAAGAAAAATTTTCGGGGTCGGAAAAACGCCAATGTCTGTAGTGGAAGCTGAAGTGGCGCTTCGATTTTTGTGAGATGGAATGGAAAATCCTGAGTTCTGAGGTTGAATCCAGTAGAAGGGTGCTTGAAATAAGAAGACGAAGAAGTGAATGCAGGGACGACGCTCTTCTATGAATACTAATTGCTATGCAATTATGTAGATGAATGATGAATTCTATTCCGGAGAAGCGCACAGGGGGAGTCAGTCAGTCGACTTCAGGGATGAAGGCGGAGGAGGCGTAAAGAAAAACTCGCCAGTATTCTTTCCTTTAGAGGGAAAATGCGGGTAAGATGTTGGTGCGGATATCGAGCGAATGAGAATGACTCAGCAAACTCCACTCTCCCCTCCAAAGAACCGGTCTCACCCCAGACATGTCGAGAAGTCATTGTGGATCACTCCCACCTCACCCGCTCTAACTAAATCGATTGGTATTTCTTCAACCTCGACTCGAGTCGGGTCCCTACCGTTTGGTAAATAGTAAGGGATCTCTTGAACACACAAACACTGCACGGCTTACCGACAAGGAGCATAGTATGAAAAGGAGGGGACGCGAGGACAGATTGGGGTTAATGGTAGCAGAACTGCATTCTGATAACGAAGTGAAACGCGAGTGGTCAAATCGTTAAGGAAATTGCAGAATTTCAATTGCACAGCAGCAGGAAAGGTGAAATCGATAAAACTGCCCTTTTCTTCAACTCTATACTTGTGTTTGGTCGGATTTGACCCACACTCGTTTCCGTAGCTACTTTGATATCTTCGTTTGGCAAGTTCCGTTTGATATCTTAATATCCGTGTATGCGTGAGAATTCTAGAGAACATTACGAAGCGGATATTCGAAAAAATAATCTGAGTAATACTGCTGAAATGATATTGGTGCCAGCTGGGAGCCTGTGGCCATTTAGTGGTAGCCAGCCAGCTGCTGCCCCAGAGAGGCGTTTGTTTGTTGCTGACGGCTGAAGAATTCCTTTGACGTATTCAAAAAGCCGGAAAATCCAGTCCACTGCCCAAAATATTTGGTCACCAAGAGGGGTACATGAGCGCCCCCAAAATTAGTGAAGCTCATAGAATGGCAAAAGTCAGTCGGAGAATAGGGTCAGCGAGTGCGTTCTTACCGAGTCGCTTCTTACCAAAAGGAGAGGTGCGATGAAACTTGTTTGCCGTATATGAAAAAAGAGGCTGGGAGTGTGGAACGAAAATGTCTGAAGAGTGCAGCTCATGGACGATCGCGAAGTACTTCTTGCTCAGGCAGTAGAGAAGAAGAGTTCTTGGGAAGGAGCAGCAGCAGGGTCAATTCCTCCCTCAATAAAACTTTCAGCATTGTGACGATGGAAATTAGTTGCAAAGCACCCACATTTCGCATGGGCAGTCAATGAACAGTGAGACATTCCCTTCTTTTCTTGAAGACCTTAATCTCATCATCTATCACCCTGGAAATGCAGTGAATAGAACCTGATTAGGCTAACAATTGGTGGCTAGTCAACCATCACAGACTGGAAAACTTGGCGAAAATGTGAAAATTTGAATACAGGCTATCATATAGTCTCATCGTGTACTGTTGTTCTTTGGGCCAAATTCCGGTCCGCAATTGCGAACTACGGCTGTTGCATCATGCGGCAAGTGATAATCGTGCTGGGAGAAGGGTGAATCGTGCCGGGACCAAGTGGTCCCAGCACGATTAACACGTGTCGTATGATGCAGTAGTCGTAGTCTGCAAATACGGACCGGAATTCGGCCCAGAGAACGACAGTAAAGCAGTCTAGTGAATGGACGGAGCCGCGGCGGTAGATCGATATTTGAGTTGCCGCACGCTCCCGCTTGGATTTGAAAAGATAAAAATCGTTACCATGCCATATAACCATGTTGATATTTGAAATCAGTATGCCTAATTGCTCTCCCTAGGGACTGCTTCTCCCTGACTCGGACGATTTCGAAAACCATGCGTCCGCTGCTGTGGGAGTGTAATAGTACTTAAAAGCAGCGTTCTCGATAAAATCGGTTGTTGTGCTATTCTCATGAAAATGTAGACATAGCCATCACAGAAGGGAAAATAAATGAAAAACTGGAGAAAAAGCGCTCAAGAAGAAGTTACTGCTTGGTGTCCTCCCGCCCCCAAATATCGAGATTTCTATAAATGCCTGTTTTATAAACTTCTATTTTGCTTCTAAAGTGATTTCTGAGCATTTCTAGGGACTAATGACTACTTTAGCAGCAAAATAAAAGGCGGATTTTGTGATGACCAAAACTACATTCTCATAGAGAGAATTTAAGTTGTTCTCATTGCGAACCGTAATCCGTGCTTAAAATTTCCTAAATGCCTCCGGTGACTCGAAAAAGGGCATTTCTAGGTTAGAGGCTAGTCATACTTCTCAACGCGAGCGCGTGACTCGCGAGCATGGGTATGAAGTATGAACGAATCCATGCGTTGCGCGCGTCAAGCCCACTCCGAAATAGCGACAACGCCAGTATAAGATTTTTCCATGAATTTCATCCTTTATCATACATAAATTTCATTCCTTTCCACCACAAATAATTCTGGTATTATTTTCTGCTACAGCGTTAAAAAATACATGTATATAATTTTCTTGGACGGCACGATTTTGGCCAGCATTACGTGTCTCCGCTATAGCGATGCCGCTGGAGTCTTCGGAGTAACCCTACGCGCGCGACGCGAGTGTCGCGTAAAGAGAGTAATCATACTCCAACGCCACACCCACACGTCACGCGCGTAGCGCGTTGGCGTTGAAGAGTATGAGTAACCCCTAAGGGTACCCATCAGGCAATCTTTAGGGTGTTCAGAATTTTTTTCGGATTTGACGTAGAACTTCCAACTGGAGGTAATTTAGGGCGCTGAACACGAATCTGGGGCTCGTTTTTCTGAAAGTTGCCAAAGGTTACGGTAGGCATAATACCTTTTAACCAGCGTAACCTACCTTGCTATTTGAAAATCGACAAAAGAATCAAAAAAGACACCCACGCAAGGATTTCGAGCGAAATCTGAGACTTTAGACAAACTACCGTATGCACATAATTACATGCCGTTATCCAAGAAAAATCTAAGAAATGTTTCCCCAACTTCCCAGAAACTGCCTTTCGGATTTCCATTTCCTGTTCGCAAAGTTTTGAAAATGCCCTCTTCTAGAAACCTTGAAATCTCGGAGGCATTTGGAACACCTTGAACCTGGTTTTCGAAACTATCGGGCCATGTGTAGAGCAAACCCTAGTTAGTGCTGCGAAGAACGCCTTGTTACTTTACAGAGAAAATTTTTTTCGATTATTGTTGTCAATTTTGGCCGGTAGAAAGAGACTGTTCCTCAGGCGTGTCTTCGCATGGCTTTTGTTTTGTTTTTCTTTCGTTTTTGTAAAGGATGATTGCTCAAAGGCAAAGCTCATGATGATTTTTTGTGTTAAGGTTATTTACTGAAACGCACACATATGTACAATACCCGCGCTAGGTTTTGTAAAAACGGGGAGCATCTGGCAAACTTGGCAAAAAAGCGTCCGATGCATGTAACTTTTTTGAATGAGAACTTTTTCGAATTCTGAAAACGCTACCATATTCACAGATCAAATTGCTACCTAATTACGTGACTTGTGTGCCAAACTTCCTAGAAATCGCTTTGTTTTTGAAGGGAATAGTTTCTGCAATCGTTTTTCAAAAACGTCGCCAGCGGCGAAGTGCGGCGAAACTTTGAGCAGTATTTGTACAAGTAATGGGAGAGCAATCTGTATGCTTGCTTCATAAGTTAGATGCAGATGAGAGAACCTCAAGGTTTATATTGGTTGAATTTCAGAAATCATCCATTTAAGAGTCTAGGGTTCCCGCAACAAAACTCTGACTTTTCAGGTAGCTCTCAAGCGTGTTTAAAGAAGGATTTCGAAAATTCAACCCACACAAACCTTGAGATTCTTCCATCTGCACCTAATTTATGAATAAAGAACACAGATTGCTCTTCCATTACTTGTACAGATACTGCTCAAAGTTTCGCCGCACCCAACCGCCCGCGACGTTTTTGAAAAACGATTGCAAAAAATATTTCCTTCAAAAACAGAGCGATTTTAGGGAACTTTGGCCCACAAGTCACATAATTAGGTAGCAATGTGATCTGTGAATATGATAGCGTTTTCAGAATTCCTAAAAGTCTTCATTCAGAAAGGTTACATGCATCGGACGTTTTTTTGCCAAGTTTGCCAGATACTCCCCGTTTTTACAAAACTTAGCGCGGGTATTGTACATGATCACCGGTAGTGCTGAGATGACAAAACCATCGGGTTGTAGGCGTAGCACGCATCGCAGGAAGAGTTGTCTCGTCCTTTTCAGTCCGAAACATCAGGCTTCTCCGTTCAAGCGAAGTGGTCCAGAGTGGAGGAAAACTTCTCCTTTCATGTGTACTGCGCTTGCAACCCGAAGCCATTGGTAAAAAACACGCAAAAAGTGCGCGAAGCATACCAGGTTGTTCAATAAGTTTTGTCGTTCGATAAGAGAGGGCGTTGCTACTAGCCCAATTTTTTTTTGTTTTTTTGGTACACTCTTCATATGAACGTATGTGAAGTTTAATTTCAATCTGTCAATTCATTCTTTGTTTACAAGCCATTTAGTCGCGCCGTGTCACAGCAAAGGAAAAAATTGAATATCGTGCAGTAATAAAATTCTTACTTTTGGAAGGTGTAGCACCAAAAGAAATTCACGAACGAATGTTAAAAGCGTATAGTAATTGTTCACCTACGATTAGAACAGTAGAAAGATGGGGTGCTGAATTTAAACGTGGTCGTACAAGCCTTAAAGGCAGTGGTCACGATGAAAAACGTAATTGAAAAAACTACAAAAAATCAGCTTCGATCGAAAACAGCTGAAAAACTATGAAGGTAGCGCGGTGAAAAACGGTCTAGAATTAGATTTTTTAAGGCCCAAAGGTGCCACTCCGTGCACACGTGCACAGCGCCGACGAAAAAGATCGCAGTCTCATGCCGAGCAGTCAAAAATCGTCGACATTCAGAGGAAAAATGAATGCAAATTTACCTAATAAAAACAGTTGAACAATGAAAGCAAGTACTTTAGTCAATGTTTTCGACTAGATGAGTAATGTTCATTTATTGAATTCAATTTCAAGCCACCTGATGTTCTTGATATTAGAGATCATCGATGCCAATGATATGGAGTGGGCTCGTCCGCCATCGAAAGACAAGAAGATTCAGGCTTCAAATTTGGCCCGAAACAGCGCTTTTTTTGCTATTTTTTCTTATAGGTCCTACTACTCGAAACCCAGGGAAGGGTTTAGAGAGGAAAAGAAGACAAGAATGTTTTATCGCGGCCACTGCCTTTAAGGGCGTCCAAAAAGCGCATCAACACCAAAAATTATAGCCAAAATACAGGATATGGTTTTGGAAGATGGTTGTAGAGGCTCTACACATCTCATTAGGTAGTGTGAGCCATATTTTCAGTGAAATTTTGGGTTTTAGAAAGCTGTGTGCACAATGGGTGCCGCATTTTTTTGTTTATTTATTTATTTATTTATATTTACGTCGTGGGCGACGCGCTTGACAACATACGAATGCGCGGTACATCATCCTAACGGACGAACAACTAACATAACACAAACAAAAAGATAACATGGATGAACCTGAACATTGTCGAATGTTATCACCTCATTCACCTCTTATCGTCACAGGCTCTGATTTTGGCACGCGGACTAATTTATATTTTAACGTGTTCTATTACCAACCAAATCGGGAATCGGGTTGTAGGAGTTTTAGTAGAAAAGGAACTGATTTAGAGGGTGTAGCTAGCTCGTTTGACAAACTACAGGCCTTTTTCCGAGGTATGTAGGGATATGATGATATGGAGCTGTGGGAGTTTGCCCTACCAACGTGTGATCCGCGGAGATTGTCCTCCCACCACTGATAGGTATCTGGGCTGATTTCTCTAATTATGATAACTCTTTATTATATTCCGAAACGAATATTTGAATAGCCTGTTTTTGATACTTAAAGGCAGTGTTCACGATAGGAATCGTTTTTCTGATTTTTTGCCTATCTTGAAGACGGTCACATGCTGATTCCAATGATGTTTTTGGAATCGTACAAGACCTTCTAGGAAGGGAGTTATGGTCTCTCAAAAATTGAGCTAGGGAAGCAGGGTGGACGAGTTGTCCGAGGCTTGTAACTTCCGTATTTTGCAGCCGATGTATGCGAGCTGACCTGAGTAAAGAGAGAAGTTGGGAATGAAGGGAAGAACGGGGCTATTGTTCGGAAACCATCGCTAATCTCACGATCTCGAGCACTCATTTATTCACGTCAGTGGGCGTGGAAAGTGCATCTGGGGGTGACGAGCTGACGGGTGTCCAACTTTGGAGCCGTAGGGGACCGTTCCGAGCTCATTTTTCTCAGTTTTTTCAACGTTAGGGTTGTGATAGGCCCCGCAGCTGCCGATCTCCACCAAAAAAACAGACATGGTTTTTATCGTGGACACTGGCTTTAAAGGCAGTGTCAACGATAGAAATCGTTTTTCTGTTTTTTAAATATCTTGAAAACGGTCCTATTCTGATTCCAACAATGTCTCTGAGGTCGTACACGACCTTCTGGGAACATAGTTATGGTCCCCCGAAAATTGAGTTAGAGAAGCATGGTGGACGAGCTTTCCGAGGCTTGTAACTTTCGTCTTTTGCCGCCGATGTATGCGCGCTGACCTGAATAAGGAGAGAAGTCGAGAATGATGGGAAGAACGGGGCCAATAAACGGAAACCATCGCTCATCTCACGATTTCAAGCTTTCATTCGTTCACGTCGGTGGGCGGGCAATGCGCTTTTGGGGTTTGCCTTGCGCTCAAAGTGGCAACTTCGGGCACTTTTGGGGCTCTTCCTGGCTCGTTTTTATGCGTTCTTTCGACGTTAACGTTACAGAGTGTAACTCCACTACCCATTCTTGGTGGGATTTCAAACATTTTTTGCTTCGTGAACACTGCCTTTAATCGCAGTAGATCACAGGTAGAAATAAAATAGGAGCGGAACCCGATTGGAAGGCATATACCTGCTAATTGGAGAATACAAAGTTTGAACGTTTTCAATTCAGAGCACGACGAATGGAGCGCAAATGGGTAAGATTATGAGCAACCGTATCATGAGACGTCTTGCAGACCTGGAATTTCTAGGACGTCCACCCTCTTTAGAGCATTTTTGAACTGACAGGATTTCTCCAAAGAAGGAAGCTAAACGGGAAGCCATTCTAAAAATCTAGTAGCACGAACAATGAAAGAATTTGATCGTAGATTCTTTCTGTATCTGCCAATTTGATGGTTGTATGTCCTCCTCTTCTACCATGCGTCGGTCGGAATGTAGAATATTTCAAAGGATGAAGACGTAATTCATCTTTGTAGAGTTTGAATGCTAGAATTAGATCAGCGAGTATTCGTCCGTAGTAAAGGCATTCGCTAACAGTGGAACGAAAACACATTCAAATGCGACTTTCTCAGCAACATTTGGAGCGTTTTAAAAAAGATAAAGTGGATTTTGCGCGTCGATTCATCACTATGGATGAAACTTGAGTCTATCACCATGATCCTGAATCAAAACAAGAGGCTAAAGAGTGGTGTGAACCTGGTTGTTCGGCTTCGAAACGAGTTCGTGTCCAGTTTTTTGGGATGCAAAGGAATTTTGTTTGTGGATTACTTGCAAGCTGGTGAAAGAGTTGATTCTGAATATTATTGCAACCTTTTGGACCAGTTGAAGGGAAAAATTCGTGAACAAAGACCCGGTTTGCAGAAGAAAAAAATCCTTTTCATCAGAACAATGCAAGAGCATTTTGGCAATGGCTAAAATTCATGAACTAAAGTTGGAATTGTTGTAGCATCCACTGTATTCACCAGATTTGGCCCCCAGCGACTTCCAATTGTTTTCGAACTCGAAAAATTTATGCGTGGCAAGCGTTTTTCATCAAAAGAAGAGGCCATAACGGCTGTTGAAGAGTATTCTGCAGACCTTCCGGTTTCTCACTTCAGGGAAAGAATCCCTGTTCAAGTACCCATACCTGGAATTTTTCAGCATTCTGCACCTCCTTATTTTGTTTTTGAAACTAGGCCGTAGTGTTTTTCATAGTCATTTGGTCTGGATTCATCTTATAGTTAGCTCATTTGAGCATTGTTAGTGAGGTGAGCACTTGCATGGTTTTCCTCGCTGAGTCGTTTCTCATACAGCATCCCTTAAAGGCAGTGTCCACGATGGAAATCGTTCTTCTGTTTTCCAGCCTATCTTGAAAACGGTTTCATGCTGATTCCAACGATGTGTCTGAAATCGTACACGACCTTCTGGGATGAGAGATATGGTCCCTCAAAAATTGAGCTAGAGAAGCATTGTGGACGAGTTTTCCGAGGCTTGTAACTTCCGTCTTTTGCAGCCGATGTATGCGAGCTGACCTGAGTAAAGAGAGAAGTCGAGAATGAAGGAAAGAACGGGGATTTTGATCGAAAACAATCGCTCATTTCGCGATTTCGAGTGTTCCTTCGTTCACGTCGAGAAACTCGACCGCGAGCGGAAGGGCTAGCGCGAGCGGACTTCGGAGCCGTATGGAGCTCTTTCTGGCTCGTTTTCGTTTCTTCTTTCGACCCCAGTGCTCCAATGAGACTTTGAACTTTCGATTTCCGGCCAAAAACCGAGGACGAAATTTATCGTGGACCCTGCCTTTAAGCGCCTGGGGCTTTAGCAGCCATTCCAACAGTCAAGGGAACCCTGGTTCGTGTTTATCTAATATGCTGTGTTTACTGTTTAACTATGTATTTTAAAGAATTTTTTAAGGTCTGATGACGGCTTTATAGCCGAAAGCTTACCGTCGCAATAAAAAGATCATCAGAGCTTCCATCATTGAACGATGCTACCTCATTGTTCATCCGTTTCTCTATGGATCGCTAATCTAGCGAGAGACTAGTCGAGGCCGTTTTCGTTAAACCTTTCTACAAAAAGCAGGATTTTTAACCCATTTTTTAATTTGTTCGTAATTATGAAATCATATCGTTTCCAGCGACTCTTGTAGATACATTTGTATAGTGAACATGCAGAAGCCCGTCTTGAAAAATGTCTCCAATTTATACGGTTCGTAAAGAAGATGTAAACTTTAACAGACTTTATGTGGTAACAACTATGAAAATGCGCACATAGTATAAAAGGAAAACAGGGAGATCACCATTGGGACCGTGAACTCTCCTCTTTACTGAACACTGCTGGATGTAATATATGTGAAACACATTGCAGATGAGGCGTCTTGCGCTCGAAATGAAAGCTCATTTATTCCTCTATTGGGCTGAAATGAGCAAATTTAGCCTACATGCTTGCCCGTCAAACGCGCCTCTCGCCCCGTATATTTGTGGTTAATGAAAGAAGCGGTGGACAGCTCTCGGCTATTGCCAGTTGCTTCCGAATCGAAGGGCTGTCCTCATGACGTGAAACGGTGGGTTGTCCAATAAAGACATTTTTCAAATTGCAGAGGACGGGTCAACCCTTCCGTTTTTGTGTTGTCTTCCATTTCCAAGATTTACAAGGGAAGAATGCGTTGACAAAGTGGCCATTCCAAATGAAATAAACATTTCCTGGACCAATTTTCTGTACAGCTGCGGAACATTTTTCTGAACGGACTTAAGAGAAGTTTTTTTAGTAGATTTGAAGAGCTATATGGCGTAATGCCTGATTTAACCTTAGAAACCTTCTAAAAAAACTGAAAGCGTACCTCTTACCGCGCGGGTTGGAATAACAGTGGTAAATTCCAACATTTATTTCTTAACAACTTTAACATCGCAGTCCGAACTGGATGCTGAGTTCAAATTTTGCGTCGAAGCTAAATCATCTCGAAGAGTAATCACATTCACTCAAAGTGATCGGCCTTTTGTGTGCCCTCTTTGAAACGAAATCACCTGGAAGATTTGATGTAGCATCGAGTGGACCAATTTTTTAATGGCAGTGGTCGCGATAACGTATGCCTGCCTTCTTTTTCTCTTTAAACCCTTTTCTGGATTCAGAGTAACAGGACCTATAATAAAAATTTGCGAGAAAACCCCTTTTTTGTAGCCAACTTTTTCCTGAACTTTCCTTTCTTTAAAGTCAGTGTTCACGATGGACATCCCTTTTCTGTTTTTCTGCCTATCTTGAACACGGTCCCATTCTGATTCCAATGATGTCTCTGGAATCTTACAAGACCTTCTGAGAACGGAGTTATGGTTCCTCAAAAATTGAGCTAGGGAAGCATGGTGGACGAGTTGTCCGAGGCTTGTAACTTCCGTCTTTTGCAGCCAATGTATGCGAGCTGACCTGAGTAAAGAGAGAAGTTGAGAATGAAGGGAAGAATAGGGCTTTTGATCGGAAACCATCGCTCATCTCACGATCTCGAATGTTCCATTGTTTACTTCGAGGTGCGGAAAAGGGCCGGACTTGCCCATAGCGGCGGGGTTCGCCCACTTTTCTAAGCCGTTTTGCGGCTCCTTGGTAGCTTTTCGTCCTGTTTCTACGACGCTGTTCTGCTTCTGAGAGCAACGAGAAGCGCTTTTCATGGAAAATTCGAGGATGAAAATTATCTTGAGTGTTGGACGAGCCCACTCCACATCATCAGTATCGATGATGTCTAATATCAAGAACATTAGCTGGCTTGAAATTGGAATTCAATCAATGAACGTTAGGAACTTAGTTAGGAACTGCTCGAATATTCCTGTCCTCATCTAGTCAAAACAATCAATGAAGTGCTTGCTTTCATTGTTTGACTGTTTTTATTAGTCTTTTTTCATCGCGACGACTGCTTCTAAGTATATTTTTTTCCATGTCGACCTACGCAGCAACTATTGACAGGAACGGTCGTCAGTTCTTCTCGAACTGCGGACTTTCCTGATCTGTTAGAGGTTTGTCTATCAAATTCGTGCCAGAGCATCACATCTTTGAGTTCAAAATTGAAATCTGATGGCAACTTAACCACTCTGACGCCGTGGTGTTGCAGTGGATTCTGGCCTTATATTATAAAATATGCACCCGTTGAGGTAGCGTCCATACGTGACGAGGACGCGCGCTCTCGCTGTGGCGCGCTCCTCAACGCTCCGCAATGCTGATGGGTGCCCGATGAGGCACGGTCAATCACCAATTTCCCCGTCTTCATCCTATTGATGAAGTTTCCCGGGTGATCAACTACTCGAACCGACTGCTCAGGCAGCTTCCATACGTTGCGAGGGTGTGCGATCACGCAAAATCGATGTTCATTGAGGGCACACAATTTGCTTGCTGATCACGCGCGCTCCCTCTGGCGCGCTCCGCACGCTCACGTCCGCTCACTTTCACGCGCTTACGCCAGCTCAAAGAAAGAAGCATCAAGTTTTGATCTCACTGCCCAATCACTATAGTAGGAGACATTGAACCTGTTGCAAAACTATTGCCCTTGTACCCCATAACCCCACCACTGAATACGCAAACCTAAGGGACTGAGCAGAGTGGCATCACGGCACGGCGCGACCTAGTGTTGGGCTGCGGTATTGATAGATCGCCGGCTGCACGCCATCAGGTCGCGCCGCGCCCTTATGGCACTCTGCTCAGCACCTAAGTAAATGATCGGTCTTTGCACCGATTCGAGCGATTGATCACCCGGTCAGAGGTTGTCAATCGAATAGAAACGAGGTGGGGGTGTTTCCCAGTGCTCAGTTGCGAGCGTTGAGGAGCGTTGAGAGGCGCACAACAGCAGAAACGAACGCTCTCGCCACGTATGGACGCTGCCTTACGTTCGCTCTCGCTCGCTTACGCTCAAATCGGGAGAGATGCAGCTAATTTCGAGCCATTTGCTTTATCCCTCGAACTATAAAAGCCAAAAGTACCTCAAAGCCAATGCCCTCGTATCTAATAAGCCTACCAAGGCCATCCCAAACAGCGATAAACTCAGGCAGTAACACCGGCTGAGGGGGCAGGCGATACCGGCTGACTAAACATTGTACCCGGGCGAGCTCCGGTATTCGCTGCCCCTCAGCCGGTAAATGGAGGTACGCTCATCCGGTACTAGTTGCTTACAGTGTGAATGACATCGATCTGCAGGAGCAGATAGAGTCTCCAGTAGGCCCTCCCTTTTCCCTAGCAAGTCCGAGGCTTGCGCTTCACTTCTGAAGCGGAAAGCCTTACCTTGCTTTGAGACTCATAAACTGACCCGCTGTCTCATCCCCACGGTCACAACGAACCGTAAGGGGTGAGGGGTCAATGATCCAAATCGTGTGGATGACCACCCGTTTGAATTCCATACCCGAATCAGTATTGGGCAAATTATATGCATATGCCGGCCCGCTCACCGCGTAAACACTTGCCAGCCACCCGGTAATGCTATCTTTGCCCGATCACCCGGTGATATGCTTCGCCGTGGATTTATGTCCGCCCGCTGACCCCGTAAATCCATGCTCCTCAGCCGGTAAAATGCATGCCCGCCCGCTCACCCGGTAAGACGCTCCGTCCCCGAAATAAGCCCGCCCGCTCATCTGGGGAGCCTACTTCTCCGTCCCCTCGGCCAGTGTTACCTCAGGCGATTCTCGGCCCCGAGCCGCACCAATTAGAAATCGGAGCCGCCTGACAGTTCGGCTCGTTCTCCCAATCTCCGGGCTACTGCTGTTGCTGTTCGGGCCAACCGGAATAGCCCGGAGAGCAACAGCAGTGGCCCGGAAAGCAACAGCAGTGGCCCGGACAGCAACAGGAGCCGACTCGCAGATTGGAAAAACGAGCCGAACTGTCAGGCGGCTCGGGGCCGATAATCGCCTGAGACTGTCTGAGAATGAGCAGCAAACGAATCGATTTGAGTGAGTGATCACCAGGTTTAACGTTTTCAATCAAATCGACATGAAATAGGGTCGAATTGCTCGTGACTTTCTGCCTGTACGGGCACCCACCTGTCCCAAACGAGATTGCAAGCCTAAAGTCCAAAGAAGCAGCGCGCCGCCCTCTGCGTCTCTGACATTTTCGTATTTTAGCACGTTTTTTAACTTTCTCACTTCATTTTCTTACATACTCAATTGCTCTTTTGCGTTCTTTTCTCTGGAAATGCTCGTGTTATTCACTCTCGATACATATTTTGTTCTTCGCGTGGCAGGGAAAGTTTTTCAAGATATGGATAACGGGTCGGAGCGCATAGAGTCGTCTAACCCGTTGATTTCACAGTAAACTCTATACAGCCGAGCTGTTTTAACTTGTCTGAAGCCACTATTTCCCTTTAAAGTTTGGTTGCAGTCTGTATAGTGTTTCAGCCAACTTTAACATCGATCCAGATGCTTCAGGTCGCTGATGATGTCAGAGACGCAGAGGACGGCGCGCTGCTTCTTTGGACTCTAGGCTTGCCATCTCGTTTGGGACAGGGTATAGAGCGCTGAGGAGCGCTGGACAGCCAGAGCGCGCGTTCCCGCGACATATGAACGGACCCTAATTTACCTCGGTTTGTGATCGCTGTGGTGGGACTATGGAACGAGAAGGCCTTACTTTGAGAACAGACTTAAAGAATAATCATGCTTCGAAAATGAAGCGGTAAGCTTGAAATTTGCCGTTCCTTTCTAGGAGCGTGCGAGAGCGGGCGCGAGCTTAAGCGCTCATGTGCGCCTAGCAAATCTTGTGTCCTCGGTGACCATCGATTTTGCGTAATCGCCCGCTCTCGCAAGGAGTGGACGCTGCCCCATGTCCGGGCTTCTCGGATACAGTGAGAACTCTGAAGGCCACTTGGTAGCCTACAGATAAAAAGCAGTCGGTGAGGAGCACCAAATCGAAGAAATCTTCAGCTCCAGATAATTGACTAAAAGCACCCAATGTTCCGCTCGCTCTAAGAACGTGGTAGATCCCGCTAGTAGCACTTTTTTATGTAAATAATTGAAATCTTGAACGGAATTCAGCACAACTGACTAGATCTACTCAAGGCGTTCCGTTTCTAAAGCCAGCGTAAGTTTTGGAGATTTTCGTCTGTTATCGGGAGCTGAAGGTTCCTCGATACAGTTTCTGTCGCTCACTGCTTTGTATCTGTAGAAGCTGGCAGTCTTCAGAGTTCAGGTTCTCATTGTACTCGAGGAGCCTGGGCATCACGGATGCGTATTTCAACAATACAAGACCATAATCCACTGCAGTCTTCTATGGGGGAGTGCCGTTTCGTTCATCATAGTGAGATGCATACACCCGCGTCAAAGCACACATTGGATGAATGGTGTTGTAGAAACCGCATCGGTGCATCTCAAGAGATGCCGCAGGCTTACGGATGCCATGTTATGATGCGCTTACGAGTTAAAACGCTCATAACTCCGTTCAGAGAAACGTTCCCCAGTCGCAAAATGAAAATTCGAATTCTACGTCTAAAATTGGCCTTGGAAACGGATATGTCATTTGAAATGATCACTCTGTGTAGGTATCCTTTCTTTGTGAAACCACAACTCAGAGAATCATGATGTGGATATATAGCGCATGGCCACAACTTTATGATCAAAACTCGTCTATTTTTTATTCCTTCGGAATTGAATTGTGGGACAAATTCTGAGCATTTATAACAGGTCCTATAGAATCCGTAAAACCACTCTGTAGATGATCATCGAGCTGCCAACTTGAGAGAATGAAGTCGATTGTTCTCCACATCGCTCAGAACAAGTTTTCCGAGAGCCTAAAAGGCAATGGCGTCATTAGGAACATTTAGCATCTCAGATAGACGAATTCTTGAGCGGCCATTATGGCTGCCCTTTCGATTACTTTTATATAGCAAAGTCCCTTTGCCGGCAAAGTGCTAGGGACTTCATTCATCGCTTATTCATTGAAAGTATTGCACCCATCCAGCCAGCAAAGTTCTAGGGAAATTCACGAGAAATGAAGAAATTCCTCTTACCTGATTGGCAACAGTCTTCAGCATCATTCCTTTCAAATCCATGCAGACCAAGTAATCATAAATAGAAGTGTTCTCAGGATCTTCTGGATTTGGTGTGTACCATCCGGCACCGACGTGAAGGAATGCCCTGTTGAGGTATGTGGTTCGAAAACTGATACAGTACCGTGCAAAAGTTTATTCGCGTGACAGAATAATGTTTTTATACATATCTTGGCTTGACCTTAGTGGAACTTTATGAAACTTTAGTATGTTATGGGGCATCACATCCCTTGCGTTACACATACACAAAACTGGTTTTTGAGCGTGCAGTTTTTTTTAAATATGGAATTTATTTATCGTTTTGTTATATTATTTCAATTTAGGACTATTCCTTCGAAACATGGCTATTATAATTCCAAACCCGTAGCAGTTATTCGCCATTCCAAGGTCTTCGGAATCGCTGTATAGCTTTGTGAGAAAATCGTCTCTATCAGAATTTTCTGAAGACCGAAAATTGAACGAGTTAATTTTCGTAAATTCACCCCACTAAAATTACTCACCCCAGAACCATTCCAAAATATGTGCTAGTTGTGCTTTGACAAAGTACAACTGGAACATAATTTTCGCTCTTTTTCGATAAAGCCAAAGAGAGATACTCAATAGGGGTCAATATTGCATGATTTTCTTTCGAATTTATCTTTAAAAAACTTTCGATGGAGATTAATTTTTAACAATATTATACAACGTTTCCGAAGGCCTTCGAATGGCGAATAACTGCTACGGGGTTGGAATTGTACCAGCCATCTTTTGAAGGAATAGTCCTAATTTGAGATAATACCACAAAATGATAAATAAATTCCATATTTAAAAAAAAACTGCACGCTCGAAAACCAGTTTTGTGTATGTGTAAAGCGAGGATTGTGATACCCCATAACATACTACAGTTTCATCAAGTTTCACTAAGGGGAAGCCAAGATATGTATAAAAACATTATTCGGGGAAATGCCATGCGAATAGACTTTTGCACGGTACTGTAGGACTACAAAGAATTCGCTTTCAATTTTCCATGGTGCCCATGAAGATGTCAAACTCTGTTGTAGACGCTCACCTTACGGAGTCCTTGCTCGGGGGAACTGAATCGATGTTACAGGATCGTCCAGCAAGCACGAAACCATTTCCAACGCTCTTTTTCATTCTTCCGCACAGAAATTCGCGACTCTTTACCATGAACTTCTCATTTGACGCGTACTGAAATGCATAGGAGCTCTGAGCTGGTATACTCCAGGAGAATATTACGCTAGCCTAATGGCAGTGTTCCCGATAGATTTCCCTCTCTCTACACAGAGAACGGAAAGTCTGGTATTCTAAATAATATCAGTGCGTGGGAAAAAACGCGAAAGTTGTCTTTTTTTGGTCTAGAAAAGGGTCACCCTTGCTTCGGCTGAATACTGAGTATGGAAGAGTTGATCGCTATGAAAGAATATACGCACGTATTCACACGAACCAGCACTTGGAGCGGACAGTAACCGAATATCGCAATTCAACCACGGCTGCCGTGCGGTTGATTTCGAGGCGAACACAGTTGCCGTCACGAGAGAATGACAGATTACTTTTAGTTTAAAGTACCTGTGACGTGAAGCAGTACAACCACATTCAGTCATGTTAAAAAACGATGAATACATCGGGAGTCTCACCTTTAAAGGCAGCATACACGCTCGCAAGCATAGTCGAGATAACAGCATAGATAGGTCCGCACGGCCCGTACTATGTCGTCAACGACGTTTGAAGCGCTGAAAGCTGTCCAGGATGACAATATTTGGCAATGTTTGAACAATCTTGCCTTCCACGCCCGTATTTTCACACCCCGTCGAGTAACAGAATGAGAACCGATACTTGAGAAAACATGTGATAACTTAGAATGATAGCCCTATAAAAAGGGAGTGCAGTAGAGAAAAAAACTCGATTTACCTCAATATAACATGTTTGTGCACTGATAAAATCCTCCATTCCAAGAGGTCAGCCAAAGTAGAGCGGCATTCTCGAAAGTGGACGAGAGTCAATAGGTATGCAGACATGTTATACTCATGTAAACCAAGCTATTTCTCTCGTGCACTCCCATTTGATAGTGCTATCACTCTCAATTTTCACACGTTTTCACAAGTATCGATTCTCATTCTGTTACTCGAAGGGGTGTGAAAATACGGCCGTGGAAGGCAAAATTGCTCAAACATTGTCGCACATTGTCATCCTGGACAGTTTTCAGCGCTTCAAACGTCGTGGACGACATAGTACGGGCCGTGCGGACCTATCTATGCTGTTATCTCGACTATGCTTGCGAGCGTGTATGCTGCCTTTGATTCATAATAGTTCCCTGAAGTTTTTCTAGACCTCATTAAACAAGCTGATCCGCGAATCAATATCCTTCTTTTAGTAGATTCTTCTCCTGTGGTCGTATTCGCCATCAACCCGCCGGGGAGTCGAAGGGTAGATGAGGTGAAATTTCAGTACAAAGTGCGCGCTCCACGGCCACCTCTCGCCTCCCTTGGCTTCACTCGCGACCGCCGGAAATTTTCGAATAGCATAGCTGAAGAATGGTCGCTTCGCGATGGAATTTTTATCTTTTCGCAGTGATATCGTTACGTAACACAGTTTGCACTTCCATCTTACATGGTGTAAGATGGGTTTATCTGCTCCTCTGCCGCGCGCGGTATCATCCCTTCCGCTTCCCTTCGACTATCCTCGGCGGGTTGTTGGCGAATACGACCCCTGGGGTGCGTTCCAAGAAGGTTTCCACGGGAGGGAAATGGGTCTGATAAGATATAACGAATGATAGACTGAAAGTTAGATTCATTTCAAGCGGGCTATCAGTGGTTGGTATCAATATCAACTACGATTTCCTCCCGTGGAAATGTTCTTGGAACGCATCCCTGACCTAATCAGGTAAAGAGTGGTTGGTTTGTCGGAATCAGAGTTTTTTTACGTCCATAGCCTTGTTTTGATTTTCTCCTTATTTGCGTCCTTTATGATGCATAATCAGCATTGCTGTTTTGATTGTTTGATTTGTGAAGCGTTTTCTTGATTTTCACGTAGGTGTATGCCCACATCAATGGAACTAAAACTGTATCATTACTATGGAAGGGCAACCTGTGGGGAATCGGAAATAGGAGGAGACAATAAAACCAAAAAGGAACATCAAATCGTACGTTTTCTTGCAGCTGCTATGTTGTACAGTATTATCGTATAGGACATGAATAATAAATGCCAAATAGGGATAAACCACACCTTTTCTCTCATTTTTAACTTACAAACAACAAAATGGTGACACATTATTCATATTTAGCTTGGTAGCCTTTTTTTCTACATAGGGCGAGAAAAGGAAATTTTGAAAGCTTGCGTTTTAGAGAAAACAAAGCAAAATCGCGGTATGGACAAGTTGCAACGTAAAGCCAAATGCAGCGCTCACACATTGTTTTGAAAGTTCCCGAGGAGAATGGATCTGATTTGGTCGCTGATCGCTATCATTCAGTTCAGGAAGGAACGGTGAGAAGTCTCTCTAGGGATGAGGCCTCACCGTTCTCCCCTCGAATCATTCACTACGGGATAACGGTTATAATCACGCACCAATACACTCATGGAGGCCTTACAGTACGCCGGACGGTGTTGCTATGATAATGCCATACGTCAACGAGCAGGTGGCCCATAGAGTTAACAGTGTCGTGAAGAACGCATCGCTGCCTGTGCGGCTCATATTTCGTCCACCTCCGAATTTGAAGAGCATGCTCACCTTTTCGCGGCCTTACGAAGACAGGTGTAGAAGACGGGAGTGTGGTTACTGTAGTGATAACAAAATATGCCAACTAACGGGAACTGTTTACCTGATCGAGTGCCAAGGCTGCGGAGAGAAGTACGTGGGCGAAACCGGCAGGCCCCTTTTCAAACGGTTAGACGAACACCGGAGGGCGCTGCGGAATCCAACTTCTTACCCAGCAAACAGCTTCTCACGGCACAGAACGTTTAAACACCTTGAGGAAGCTCCCCCTGCGTTGTCCATTTCAGTACTACACCGCTCAGTAGAAAACACGATAGAAAGGAAAATTCTGGAAGCAATTGAGATTAAACGGCTATCCCCCGAAATAAACAACCGAGACGAAATGAGCGAAGCACTGCAATTTATTGCGTGATAAAATTGACCGCTCTGAGTTACTGTAGGATCTCCCATAATGGGAGTCATGGCGTCTCTGACTATTTAAGGGCTCCGTAAGGGTATGGTGTCGTTTATTCGTAGTTGTGGTCCGACCACTACCAACGGCGGACCAGGCCAATTTTTTTCGCTGAGAAGATTCCTGTGCGGCTCTGAACTATGTATTTCAGGTCATGACGAAGGTGCTACGCACCGAAAGCTCACCGGAGGCAAAGTTTTGGAGAAGAATTTTTGCGAACATTTTGAACAACTTTCGCAAGAGACTTTCCGAGATTTTTGCAGATATTTTACGCCTCACAATAAACCTTTCAATCTGCAATGAGGCTCCGAGATAGCACCATACTACCATACATACAACACCTGCAAGCTCAACACCAATTCAGCAGGTACATATTTGCTGTCGTTATAAAGTACATAGCGTGCCACCAGGCATGTATTGCATACAAGGAATCATTACGTTTTCTCTTGCGTTGCAAATTTCAACGCATCACACCGAAGTTTGTCGAAAATCTGTTTTGGTTAGTACCTTACAGCAACAATCATGGCGTTCGCAACAACCTCACCTTGTTGAAACGCTCACTACTTGATGCAAGCATAGCGGAACGACGAAGAAAAAGGAACGACGCAATACGAAGCATAATTTCTTCGCGCAAGTTCCTTCGAGGCAGGCTTAATTCCGAGGTCTGGGAGTTGATTTCAAGCAGAAATCAAGTGGTGTGCTCACAACTGCGTCGACGCGAAGCCGCTCGGCTGGACGAAAAACTTCGACACTTACAACGTGAACAGACTGCTTCAAGAGAAGGGCATTTTGTAAATGAGGATGCTGTGCCGCCAAAACGTTGCACTATCATAGGAACTGATCTAGTGGACAGTGATATGGAGGCAGCGCTAAATTTGGGACCATCTTTTGCAGTCATGGAACCCATTACGAATAAGACGCTGGACTCTATTTGTGTTGGCTTTCACAAGTTCGCACACCAACTTAGATGGCGTGAGAATATGGGACCATGAGTAATGGATCGAACGTCGACTCTCCTGGCAAGTTCACCCTTTCCAAAGCCTAACTGTGTTCTTCCGAAGCCGGTAGCAGCGCTCGAATCAAAATTGACCGCGTTACAAATCAAACTCAAAGAAGCTTACACTACAACACCACCGGTCAGATTCGGTTCGAATATGAATGAACAGGAACGGAGAGGACTAAAGAAGCTCATGGAAAAGAAAAATGAACTTCGGTACAGTATAGGTGATAAGAGTGGCGATTTCGTCGTCATGACTCAAGAAATGGACAAGAACGTCACCAGCCGTAGTTTACTAGACGGAAACACTTACGCGGAATCTTCCTCACAAGCATTCGAACACACATCACGGAGACTCCGAGAAACAATAAAAACAGTGTTAGGTAGAAAGTTCGGCTCACATGCGGTAAGGCGATTTATTCTGTCTTTTCCCAGTGTCCCTACATACTACACGCTAGTTAAAACTCATAAATTTGGAAATACACCGGTCGATCAGATTACGGAAGAGAACATCAAAATCCGGCCGATAATTTCTAGCTGCGGAGGACCATCCGACAGAATAAGCTGGTTGTTAGTCAAAGTGTTTTGTTTACTTCTCAGTCATGTGGCGTCACACATTGTGAACACAGATGACTTCATAGCTTCACTGAATAGTTGCCGGATTCCTGACGGAGCGAGCTATGCGAGTTCTGATGCTGTATCCCTGTACACCAATGTTCATACTTCTGATGCCGTGGATGCATTGATGTCGCTGTGGAGGCAACACAGAACGGAAGTATATGCATTTGGATTGGAAGAAAATGAACTACGCGACCTCCTGGAGACAACCCTGCAATGCAACGTATTCCAGTTCGGTAGACATTTCTATACACAACATCGTGGACTGGCTATGGGGCTCAGGATTGCCCCGTTGTTAGCCATCGTCTACCTCGATCATATGGAAAGAAGATCGCTTACGACTGGAATAGTGTTCTACAAGCGGTACATTGATGACGTGTTCATAATCGGGTCTTCGTCGACAGACTTGGAAGACACGCTGCTGAATTTGAACTCACAAGTCGAAAGTATCAGGTTCACTGTAGAAGAACCAAACGAGGACGGGTTCGTACCATTTCTGAATTCCAAAGTGAGGGTTAGAGGGGGAGTAAGTGAACTCACATGGCACAAAAAGTCAGCATCTAAGAATATAATCCTTCACTCCAGAAGCTGTCATCCCTTATACATGAAAGCTAATGTCGTTCGTAATTTGACTACGACAAAGGACAGAGTTTGCACATTTAGATCGGATGAAGTGGATTCCATGGTGGGCCGCATTCTAAGCGATAACGGTTATAATCACGCACAAATACACTCATGGAGGCCTTACAGTACGCCGGACGGTGTTGCTATGATAATGCCATACGTCAACGAGCAGGTGGCCCATAGAGTTAACAGTGTCGTGAAGAACGCATCGCTGCCTGTGCGACTCATATTTCGTCCACCTCCGAATTTGAAGAGCATGCTCACCTTTTCGCGGCCTTACGAAGACAGGTGTAGAAGACGGGAGTGTGGTTACTGTAGTGATAACAAAATATGCCAACTAACGGGAACTGTTTACCTGATCGAGTGCCAAGGCTGCGGAGAGAAGTACGTGGGCGAAACCGGCAGGCCCCTTTTCAAACGGTTAGACGAACACCGGAGGGCGCTGCGGAATCCAACTTCTTACCCAGCAAACAGCTTCTCACGGCACAGAACGTTTGAACACCTTCAGGAAGCTCCCCCTGCGTTGTCCATTTCAGTACTACACCGCTCAGTAGAAAACACGATAGAAAGGAAAATTCTGGAAGCAATTGAGATTAAACGGCTATCCCCCGAAATAAACAACCGAGACGAAATGAGCGAAGCACTGCAATTTATTGCGTGATAAAATTGACCGCTCTGAGTTACTGTAGGATCTCCCATGATGGGAGTCATGGCGTCTCTGACTATTTAAGGGCTCCGTAAGGGTATGGTGTCGTTTATTCGTAGTTGTGGTCCGACCACTACCAACGGCGGACCAGGCCAGTTTTTTCGTTGAGAAGATTCCTGTGCGACTCTGAACTATGTATTTCAGGTCTGACGAAGGTGCTACGCACCGAAAGCTCACCGGAGGCAAAGTTTTGGATAAGCTTTTTTGCGAACATTTTGGACGACTTTCGCAAGAGACTTTCCGAGATTTTTGCAGATATTTGACGCCTCACAATAAACCTTTCAATCTGCAATGAGGCTCCGAGATAGCACCATACTACCACTACGAAGGACGTTTAAAACAGTTGATTGAGGGCAGGGGGGAGAGAGCAAGGGAAGTTACCTTCACGGTGATTCCCTTGGCCTCCCCAGCATGATGAACACGAAAGCAAAGCCACAACATATACGGTGATGTTCGTTGCCCAGTCTCGAGGTGCTCTCAAACATCGCATGTCGCATCAGCATTGCAAATTTTAGACCGAAAAAAAAACCGAAAATTTTTAAACTTTTTCGTTTTTTTGTTCGATATTGATTTTTTTCGCCAAAATGGCGAAAACGAAAAAACCGAAAAATCAAAAACGAAAAATGCATACCCCTTGAGGTGGATTAAGGGCTGGACTCCCTGCTTCTGCCGTGCCACACTGACTCATACCTTTTGCTACATTCGTTGGCTCGCTCATAAGCAGTCGTGTGTGGGTGTGTTGGAGCGTGTGCAGACTGTATCCCTTGGTCATAAGCCTGCATTCAAGTGACAGGGAAGTAAACAAGAAGCGGTTCGGGGTCGCCTCTAGAAACTACATATGATCCATCACTGATCGAGAGATCGCCGCGTCGAACACAAGTGGGACGCACGCAAGCGAGGAGATAATGATCCCATTACTACCTCCTCGCTTGCGTGCGTGCCACATGTGTTCGACGCGGCGCTCTCTCGACCAGTGATCGACGATAAGCCCCTTGTCAACTCCGGGATAGACCGGCAACCTGCCCGGAGTATACCCAGCCATCGCGTAGAGTGCGGCAAACTATCTGCGAGTATCTTTATTGCCCCAAACAGTAGCAGCTATGGGCCTCATTCTCTGACCCCGAAAGTTTCCCCAATACGGCAGGGTTGGATAGAACAAGCACGGAAAGGCTGCGAAAATCTTAGGGCCAAACTAGGCTGCCAAAAACAAGAAGGACCACGATGGCGATATGTACTTTCAATGCGCGTACGCTTGCATCGGAAGCTTCAGTTGAGGATCTCTTGTTGCAAGCCAGGAAGATCAAGTGCGACATCATTGGACTGACCGAGACGAGAAGACACCGACTCCTGCATGCCGTTTTCGATGCTGGAGAAAAACTGTTCCTTGGAGCATGCGACAGTAATGGAGTTGGTAGAGTCGGTGTCCTCGTCAACACGCATTTAGCCATTAACATCGATTCGTTCGAACTTTTGACGTCCCGAATCGGACGTTTGCGGTTGAAACGATGTGGATCAACGCCTGCTTTGACAGTCTTCGTTGCTTACGCACCAACATCGAGCCATGATGAAGATGTGTTCGAAGCATTATATTTGGAACAGGAGAAGTTCTTAAGAGAAGGCCATACCTTCTTCAAAGTCATCGTCGGTGATTTCAATGCCAAGATTGGCTCTAGGACGCCTGAAAGCATCACATCGGGACCCACGGACCGGAATGGAACGAGCAGGGTGAAAGATTATCTGAGTTCATCATGCCAACCAAAACAATCCGTGGTAACTCACAGTTCCAGAGGCCCATATCACGCGTTGGACGTGGGAGTCTCCCGGTGGATGGCACCAAAACGAAATTGACCACATCATCGTCAACCGTAGATTTTGCCTAACCGATGCCACTATTGTTCCGAAATTTTACACTGGATCGGACCACCGTCTTCTCCGCGCCGGGTTTTTCCTTACGCAAAAGGCGGAGAAAGCCGCGAAGTTCAAGAAGAGAAGCCCTAAACCACCATCAATTGCGAACTCTTTACCGCACTGGCTAGCTGTTGGGAAGATTCCGTTATGGATAACATCGATGAAGAGTATAATCGGCTTGTTCAGCACCTTCACGATAGTGCTGAGGAAGCAGAGAGCTTGGTGACCACCAAAAGACGTTTCTCTTTGGCAACTCTTGAGCTGGTTAGCCAACGTGGAGCTGCAAGAGCAACAGGCAACTATCAACTAACGTCTAAACTTGCAAAGCTATGCAGAGAAGCGATAAAACAAGACTTGAAGGAGAGAAGAGCAGCAGTCATGGCTGAAGCTGCAGAAGGCGGGAAAAGCATCCGCAACGCCCGCCGCCACTTTGCCAACTACAAGACCAAGATTACCGCACTCCGACGCCCCAATGGAAGAGTCACAGCTTCAGTAGGGCAATGGAAAAGATCATCCACGACTTCTACCGACGCCCCAATGGAAGAGTCACAGCTTCAGTAGGGCAATGGAAAAGATCATCCACGACTTCTACTCCGATCTCTTATTATAATAGGGGTGGCCCCATCAAACTCCATCGTTACACATCTAACCTCAACTGCAGGCGTCACTTTTTCATAAACAGAACAATACCCATTTTCGAGAACCTTGGTAGAAAACATTCCATTCCTTCCAACTTTACGTCATTCAAAATTTTCATTCGAGAAAAATTTGAGCTGGCTGATCGTACGAGTAGCCCTTCCTGACTGGCTGGATAGCTTTTGATTCCTTTCTTTAGGTTGAATATGGCAGCAATGCGCTTTTCTTTTCTGTTCCGTTATGTTGTTTTTTTCTCTAGTTTCCATGCTTTCAACTTCCTATGCTTCATTCGGATTTCGCGGTCGTTTTGAACATTGTTTTTGACCACATAGGCTTGCCTATGTATTAAATAAATAATATATATTATATATATGTATATATATATATATATATATATATGTATATATATATATATATATATATATATATATATATATATATATATATATATATATATATATATAATGCTCATACCCATCATTTGGACGTCGAGCTACCGTAACCACTCTTGAACAAAAGATAACGAACGCTCATAACATGCGGGATATAAGAGGTATACTTATGTCGAGTCGAGTCATCGAGTCTTGGCATCGACTGAAACAGTCGACATCGAGTCATTCGACTACTCGATTATTCGAAATTTTGAAAAACCGAATTAGTCGAAAACTCGATTATTCGAAATTCCTGAAAATCGAGTTAGTCGAAAACTCGATTATTCGAAATTACTGAAAATCGAGTTAGTCGAAAACTCGATTATTCGAAATTTTCAAAAATCGACTTAGTCGAAGACTCGATTATTCGATAGACCCGAACAGTCGAATAAATTCGATAGTCGACTGTTTCGAGTCAAAGAAATTCTCCGTCAGTTAAACTGTTTCCAAATACAGTTACAGACCATGCACCTCATTTGCCGCCAGTTGTTATTCGCTCATACTTCTCGAATGTTCGCGTACGGCTCACGACCATCTTTTTCACTTATTGCCGGCATTCATTTACGCCAAAATTCCTCAACCCTCAAGTGTGAGCATACCGATAAACTAATCAGAGATAACAGGACGGTCGCGATAGCCTGGAAAATGATACATGACTCTCAATTATTTCACCTTGCTCGAGAAAAGAGGCACGCATGAGGGTTGAATGCATTGGGACCAGCGCAAAGTCGCCGCGCAACCTGAACTTTTGATTTTCTTTGTTTTTGATGCTTGGTTTTATCATCCTTTCCCTTAGAAAAAAGGTGGGAGACCCAGAAAACAAGCAGCTTCTTTAGTGGCAACAGAAGCACAGCTTCGCTGATACGGAAGAGGGGCTGCACCCTCCGTCGAAGAAATCGGGCACGAAGACAAAAAAGGCCATGAAGGCTAAAAAGACGAGGAATTCGTCCTGGAAAAATTGGGAAAAAAATTGGAAAAATTGAGTTAGTCGAAAACTTGACCATTCGATTATTCGAAAAATCGGGTCAATTCGACTACTCGATTATTCGAAATTTTGAAAAATCGAGTTAGTCGAAAACTCGATTATTCGAAATTTTGAAAAATCGACTTAGTCGATAACTCGATTATTCGAAATTATGAAAAATCGACTTAGTCGAAAACTCGATTATTCGAAAAAAATTTCGAGTCGCCGAAGTATAATAAGAGGGCAGAGCAGCGGTATGCATTCATTCACACACCGCTCTTTTCGAGAAGCCACAGGGGAGTGGCTGAGGAGGTCGAAATTGTGCAAGCATGTTTGCTGGCTAGTACGATGTGCTCCTATCCAAGCTGACACTTTGAAATTTTTTAAAGGGGTTACTGTAGCCCTTCGTCCACTGATCGGCATGAGCGTGATAGTCTATCTCTTCGATAGACACGTCCATGTGCTCCAAACCAACTTAGGCAGGACGACTATGTTGTTCCATCCGTTCTCCCTTCCGAGATCCGGCATGCCATCATGTCGGTGAAAAATCGTACTGCACTCGGTCCCGATAGTATTAAACCCGAACATCTGAAGAACCTCCCACCGGCTCTGATTCTCACGCTGGCACGGCTCTTCACTCGTTACCTATCGGAATGCAAGGTACCATCTCAGTGGAAGACCAACAAAACTGTGTTGTTGTACAAAAAGGGAGATGTACACGTAATTGGCAACTTTCGCCCTATCTGCCTGCCGTCTGTTGTCTACAAGTTGTTCACTCGTATCATAGTCAACAGGATCGACAGAACGCTAGACGAAGGACAGCCATGCGAGCAAGCAGGGTTCCGAAATAGATTCAGCACGATCGATCACATCCACACAGTTACAAGCTTATTTAAGTGTCGCGAGAGTACAACACTCCGCTTTGCCTCACGTTCATCGACTTGTAGAAGGCTTTCGACTCCGTTGAAACAGAAGCAGTTCTTGCAGCACTGGGAAGCAAGGGTGTTCGTAGTCAATATGTAAAGATACTTCGTGAGCTGTGTAGCAACTTCACAACCACTATTTCACCATTCTACAGAGAGATCATCGTTGATGTGAAGAGAGGGGTTCGTCAGGGTGATACCATCACCGAAACTCTTCAGCCCCTCTCTTGAAAACGTTATGCGCGAGTTGGAATGGCAAGATATGGGAGTGAATGTCGACGGTCGGCAGCTAAATCATCCTCGCTTTGCTGAAGACATTGTTTTCATAACACCATCCATCAGGCAAGCCGAACGGATGCTGACCGAGTTCGACAACGCGTGTGAAAAAGTCGGTCTCCAGCTGAATTTGACGAAAACGATGTTCATGAAAAACGGATACGTTTCTGATACCCCAATCATGCTCAATGGAACGAAAATCTCTGAATGTTCAAGCTACGTGTATCTAGGTCGCGAGGTCAACATGAAGAACGATCTAGTACCGGAGTTGAGTAGGAGGAAACGAGCAGCTTGGGGAGCTTTTAAAACCGTCGAGGAAGTCGTGATGAAGACGAAGAATACTCGGCTCCGTGCCCACCTGATCGATTCCACAGTTCTTCCAGCTTTAACGTATGCTTCGAAAACCTGGGCATTACGCAAGCAGGATGAAAGTGCGGTCCGCGTCACTCAGCGCGCAATCGAGAGGACGATGCTCGGAGTGTCACGTTCCACGCAAGTGAGAGAAGGAGTTAGGAGTTCCGAGCTACGCAGACGGTCAAAAATCAGGGGCGCAGTTGAATGTGCTTAGTCGTCGAAAATTAGGGGCCGGATTCATCAACGACAAAAGCATAGTTTAGGAGTGACGGCAGTTGTGAGAGAGTGGCATAAATCATTTAAGAGTGCAGAGAGTTCGGGGTGAAGTATGCCCTGAAACAGCGGTTCTATCGTTGATGAATTCGGCCCCAGGTGGGCCGGACAGGAGGATAACCGTTGCACAAAATCTGTAAAAGATTGGGTACCGCAGGACCTCAGGCTCACCACTGGCCGTCCTCCAACACGATGGTCCGATTTCTTCACCAAGAGCCTTGACGAAAGGAGTGAGAGTCTTCGTGTTCTTAGGGCGAGTAGAATTTACTGGCCAACTATGGCGCGCGATAGGGACGAATGGAGACGTTACTGGCGACACTGTCGATGATCAACGGGGGGACAGGTGATACAGGTAATGAGAAGCTTCTCTGTAACCTGATATCAGGCCAATCATAATTTTTGTTTCTAGTTCAGCTTTCTGAGGACAAAGAACTATCGAAAGCCGCAAGTTTTGGCGAAGGAGAACGAGGGAAGACCTGCTGTGGAAACTTCCCTATTAAGTGATCTGCAGAGTTGCACCGACCGACGACTGGTCGCCGAGCGTCAGCCTTGACGCTGCAACAGAAACGTTTTTGAACATTGTCGTCGCCGCATTGTTTCCCGCTCGCTGGCAGTGACGCAGAGTAGTCGCAGCGTCAAGACACTCTGCGGTGCTTCGTCGTCGCCCTTCACTCCGCGTCGGTCACATTCGTCGCCGAATCTAATCGATATTGCATCACCCAGCGCAGTTCGTCGCTGCGAGTAAGACCTTAGTTAAACACCAGCGGAATGAAAGCGTCCCGCGATAACATTGCAGCCGCTTGCTGCTTTGATCAGGGACTCGCCTGCAATATGGCGTCTTTGACGCAATATTGCAGACTAAAAATTCTTGGGCGTTTCAATTGTATTTTATCGATATTTCACGCCTCTATCACTTGTTTATTGCAGAAAGTCACAAGAAATCTATTGCCCTTGTCAACGCGGTGCTCATTATGTCGTTTTGGTGATATCCTAACAAATTTAGATCTGAAATATGATCAGCTGTTGGAAATTGGCAAATGTCCAACGGGTAGGTCCCGTAAGGATACAGTATACAGTGCCGCGGCGTGTATAAATGCTCGGTGCGGTCTTCTGGCTCGTTTTTCTGAGACAACTCTTCCTTTTGGCATGCCTCAGCTCAGTTAAGACGCACATAAGTGGTAGTTGTCTTGCTATTTCCGCAGCGTCCCGCCGGTTTATACTACGGCCTAAGGGATCGTTTATACTTCCGACGCCGAGCGGCGCGGCGAAGTGCAATCCTACCATATTGATCGTGCCGCGCCGCGTGATCAATATTACAGAAATGCACGTTTATACCGCGCCGCTCTGCGGCGGAGGTATAAACGACCCCTAACACCGCGACTTCAACTCTACCGTCGCGGCGATGTGTGAGAGAAAGCAGTATCGATCAACCGCGGCGATATTACGCCTCTGAGGGAATCTATTGTTTTTGACGTGCAAAACAGCTTCCCGTTGTAGCCTAGTTTTGACTGCATCGCTGCTGTTTTTCATCGCAGCGATTTCACAACCGCTGCTGCAGCGATGTGGCAGCGGCAGCGATTCTGTTCATAGTGCATAGCCTCACAGATGATCGAAGAAATTCAATCAATCAGTGAAATTAATGGCTGATAGTTATCAATAACACGTTTCGACCTGTAAACACTGGACTTGTCATGTGAAAGGGGCAACGTTCACTAGACGAAACGTGTCATTCGCTGGCGATCGCTCCATCGCTGCCATTTTGGCCGCGATGGAGCGATGGTCAGCGACCGTTGAGAATCGCTCTTCAAGCAGCGATGCAGTAAAACATAGGATTTCGCCGCCGCGACCCAGCGATGTAGGACGTTTGCCACGAAGCGATCACAATTGGAGCGGCTTTCCATTACGCGCGATGAAAAAGGAACAGTTGTCCCTCGCATGGCCGCAGCGACCACCTGCAGTCAAAACTAGGCTTGAGTAAAATGGAATGATACTGTTATCCGAGATTGGTTGAAATTTCGTTTTTAACCCTATTTCGGAAACATTGAGCAGATATAAATATCGCAGCGACGACGCTGGCACCGCTCTCCATTGGGCAACGTTGCAATAAATTTGCCGCATATAATTGCCAAAATTTGCGACAATGCGGTTGGAAAGGGAGGTGTCAGTCATTTTCGGATGAATATCCCATCCCATTCAACTACGCGCACTGCCTTTGTACTTACAGAAGCAATAGATTTTCTCCGAAGCACAATATCGCGGCGATTGAGATACCGCTTTTTTTCACGCATCGCAGCGACGGAAGTAGCAATGATCCCGGCCTTACTCTGCTATCGGGAGTGCCCTCGACCACCTCCGGATACGAAGAAAGTTTCCCACTTGTATCGATGGAATTTTCGCCGTTGTTCTCGGGAACTTCCCCATCAATGTGTGAGACAGTGATGAGAGCGCCCTGAAGCTGCTGACGACTGAAGAAGTGCGGGATGCAGAACTCTTCACGACTTTATATGATCAGATCTCCATTTCAACTAAAGGCTTGGAAAACTCACATGAGCAATATCTACATCGTCACTGAGCTTCTTGATGGTGGCGCTAAATTTCATGTTATCATTGTACTCTTTGAGGTTGGCCAGGTCATTCCAGTGGGAGTCGACAAGAACAGAGGCGGGTACGGCTACGTTCGCCTGAATCAATAGATGTTATCCATTCGGAAAGGACAACACAACACAATAATCGTTGTTTCCGAATTGCGATTTTGGGATAGGAAAGAATGAAACGCCCAGACAGTTGAAATTGTGCAGGTATGGCCCTAGCTGTTGTCCGGTGAGATCAAGGCTTATCGCGTGATTTGAGCACAAATCAAATATTGCCTACGCGTCGTAATACAGTGCGTTTCATTGTATACTTCCACCCTATATTTTGACGATCGTTGTGCTGGACATTTTCCACCAGCATGAGCGAATTGAGGCTGTTGAAAAACCTAAATATGTTTGTTTCCAGAACTTAACCTTCCCAAGAACTTCTTTTATTACACTCCTTCCGATTTTCGGCCGTTTCATAATATATGTACTTCCTCTTAGTCCGAGATAAAAATTCTTCCACAATTGAAACGATTCCAAACTAATCTGCAGTCCACATGTGCTCCGCGATTTGTTGTTAAGTTGAAAAGTCTATTCTACAAGCTGCTCTTCAAATTACAGGGCACTGAGAAGTCTATATAGCTCCCAATATCGAGGATCGCTGTTGGAAGCTCATCAATTGAGTAGAAGTGCCTGTAGCTCGTGTAAACCTTGCCGTGATGATTTTCAAGAGGTTCTTTATATAGTTTTAACAGAGGATACATGCTAGCCAGACCCGAATTTTAATTGTGTGGTGCCAAGACTATCGTGAAAGGCATCTTCTACTGTGTACCCGGTTGGGATCTTATTGTTAGTGAATGCTGCCCTCTACCTCCCTCAAAGAGACAGAAGATGATACTTTAAACTTTCTGATGCTCGTCTTAGCCCGCACATCCAGCTGAAGCTTGCAGTCGCTAAAGAATGTCCTCCCCAGCGTCAAGATCCGCCGCCAAAGTTGGGTCGACATAAGCATTCGGTTTGTCTACTCAAGTCACTGCGACCAAACTTTATTTCATCAGGTCTATCTAGATTGGCACTCTTCTTATTCGATAGATCACATGGACAGCACAAACCAATTTTTAATCAGCGTGTGCTGCTCTCGTCTCCACCCCAAACCCGAACCTCCCCTTACTCAATTCGGCTGTCATGTTCCTTTGCACAATTCGGAGAACAGCGGCCTTCCGAGCGCCTACTAGGTGAGGAAATATTTGTATCGCTTCCCCCCGCGATGCTATCGATGCGTTTTGACGACCCTAAGACAGCAAAGTTGGACGTAAACAGTCGAAGTTTAAATTGGATCTGGTTAACGCTAGCCATGTGTTGGATTTGAGCGTCCAAATTTGCCGTTCATTCCTTCCAGCAAGCTTCTACCCTCGTACCCTGTCATCACTGTGACAGTAGAAGTGGTATTTTTTAAGGAGACTAACATCGATCACGATTCATATAGAGACGTAAAGTTGTCGTCAATTTCGACCCAAACATACAGTTTGGTTGGAGCAGAAAAAAGTTCTAATCGCTATTTATGCAAGGTGGAAGTATATTATGAATAGCCCCAAAATCGATAAAAGTGTGATGAAAAAAATTCTTGAAATGATGATACTCTGGAAACGCTGTTTTTCAATACTCTGAATAAGCTTATGGTTGTAGAAAAGGCACAGCACAAAGAGGGGAGCGATATCATCAAAATTACGGGTGGAAGTTATATAATGAAACGCACTGCAGAACTACAGACTTGGAATTCGAGAGTTTCGTAATTGAAATTCAATCATGTTGAAAAAACCGAATTCGAAGGTTTCGGAGATACTGTTTAAGAGACTGAATTTCTACAGCTATGAGTACCTTTGCAGCATAGTATCGTAGGCCGCCGATATCCTTGTAGTATACTGTGATGTAATCATTGCTGCAGTCCACCTTCCATCCTGCCCGGTCAACATAACCTAAGCCGAATATCTCATCAGTATTCCAGAAATTAGCCCAGCTCATACCTGACACCCCTTTCAAACTCACAAACAAAGGATTTTTTTTCACAAGGGAAATGCTGTTGGTAGATCCAGCTATTCTCAACCGAATATATTCTGACTAAGTATCTGCGTCCTTGATTTCGCCCACGTCTCCGTTCCGTACATAATGGTAGGGCCACAAGCGGATAAATAGACGCGCAACTTGACTTCCTTCGCAATGGTGATAGACCACAAACACTTTGTCAGAAAATTGAATGCAGAGATAGCTTTCTCACGTCGTTGTTGAATATCCGCTGCATAGCTACCATCGTTCTTCAGCAAACAGCCCAAATAACAGAAATCGTCCACCAGTTCGATACGTTGTCCGCCCACACAAGCTCCTGTTGAAGGCTCTGAAAGACCCACATCTACTTGCATTTGGCAGGATGAAGGCGAAGTCCGTAGGCTGCGACATACTTCGAAACGAGGTTCACAACCCTTTGCTGTTTTGAGTTGTCTACCATGAATAACACGATGTCGTCGGCGTACTCCAGGTCGACAAGGGAGCGTCCTGATGGTGTTAGTATCACGTCCACAGGAAACTGTCCTGCAACTCGACGCATGATGTCATCAGCGGCAAAGTTGAATAGAAGAGGTCCTTGTACAGCTCCTTGTCTTGCTCACGTTTTCAACTCAAAAACTGACGTTAATCCGACGGTTGTACGAACTGCTGCTGTTGCTCATTTGTTCATGTCCTCGATTAACCGAACATACTTTTCCGGGACTCCATCGGCAGGCAGAGCGTTGAGCAATCGATCAAGATGAGGAGAGTCGAATGCGGCTTCAAAGCCCAAAAAAGCGAGCTGTTATCGCTTCGAATACAGCTGCCACGATACAACTACTCTTCTCACGGTTGACACTTGGTCGATGGTAGATCTTCCAGGTTTAAAATCGGCTTGCTCATCTCTGGTGGTTTCTTCACTATGTTTGATGAGCTGCTTAGAAGTGATACGTCCTAAAACCTTGTACATGACACGCAGTAGAGAAATCCCCCTGTAGTTCTTATGGTCTGTGACGGACAACTTTTTGTGAAGGAGTACGATGATCTCCACGTCTCCACGAATCGGGTATTCTTTCGCTCATTCATACAATCCAAAAAATCAGACTCAGTCGGCGGTTCCTCACTGGCATTAATGTCCTCTCTAAATAGCTCAGGTACTGATGGAGCTGGACGATTCGATAATGAACTGAAGTAATCCTTCCATATAGGCAGCTTCAAATGGTTTATATCTATATATATACTCACACTAGGTCCTAGAATACCGAGAAACAGACTTCTGATTCGCATTAAGGAGTAATCAGGACAATTAATCACCCACAGAAAAAAATTGAGCCAAATTCGAAATCGCTTTTTCTGAACATCCTAAAAACTGCCTGATGGGACGCTCAGCTCGGGGAACCAGCTGTGTTACACGGTTCGGAGCATTATGGAGCCGCCAGGACTGAAATTTCGAAACACTCTTGGATGTTGAGTCACCCGCCTCCACCATGGCCGCGCTGATTCCGCTTTTTTGCCCCTCCCACTTTCTTTTTCCGTAGATATGATAACTTTTCGCTGATTATGATTATTCGACTTCTTTATTTTTAATTTTTTAATTCAGGTCAGTGATATTTGTCAAGGTTTTGACTTTAGTGCAAAAATATGTATTAAAAACAAAACATTTTCTTTAACAAGATTCAAAACATTTTCTTTAACAAGATTTCTATACTGCATTGGAAGAAGGAAAACGAATATTTTCTTTATCCAACAAACGTCTAACTACTATTTGAAGAATAGGGTTTTCAAAAATTTTCACCGTCTTTGGAAAGCGACAGCTTGCGGTAGCTAGGGTTTGAAACAAATCGATAGAAATCATTGTACTTCGATTTAAGAGAAGGATTCTTTCTTCACCTGTATAAAACAGCAGAAATCGTCCAAAAATTATTTTTTCAATCCGGCCCAATTCTACTTGGAATCAACTCAGAATCACTTCAAACGGTTGCAAAAGATGCATCTACTGGATCGTTATCGAAAACTGCATCAGCTGGATTTTCTCTAGAGTTTTTTTTCTGAGATTTCTCACCTCTATTTTCACCTCAACCTCACCACCACGTACGATGTGAAATCCCCAAATAAAAAATTCAGAAAAAATCCAGCTAATGTAGTTTTCGAGAATCATCCAGTAGATATATCTATTGCTCGACTGCCGTTTTCTAGAAGTAAAAATCAAGGCTGTAAGGGCCATTTGGAAAAAAACGGCCTTCTAACACCACTTTTTCCAACGATGAAACTTTTTCATTTGCCCTTCTAGATGAGCGGCTTTGCTTTTTTCTGCTTCACTACTAAATCTGTTTTACCGAACCGCTGAGTTACGGCCCATCAGATCATAGTACACGACACTGGAAGGCCCCCAAAAACCATTTTTTCGATATTTGGACAATTGTAATTTTGGCGAGTATTTAGGTCACCAGCGGTTGACACACCAGTCTGAACAACTAGGCGTTGTGTAGGAAACATTATGTGGTAGAGCTGAGTTGAAATCGCAAAACAGGATTTGAAAAAATCCGGCGGTGCGACCCCCCAAAATTTCAAGTTTGGTGGCGACCCCCTACTTTGGAAAATTTCCAACATTGCTTCAGCCTGGTCGGAAACGCCGCACGGCCATCCGCAATGATCGCGACTCGTCCAATCACTGGAATAAACTTGATAAGGAAACCAGACACCTATTCGGGATATGTTTCGTTGCAAATGGTCAGGTCATCCACGGAAGCTTCCCTAATCAGATTCAGTCAATTTCAATTTTCGCACAGCGACAATCCGTTTTCTATTCATGGATCTGTTGCTAATTGATAGAGCAATACTGAGGATGAATTTAAGATAGTCCAGACAAAGAGAGGAATGCTTCGACGGGTGGTCAGGGCGTTTCTATTAGGAAGCCTCTATCCTCCCAAAGTAGGACTTCATATATTCACCCACGCATTCGCACGAACAAAGTGATTTGCTAAAGTTTTCCGCAATCTGACTCCAATTTTCTCATGATCTTGCAGGCGTACCGTAGACCTAAGGCTCTCAGGATGCAGTTCTCTTCCGAGAAAGTTCTCATTGCGTGCCAATCATGATTCCTTATCAGAAGTGGTGCAGCATTCGACAAAGGCTCAATTTTCACTTAGATGGGAGACTGAGATAGCGGCATCGTTAGACACAGAATTCGCAAAAACTTATGAAACGCTTGGATGGTCTGTGAACGGTTAAGCAGATCCAACATACCTGGAGAGCGGATGATGTCTAACGTTTTACTCATTGCCTCGCATGCCGATTTGAAAGCGTCTCCATACTGAAAGCATTCACTTCAGAGTTCATTTTCTCGGCATTGGGACTTTTACAACGAGAAGATCCTCGTGTGCTACTCGAACATTCTGAATTGAATGGGGAAATATGTCTTGGTTCTTGCTTGATAATTTCGCTCTCCGAGCCGCTGTTGCAAGAGCAGGCTGTGAGGCACTACTAGAACGACCTCAACGTATCGAGCGCGCTAAAAACCCAAAACCTGTTTTTGTGTTATATCATTCAAATGGGCCCTAATAAGGCCATTCACGAAGTCGGCAGTCTTAAAATTGAACCGAAATAGAGTTTTTCCCGGTTGAAAACGCCTTTCTGGGTTAGGGGTTGGCCTTTGGATCGATCATCTGTCACGTCCGTTCACCAAATGAGAAAAGAAAGTAATTGATCAACAAGTGATATAGTACAAATGAGTGGAAGTTGATGAAATATATCATATGACTACGTCATGAATGTCTTTTCTGCACATATCGGTGAACCTTCTATTCCTTGAAAATCTGCTGGAAGAAGGATGAACGGAATTTGATCGGGAGATCTTGGGTCGACACAGCCATTCGTAGCGATCGACTCATCCTTTCTCATGCGTCGATTGGTTGAGTGGGGTCAGAAAACGAAGAAAAAGGGGCCCGGAAAAACAGTTTTCAGTAAATTTCCTGCGATTCTTTCAATGTGGCTGTTGTGTAGGGTACTAGGGTTTTCATTATACAATGAAACCCCGCAGAAACGAATTTCTTCGCGAAAGATACCTTTAAAGGCAGTGTTCACGATAAAAGTCGTTTTTCTGTTTTTCCGCCTATCTTGAAGACGGTCCCATGCTGATTCCAATGATGTTCCTGGAATAGTACAAGACCCCCTGGAAACGGAGTTATGGCCCCTCGAAATTTAGCAAGGGAAAATTTTGGACGAGTTGTCCGAGGCTTGTAACTCCCGCTTTTTGCAGCCGATGTGTGCGAGCTAACCTGAGTAAAGAGAGACGTTGGGAACGAAGGGAAGAACGGGGCTTTTGATCGGAAACCATCGCTCACTTAGCCACAAATTCAGGGGAACTGCTATAGGACGTGGGCGGAGTGGCCCAATGGGTCGGCTGGCCCACGAGATTTTCACCAACTTACCGGCCGTTTTTCGTCGCACTTTCGTTCTAAATCTTCCTATAGGGACCCAAAGCTTACGTTTAAGCCAAAAAAATCGGAACTTTTTCTTCGTGAACACTGCCTTTAAGGGACAGTTCAGACGGTCAAGTGTCAGGACATACATTTAACTGATTCGAAACTGCCTTGGAAAATGTGTGATGTCGCTATGATTTCTGTGCGTATAGTAGGCCTCGAATGAAGAACTTCACCCCCTCAGACATGCTTGGAAAATAAGACGTAGATATTTCAAAAATAGTCATCTGATCATGAATACTTTTGCTAAGAAATAGGAGTAGAACCACTTGTGCGAGTGTCTAACTAAGACGGGAGGCCGATGGCCAGACGCCTCGACAGGTGCTTGCGGGTGTTTCGAAAGCATGAAGCCACGCCTGAAATCGAGCATTCCGCTTCTCCTTCGAGGGTTTATGGTACAGCACCAACGCCATCGGATGCAGCACTTCGAAAATCCGAATCCCTGACAGGTTAGAACAATACTTTGACTCACATTCAGATTCAGTTTCGCAAAGAAATTATCAAGTTTCCTTGCGTTTAAAAACGAGCCACCAACGAAGATTATCATCCTCGATGAGTTTTCTTTTTTCAATCCTGTTCAAATGACGTCAATGCGTCTGCCTTGTCATTTTCTCTTCGATACTTATAGGCTATAAAACGGCGAAATTCGCATGCTCCCTACGCAAGCTAGTGCGGAGTGGAGGTTAGAGTTAGTGAGTAAGCGGAGAGCAGACGAAGGCTAAGGCCTCGCTCGCGCCGCTCGCGTCTCGAATGAGGTGAATTACGCCATTTTATAGGGGGTACCTTGCCTCGCGGAACTATGCTGTCAGTCGAAGATCAAACTCGAATATCTGCTTTGCACTCTCCAGGTCACACCAGTCGTTACATCGCTGCCCAGCTTCGTCGTTGAAGGGAAGTAGAAGTCCTCATGTGAGAGATACAGCTTCCTACGAAAGTGCTAATCCCATGGTTGACTTCGCTCGCTTTTCAGACTCCACGTTAGTCAGATACAGCGCTTGGTGTACAACCACAACCGAGTTAGAAAGGAAATGTCGCTCTTTCCTCAAACCTGAAGTTCTGGAGAACGATTAGCAGTAGTACCAGCCTTGAACGACAGTCGGTGAAGAAAACCTCAATCCGAGAGGTTCGCGACAAGAGAATCCATCTTGAGTTTGCACGCAGGAAAGTGGCGGCAAAATGGGACATTTTCATCTATTTAGCCTTGTGAAGGTTAGCGCTCCTATCTATGTGAGGTGACTCCAATAACCTGAGTGCAAACTCGAAAAGAGCTTTCTTGTGACCGCTCATCAGATCTACAGTTTTGGTGAAGGGAGCGGCACTTTCCTCCCGACTTGGTTGACGAGAGCACTGGAGTTGTTTCACTAAACTCTGTACATGAGAACACGTATCTTTGAGTGACGGCCCAGTACGCCTCTTTGTTAATCAAATTGAACACCAATACAACGGCTGGTGAAACCATTAGAGCGCTGACGACATGGTCCCGCGAGGCATCTCAGGCAAACTAGGGCGACGACAACAGGTTTATCCACCCACCATGAGTCACCGCTGCCAACGCGCCGACATTCAGCGGGGCCTAGGCCGCGAGTTATGATCTGGTCGATGTCGAGCTGTTGCACAGCTAGCGTCTTAGCGCTCTAGATAAAAGGGAAGTATACGGCGCATTCTTCAAGCATGCTTTGAATGCTATGAATGCAGCCGGTTCAATCATTCAGGTTTGGGGTACATAGACCCCGCCCAGCATCTGGAGGTCCTGCCCGTCCGGTGGTGACCCCAGAGAAGGCTGGGCGACCCAGCCGCGACGCGTGTCGGTGTAAAGTAGTTCCTAAGCTAGATGAAACAGTCCTGCAGGATGTGAACTGCTGCTAAATAGGCCGCTAAACGCGACACAACGAGATGTCAACGGCTCGACAACAGGCGGACGTCGCTGGGCAACGGGTAGGTCTCAGGCTGACGATACGCGCGCTTTGAGTTGTCACGAGGGAGCGGATTATGAGAGGAGAACTTATCAACCTATTGTCGACGCCCCAGTTTGCCTGGGATAGTGAGTATCGGAGAGGTTATGACCTGGTATAATCTACGGCAATGGAAGTAGGACCTGGGGTCGTATTCGCTAATAACCCGCCGGGTAGTCGAAGGGTAAATGAGGTGAAACTTCAGTACAAAACGCGCGCTCCACGGCCACCTCTCGCCTCCCTTGGCTTCCCTCGCGACCGCCGGAATTTTTCGAATGGCATAGCTGAAGAACGGCCGCTTCGCGATGGAATCTTTATCTTTTTGCAGTGATATCGATACGTAACACAGTTTGCATTTCCATCTTACATGGTGTAAGATGGGTTGATCTGCTCCTCTGCCGCGCGCGGTATCATCCCTTCCGCTTCCCTTCGACTACCCTCGGCGGGTTGTTGGCGAATACGACCCCTGGTGAGGTTGCGGATTCTTCTTAACATACTGTAGCCTGATAGTTTTATCACTCATTTTTTCGAAACAACTGAAATTGGTCGGTGAGTTTCGGCTTCCGCTCTCACACTTTCACCTGTTTTCATTGCTTCCACAGATGTATTCGTATCGGTGAACACACAGACTCACCGATCTATCAAAGCTGTTCCGGAAAAATGAGTGATACCACTAACAAACTACCGTATGTTAAGACGAGTCCGCAACCTCACCAGGTACTACTAACATTGCTGTAGACTATACATGATTGAACGTCATTTGAACCCGATTGAAAGATGAAATTTCTTCGGGGATGATGATCGTCGTTAGTGGCTTTGTTTTACTCTTGGAAAAACTTTATTTAAATGGAATAGTTTCCTGAAACTATTAGGGTTTTTGGAGAGCCTGAATCCGATCTTATTGGTGCCGTGCCATAAATTTTCAAAGGAGAAGCTAAATCCGCAATTTAGGGGGTGGCTCTATGATTTCAAGACTCACTGCTTCCACAATGCGGACCTTTCAATACACTGTCTTTGTCTTTTCGATGCGGCAGAATCAGGTTTCGGTTTACATGGAGGATTCTGCAGTTTTCCTCCGATATATGCAGTTCAGGGAACTTGCAATCTGCTACAACATGGTCTCATCACAAATATGGGCGAAGACTCGGATGACCCTTCAAGAAGAATGAGCGCAGAATTCGGCAGAAGCGTGGTTGACTCCTGGTCACAAGATAGATTCCCGTTTTTTTTGAACGCTTTGAAATGAATGCCCGCCAATATTTTCATAAACGCCTTGCATGACAGTTGTGTTCCAAATGAACTCCCCAAAAGTTTGAAAGCAGCGCATCTTGAGCGAGTAGAATTATTTTAACCAAAATATCGGGGGCAAAAAAATAAATACGATCAATTAAATGTGAAGGTGTTGATTAAAATCACCTCTTGCTCAAGAGCAGGACAGAGCTCGTGTTCGACTCCTTCTACAGTGAACTTCATTTCTCAGTAACGATTCCTAAAACACAGTTTTTGTAATGAAAACTTCGCTTTCTGTACATCAAACGACGATAACATGTGGTTTGCGTATGAAAGTTAAGGGCTTTCAGAGTGGCGTCGCTGCGAAATTCGCTGTCGACTGGATTGTTCAAAGGATGGGGAGTGCTACGCAGTACTACGAATTTCGCAGCGACGCTACTCTGGGAGCCCCTTTAAACTGATGAATGGACCAGGGGCAATGACTGCAGCTGCTCGTGCAGCACTGGCGGCATTACTGGCTAACGAGGTTTCAATCGCGCGCGGCGATCTACCGTCGCAGCTCCGTCCATTCGCCAGACTAAATTGAATGCGAAGACTCTACATCGATTTTGCAGCAAATTTACTTAGCTTTTTCGCGTACGTGTTTGGTATTAGGGCCACAGGCAGCAAGAGAGCGAAGAGGAAAAGGAAGGAGCAGCGAACGTTCGCACACGCGCACAGAACCAGGTTAATTTCGCTCCGGAATCTGGTGTAAGATAACAAGATAGTAGTAAGATTCAAAAAACAGTGTGCAGAATAGACACGCACATGTGTTCAAACACAAGTGCAGGAACAGCAAATTAGGGGGACCGGAAAGTAATGTCGTTTCTGCGCAGCACGCGTTAAGGCAGGATACGTGTCAGACAATCGAGCAAGGATCCGTCTCAGACAATCGAGTAGTTGTCAAGTTGTCTTAACCAACCTTGGTCGACCATCCAAGAACATTTGAAGAATATTGGGAAAGTAAGCAGAGCAGGAGTTCGGTTCCCGCCTAAGGGGTCGTTTATACTACCGCCGCCGAGCTGCGCGGCACAGTGCATTTCTGTGATATCGATCGCGCCTCGCGGCGCGATCGATATCATAGGTTTGCACTTCGCCGCGATTGCTCGGCGGAGGAAGTATAAACGACGCCTAATCTGTCCGAACAGAACAAGGCTAGCCGATCACATGCATGCAACCTGTTGCTTTTACGACACAACGCAGAAGCATTTTTGATTGCTTGATCATAAGAGATAAGAAATGGGTCCTGTTTGATAACCTGGCCGTGGCTCTCTCCAATTTAAATCCCTTAGAGAACTGCTAAGCCATGTTTACACCCCCAAAAAAAGCGCTTTTGTGTGTTTGGTGGAGTATGCGCGGCATTATTCATTTTGAATTGCTGGATTCTGGACAAACTCATAATGCAGACAGGGTCAGGTGGGTGTTTTCCGGCCGGACAAGGGGTTGTACGTGAGAATTTTCAGGATGTTTAATTTTTTCGCCGGGGACTAACAATTTAGGGTCAAAAATGGAAGCACAGGGAATGTTTTCATGGAGAAAAAGCTTCTAACAAAGACAAATTTATCACTTACGTGGTTATGCATTACACGCGGTATCAAAAAATCAAAAACAAAAAGAAAACATTGATAAGGAAAACCGAAGAAGCAACAGGAAAGTCAGTAGAAATCAAGAATGTGGTAAACTGCGAAGATCCTCGCTCAGGTACCTGTCGATGAGCCTTTTGTACATGAACAATGATTTTGGCAAGGCATGGGCTTTGGAAAATCTTGAAAAGTCGGAGCCCGCTCTCTGTGTAAAGACGGAGGGCCGTGCGGTGGATTTCGCTCTTGAATAAAGTATTTTGATTGGGCAACCTCTTGTATTCAAAGCCAGAATTGTGTAAAAATCGCTAAGAGAAATACAAACTTTCCCCGTAAACATTTTATAAATCAAGACGAGATCGTAGCGCCTTCTGCGCAGAGCGAGAGAAGACAGTTTAAATATAGTATTGCGGTCAGAAGCTGAGGGGATTGTGGTGTAGTCATAACCATGCAGTCGAATCCAGTTTTCTGGTGAAACTGTTCTGCACTGACTCAATCCTCTTTATGCTGTATTGGAAATGAGGGCTAAAAACCGTTGTACCGTATTCAAGTATGGGACGAACATATGATTTATAGGCGGTCAACAGATGCGTTTCCGATTTAGTGGAGAGAGACCTAAAAATGTTGTGAACCACCCTTTCAGACCTTTTAGCAATGGATTTGCAATGTTCTGGAGAATGTATCGTTCACTTTAACTTGGAAAGATCTAATTGTGATAAAGTTTTCGATGCACTTGACGATTCGATGATGTGTGCCTACAGTTCTGAGCTTGACAACAGAAGTTCAATTAAGGATACCTTATCGAAAGCCTCCATGAAATCAAAATAAATTACGTATACACAGATTTTTTCGCTCTGAAGCCATGCTGCTGTTTTGGAATGATCCTGTTAGCCTCGATATATTCCACGAGTGCCGACTTTAGTGTCTTTTCGAAAACCCTAGCGAAAACGAAGGTAATACTAATTGGTCGATAAATTACGAAAATTCTGACGAAAAGGAAGGCATACATCTTGTATAAAATTTAAAGGGAACGATTCCAGCTCTATAGTAGTACGAGTAAAGAATTTTCCCACACATAACACTGTAGCCAAAGCTCTAGCTCATAAGGCATACTGTCATCAGACGAGTTACCTGCATTAATTAACCTTAACTTCGTAGATTAGACAACGCACGTTCCCCCCCAAAAAGTTTCAGTTTTTCATTAATCTGGAATAGGATTCAGAATCCCCATGAAATTCTCTACAGACTGATACCTAATACCCCTCCCATAATCTCTAATTTACGGAAACAAATCGCCCAAAACCAGCTTTGTCGTTGTCCAATACCGTTGTCCAGAACCACGCCTTCGGACGAAGCTGGACAACGCAGGTTTTTCTTCTGAAAAGACAATCTCGAGGTCCCAAAGGTACTGTTCTCATCTCAGGCCGACCCTATACAAACTGTGGCAAGATCGCCCGGAAACTCCGCAACTGCACTGCGGCGAACTGACGAAAAAGAGGGACGAAGCTTCGTCGAGGTTCTGAACAGATGCCTGCCTGACCCTGGATGCAGACTTCTACAGCCAACAATTGCAGCGAGTCAATCAATCTTTATCTGAAAAGTGGCCAACAATTGACAACCGAAAAGGAGTCATTTCCCAACACGACAATGCATGACCGCCTCGCGCTAGGCGATTCCTAGAAAAAAAATTAGTGATATGGGGTGGGAGAAGCTGCATCATTCACCATATTCGCCCGATGTTACACCATTGGATTTCTATTTATCCTGAGCGCTGCAACGCTTTTTAAAGGGCAAAACATTCGCAAATTTGGATGATATCCAAAATGCCATATCTAGAGATTTTGTTGAAAAACCATTCAAATTTTATCGATCAGGAATTGAAAATTTACTCACTAGATGCGAAAAGGTTGTTGACAATGATGGGGAGTACATCATTGATCGAAAATAAAGACTCGTTAAAAGTTTATGTGTTTGTATTCAACGTAAGAAAATGACATTATTTTCCGGTCCCCTAATACTTTGCGCAACGGTTCCTGTGTTGAAATGCCCACTTGATGCAGACCAAAATTTTTCGGATCACCGGGATTAGAATAATTGAGAAAACGAAGGTGGTGAATAATCGAATCAGTCGGGTAGATTCAGATAACATAGCAACATCGGATAATCTGTACCATCGGGATGGGAAGCCAAAGCGGAAAAGTGGACTTTGAAAGAATTCAAGAATGGCCCAATTTCGGAGAATTTCGATTTTCGGAAGTCGAATCATTTGAAAGAATATTCGGAAATGAATAAAAACAAAACAAAAAACAAAAACAAAAATTTCAAACAACATGAAATTTTGGCACACATATGGAAGCAACACAGATTCCGATGAAGAATGCATCATGAATATTGACGATATCGCCAAGGTCCACATCTCGTGATTGCTGTATAGTTCTGAACCAAAAAGAAACTGAGAAAACATTAAAGACTACTTGTGTTGAAAGCAAGGCATGCGAGTTTACGAACCACAACGAATATCGTCTCGGAGGATTGTGATTGAAATATACAAGAGCACTTTCTTCAGCGATAACAGAATTGGGAAATCCACTCTGCGGTGATACGAGGTCGCGAATCGATTGAACTATCTAGATGTCCCTATCTCAAACCTGTAGATGACCTGAAGGGCAGTTGAGCGATAGTAGTAGTATGAGAATTGTGACTCGACATTGGCAGACATGTATTTGCAGAAATGTGCCTTGAGAGAGAAGCTTTTTTGTGGCAAGATATAACTGCCTGCCAATGTCGGAAGAAAGGAAACAAATGAGACAAAGTGACAAACCTTATCTATACACAGCGACCGATTTGATCATTGACCCGCATGAGAGCTGGTTCGGAAGCTGCCTCTTGCAAAGATTCATTCATTTAAAGACATGAAGCCAAATACATCTGTGGGTGTGATTACAAGCACCATTGCACATACTATCAGGCTGAAATTAGTTGAATGACACAAAACACGTTATCTCCTAAAACGCTGACTTTAGCGCCTAGTCAGATGTGGTAATACGCGGCTCGGTATCGTATTTCTTTTTCTATACTATGCTTCTTCCATCTTCCAGCAGAAGCTCGTGATTTCGGATTTTTACACTTAAACTTACTGAAAAATTTCAGCACCGTGTATGTCTGAATATGTTCAATAAATAGTAGAAGGGCGAAGCGACGGGGTATTGCGGCGTTTAGTGCGAGCACAACGCAGCATCGCCATAAACCGCTTCAGAGTTATATGAATCCGAGGTTATTTTTGAAATCTTCCCAACGAGAGAATTCCAACTAATTTTAGAATAATGAACTTTCAGGCAAAATGTCAGTTTTTATTTAAAGAAAATTCAAATAAAAACAGCGAGCTCATTCGGTCTGGACATTTTTACACGCGCTTTTCACGGGCCACTATCACTGGACCTCCATAACGCCAATTCTTCAATATAACTTTTGTCAAAAATGCTCGATAGGAACTTTGAAGCGTTCGATGGACTTCTCCCTTCAAGCAGCATCTGAGTGGGGACAACCATCTGATTACCACCGCGAATTTAGATTATCTTTTCTCAAAAAAACCCCTCATTTTTTCAGTTTTTCAGCCTTTCAGTGTTGTAACATTTGTAATCCTCCTAATTGAGCTCAGGATGTGGTCATTAGGTGGATTGGGCTGATTGTAGTTGTTTTCAGTCTCCTTCAGAGTTCGGGTCACTCCTACCCATATTTTTCTGTCGCCATCACTGCTTTAAAGGCAGTGTTCACGAAGAAAAAGTTTCCCTTTTTTTCGGTTAAAACGTAAGCCTTGGGTCCCTATAAGAAGATTAAGAACGAAAAAGCGACGAAAAACGGCCGGTAAGTGGGTGAAAATCTCGTGGGCCAGTCGACCCATTGGGCCACTCCGCCCACGTTCTATAACAGTTCCCCCGAATTTGTGGTTAAATGAGCGATGGTTTCCAATCAAAAGCCCCGTTCTTCCCTTTATTCTCAACGTCTCTCTTTACTCAGGTCAGCTCCCACACATCGGCTGCAAAAAAACGGGAGTTACAAGCGTCGGACAACTCGTCCACAATTTCTCTTTTTGCCTCTTGCCTCTTTTTTACCTCTAGCGGGATCGAACCTATGAATCCTAAATTTCCTAAAAATGCGTCCTCGATTACGAAATCCCAGAACATCTGTGCTGTTTCGTTGACAGGAAAGTCCGCTGGTAATGACCTCGATGGCAGCGAATACTCAACACTGCCGCTGCTGACATATCTAGGAGCGCTTTGGCGACATTTTTACCCGGCCACTACTCCGCTTCCATGCCAGAGCCATTAACGATGGCCATGCTACTGTCGCCTATTGTCTTGCATGCTTTGTCACCAGTGAATTGTTAGATCTTCTTGTGTGTTCCCGCCTTATTTTTACATCTCCATTTCATATTTTGCCTCAGTTGTTTTTTTTTCGCAGTTGTTTCTCACTCTCAGGAATTCCCGGTTGTCAGCTGGAGCCCACAACTCCTTGCTGTTGTGACGTGGAAGGCAAAATAGTCTGCCGTTGTTACCTCGAAGCCATTTTTCGTCACGTTTTGCACTCTGCGATGTGACCTAAGTGTGACGCGCCATATTTCGCAAGATTTTACCCGTATTGATGTTGTGAGACGGCGACGAGCCAATCGTAGGCGTGACAGACGGCGAGAGTCAGGCAGAGTCAGGCAGATCGTGAGAGAGCGCATACAGTCAGACCTCGATCCCGCACTTCGTCATCGTCCAGATCGTCATTTCGATTTTTTTCTCAACAGATTCGATTCCGAATCTGTTGTTTCTAGAATCTGTTTTGTTTCTAATTGTATTTGTCCGCTGATTCGTGTTGAGAACATCCAATTACCACAAGGAACGATTTCGGAACACATCTTTCGAAGAAATCCGCAAATCTCAAAATCCAGCGTTCTTCATTCTTTTGCGTTCAGGGTTATTCGAATTTGAAAAAAGCACTTGCTCATCGTCCATCTCGTCATTTTGGTTTTTCTACAACAGATTCGCTTCCGAATCTGTTGTTTCTAATCATATTTGTCCGCTGATTCGTGTTGAGAACATCCAATTACCCACAAAGAACGATTTTGGAACATACCTATCGGAGAAATCCGCAAATCTCAAATTCCAGCTATTCTTCATTCTTTTGCGTTCAGGGTTATTTGAAGTTGAAAAAAGCACTTGCTCATCGTCCATCTCGTCATTTTGGTTTTTTCTACTACAGATTCGATTCCGAATCAAATAGAATTAGAAACAACGGAATCGAATCTGTTGTTTCTAATTCTATTTGTCCGCTGATTCGTGTTCTTCATTCTTTTGCGTTCAGGGTTATTCGAAGTTGAAAAAATTGCCTTTGAAAATTGTCGAGGCCGGAAATTTCTCGATTCTTAAGCACAGACTATTATAGTGAGGATATCGAATATTCGAGTTCGAATAGGTATTCGAATTGTTCGAACGAATTTTTATTCGAATATTCGAAAAGTGTAAATATTCGAACATCATTCGAATTCGACTATTTGCAAAAGGTGAATATTCGAACATGATTCGAATTCAACTATTCGCAAGGTGAATATTTGAGCGCTAATCGAATTCGAATACTCGAGCTGGTTCAACAAAAATTATTAAAATTAGCTCTGATATATGAAGGAATCGACATACTTTCCAAGACTGAATTCATTTTCATCACTACTCCACGGTTCCACTTTCCCAAAGAGCTTAACATCTTTGCCCACACTTCGTCTGAAGAGGCTACTAGGGCGATTCTAACAGGGTAGCCACATGGCAATCGCGCTTGGCCACACCCGTTTTCCCACGCCGCCGCGCAATGATAATACCGAGTTTTCTTTCCTTTCCGAAATCGTTGCGGCGCGGAAAATAGGGTGGCCAAGTGGCCCCGGTAGCAACCTCGAGGGTGCTAAACACAGATTTGACATCCGTTTCCGGTGTTACGGAAGGTTGCGGACAGTGCGGTGGTTTGTCGATGTTGTAGATCTGGTCGTGCTCTCTCTGCAGTCGGGCCCTCTGGCCATTGTGCGCTGAATATTTCGATACATCATGTCTTTCTTGGCGCCAATATTCTTTATGGTGGTTTCAGCATGGCTGCGTCATTTGGTGAATCTTCGGTATCTTATTCGGCAACTCCCCGAACTTCTAAAGGTAAGTAGATTTATATTTCATAGTTTTTTTCGTGTTTCTTCTCTGGGAAAACATGTAAAGTCTGTCCGAATGAAACCGTCCGCCCACGCGGTCGGTGTGCGTGTGGAGCGGCTGTCGCGAAGGCATTTTCCGGACGAACCTTTCCATCTCATTCGAACTAATTTTATGTATGTATGAAATATTTCGCCGCGGCCCGCAAGTGATTTTGCCGCGGTCCGCATGGCGCCCTGAATCTGCCGATTCGGTGCTTCAAACCTGCCGATCCGGCGCCTTGAATCTGTCGATTCGGTGCTTCGAACCTGCCGATTCGGTGCTTCGAACGTGCCGATTCGGCGCCTTGAATCTTTCGAATCGGTGCTTCGAACCTGCCGATTCGGTGCTTCGAACCTGCCGGTTCGGCGCCTTGAATCTGTCGAATCGGTGCTTCGAACCAGCCGATTCGGTGCTTCGAACCTCCCGATTCGGCGCTTCAAACCTGCCGATTCGGCGCCTTGAATCTGTTGAATCGGTGCTTCGAACCTGCCGATTCGGTGCTTCGAACCTCTTGATTCGGTGCTTCGGACCTGCCGATTCGGGGCTTCGAACCTGCCGATTCGGCGCCTTGAATCTGCCGATGTTATTTTTCTCATTCGGGATAGCGACTACAATTGCGCAAAACGATCCACACAGAAAGATCTTGAGAAATCAGCTCATGCTCCCAAGCGTTTCATTCCCGTGAGAACTGCCATATACGGTCGCTTTAGGAACTTAATTTTTACGATAGACACCGAAAAATGCCATTTTTCACAAAGAAACCTTACGACCCCCCCGAATCGGGAGGTTCGAAGCACCGACTTTGCAGTTTCAAGGCACCGAATCCACAGCTTTGAAGCACCGACTCGACAGGTTTGAAGCGCCGACTCGGCAGGTTCGAAGCGCCGCATCGGCAGGTTCGGAGCACCGAATCGGGAGGTTCGAAGCACCGAATCGGCAGATTCAAGGCGCCGAATCGGCAGGTTCGAAGCGCCGAATCGGCGCCTTGAATCTGGCGAGTCGGCAGGTTCGAAGCACCGACTCGGCAGATTCAAGGCGCCGAATCGGCAGGTTCGAAGCACCGACTCGGCAGTTTCAAGGTGAGCACTTTAGGTTTGATAAGGTAAAGTGAAAGTAAACACATGAGACATCGCACGCTGAATGTGAAATTTCGTCGCCAGACTGAAAGGTCCACGCTTTTTCGCGAGGGATGCTTGTCTGACAGAGGTGAACACCCAGTGTACAGAAAGAACGAATCGGAAAAATCCGGCATTGCGACCCCTACGTTGGGAAAATTTCCGACATTGATTGACCCTGCTTGGGACGGGGGAAGTGAGGGTCATTTATCACAGCACAAATGTACGCCAACTTTTCGTGATCCAGTTTCACTAGGAATTTCATGGTACTCAAAATTTCTGTGCAAGCAGGAGGGTTCAAGCGGTCATACGTGCACTTGAAAGGTTAAAAAATCTAGCCGAAAGGTTGGGTTAGCAGAAGTGTCGTAACCCAGATTAGAGATTCATTCGTATTTGTCTTCGTTTTGAACTTTAACTTGCTCATAAGAAATATCGGAGATGAGGTCTTGAGTGTTGCAGGTTTTCCTCTGTACACTATTCCCGCTCCCTCGATCCCTTCCATTCGACTTCGCTCTCGCTTTTGTTGGTGCTGTTAATTTATATATGTATGTATTCGGAGTGGTGAAGTCGTTCTCAGATAAGTACAGGTAAATCGATAATTTTTTCTGGTGAGAAAATTGTCTTTTGGCTTCTTCTTTCACAACGCTAGCGCCGTTGGAAGCACCGGAAACGAGCCAGGAGGTCCTTACCTGTTTGGGCGATGCTGAGTTGCCATGTTATCAATTTCAACCCCAAAAAAAATCAGAGAATGAAAAGGGAAATTCTTAAATGAAATAGATAATCAAGAGTAATAGCGTTATAGTGAGCGAGTGTGGGGCAGTAGGAAGAAGCGCCGCTGTCACGCACATGGTTGAGTGATGGATCCTCACCCAAGTCAACCAAGCCTTCTATCCCTCTGGGGTCGGCAAATTGGTACCAGACTTGTCTGGGAGTATAAAAACACTGACTTGAACATCGGCTGTCCCCCGCAAGTCATTGTGTAGGCCCTATACACATTTAAAAAAGCTTCTACGATTCTGAATGGAAGTCGAATGTGTGGCGGATCCCCAGAGGATTGATATACGCTGAGAACTTTATCCTTTATTATCTATCCAGTGCGCTATCTATCCAGTGAGAGTCGATGAGACAATCAGTCTGATTGGTACTGTGCTTCTCTGGACCAAATTTCGGTTCGCAATTGCGTCTCGACACGCTTTGCGGCCGCACGCGCTCGAGTCAGTCGAGTTTTCAGCGCCAAAGCCGACTCGATATTACTTTTTTATACAGTTTTCTCCAATTTTGTTTCGTTTCCAGTTTTTAAAACCCACCTAGAGTCGACAGATCGACGGCTACGGCGCTGTAAACTCCTTCGACTCGGAAGCGCGCGGCCGCAAAGCGTGTCGAGACGCAGTTCCGGACCGGGATTTAGCCCAGAGAACGAAAGTACATGCCACGGCAACGGTAGAAGGCGATTGTGCGGTTGCTTATTTCCACGAAGCATACTGTAAGTTGTCCCATAATCGACGCCAAAGTTTCATTTTTTCTCTGAACTTTGAAGAAAAAACACTGAAAACGTTGAAAAACTGTAAGTCCCCCCACCGCTTCTCGCACACTAAGAAATGTACCTATTTGTAATATTATAAGAGTCAGAAACGAAAATAAAGCAGAAACAAGCGTGAAAAAAGAGAAACCGTAACTCACCCAGAAAATCAGCTGTGCTATCGATCGATAATGAAATCTGGCAAAGAGCCAGGTTTTCCACCGTAGTTTTAGTGTGTGACCGCAACCGCACCACGTCCTTTTAACATAGCGGTAGTCTGTATATCATGTGAACATCGGCCGGGTCAGCCATTTCGGGTGTTTTTTCTCCACCCCACCTCATTCATGTCTTTTATGATTGTCGATGCATTCGTGAATTTTTCGAGAATTATTGAGGCATTTGGATACTCGCTTCAAAAGATTTTTTTATTATACCTTCAAATCTAATCGAATCGACGGCAGCCGAATGTATTCGTTAGAGATTTCTAGAAAGGCCATATTCGGAAGATACATTAATTCGGGGGTATCCCAATTATATCCGAGAAGTAGTGTCGAATGTCCGTGTCTAATGTATGCTGCCTTTAATCTAAAAGCGAAGGGTAAAAGCTATAAACGGCGAAATCCTCATGGTTTCTACACGTGCTCCTGCGAAGCGGCGGTTAGAGGCAGTGAGAGAGCGCATGACAGACGGAGGGAGCAGAATCGCATGCGCCGCTCGCCCCTCGGGTCGTGTGTGTGTGTGTGTGTGTGTGTGTGTGTGTGTGTGTGTGTGTGTGTGTGTGTGTGTGTGTGTGTGTGTGTGTGTGTGTGTGTGTGTGTGTGTGTGTGTGTGTGTGTGTGTGTGTGTGTGTGTGTGTGTGTGTGTGTGTGTGTGTGTGTGTGTGTGTGTGTGTGTGTGTGTGTGTGTGTGTGTGTGTGTGTGTGTGTGTGTGTGTGTGTGTGTGTGTGTGTGTGTGTGTGTGTGTGTGTGTGTGTGTGTGTGTGTGTGTGTGTGTGTGTGTGTGTGTGTGTGTGTGTGTGTGTGTGTGTGTGTGTGTGTGTGTGTGTGTGTGTGTGTGTGTGTGTGTGTGTGTGTGTGTGTGTGTGTGTGTGTGTGTGTGTGTGTGTGTGTGTGTGTGTGTGTGTGTGTGTGTGTGTGTGTGTGTGTGTGTGTGCGTGTGTGTGAATCAAAATTAAGTCGTTTTTTTTTCAAAAATAAAGCATTTCGGTCTGTTGTTATGTGATGAGGTATACTGATAACTAGATATCATAAGTTTCCTATATATCGTCAATCTCTAGTTTGGGAGAGGCCGCGACACTGCTATGTTAGCTTATCATGAAAGTCGAGCGGATGTTTTTGCGGAAACAATTGTAGAAATAGAGAAATATCCGCTTCGCTTCTAAGATAGCGAGATGACAGCTGGATCGCGACTCCCTAGAGATGCGTCACAAACCTTAAAAGCATTCTGAGGGGGGTTCACGAGTGGCTGCATGTGCGGTGTAAGGCTCGCTGCAAGTTCACCGGGGAAACTGCGTTTGATCCAACTCGGGTGCGCCAAGCGTCGGCGCAAATGTTGGGCCCAACTAGAAGTGCTCCCAGCGCAGAGAAAAAATGCGGTATTTCACAGGGTATGCACCAAGCGCCGAAAATGAGTGCGGGATCCAACTGAGAGTGCGCCGAGTGTCTGTGATAGTGTGTGGGACCCAATCAGGAGTGCGTCAAACGCCGCTAAATAAGTGCGCGATCCCACTGTGAGTGCGACAAACGCCGAAAAATTAGTGTGAGATCCTACTGGGAGTGCGCCGAACAATTGGGAAAGTGTGCAGGACCCAATTGGGTTCCTACACACTTTCGCCCAACCATTCTTCCCATTGCAGAAGCGTCGATGTTTGCATGAGAGGGCGAGAGAGGCGCGGTGCGATGAAGATGAAGAAGCGGAAGCCGTATATAAAGAAGAACCGGAGGATTAATACTTTTTTATTTTATGATCTACAATTTGGTGAAAAAATCATTTTTTATGGTTTATGATTTCTAGAAGATGTAGGATTTTTGGTGTATGATCTATATAGAAGATGTAGAATTTTTTGTAGAAGATGTATGATGATGTATGATTTTTAGTGTTTGATCTACCTATTGTTAGAAGAAATGAAAAATGTTGTTGTTTTTGATACCGTAATGTTGCATGATATGCATGTTTTTGTTGTTCTCCTTGCTAATAGTTATGAATGTTGATAGTAAAATGATTTTTTTAAACCAGCATACCGTATAGTGCGAGTGCCAAAATAGTGGGAGGGAATTAGTTTTTGTCACCTGGGGCGGCATGCACGTACGCGGCGGACTAGGTTGGGGTTAGGCAGGGTTTGGAGCGTCGGCGCGTTTCATAATAGCAGCGCGAGGGCTAAAAGGGGGTTAGGCTAGCACAGAAAAATCGTTCCCTCGCAAACCCTACGTAAGAGGGACTATTAATAGTTGGGGTCTCAACGGGGTTTCGGCTGCCCCACCCTCTTACGTAGGGTTTGCGAGGGAACGAGTTCTCAGTGTTAGGCTAACCCCCTTTTTGCCCTCGCGCTGCTATCATGAAACGCGTCGACGCTCCAAACCCTGCCTAACCCCAACCTAGTCCGCCGCGTACGTGCATGCCGTCTCCAGCAGGTCGCGGGGTGGAGTCATGCGCCACCACATCCTCGACCTCCAGGTGACATGCCAGAGATCTCGAGGAGACATGGGTTCATGTCACCTCGAGATCTCTGGCATGTCACCTGGATGTCGTGAGGATGTGGTGGCGCATGACTCCGCCCCACGACCTGCTGGAGACCCCCAGGTGACAATCGGGAATTCCTGAGCTATACAGCTTCTTTTTTGATCTCCTCTCTCATTTTGCTCTCTCAGTATTATCTCCAGCTTTATTTTGACTTCTTATTGTGATCTTATTTTGCCGTCTCTGTTTGCCGTCATTTTTTATACCAACGGTATGGCTCTCAACCCCTCCCCCGCTCTGATAGGAGTCCATCTTGGTTCTTAGTTGACCGAAAGTCCGACCCCCCATCCTACCGAATGTCGACGGGTCCGACCCCCCCCCCTCTGTGATACATCACACCTCACGCCGCACCCTGTGGGGAAGTCCCGATTGCTGGACATTATTGAATGATTCGCAGCCTTTCATTTACCGACTACAATCCTCCGTTGTGGGTGAAATCTGCCATTGTTTTCGACCCCGAAAAGTACCAGATGGGAAGGTTTCACCAGTAACCATCACCTCGAGAAAGGTTTCGAGGGCCTTCTCTCACGTTCCACACAGTCGCAATCATCTCACTGACTTAAACTGATCTAAGAATAGTTCTGAAATCTCAGTAATCTCAGTGACCCTCCCAGAAAGAAATTCTGCCCTGCCAATACACTTCTCGCAAGGGGAGTGAAAATGGTACAGGGAAGGTGGAAGAAAGCTGCGTAAATCAAGGCAATCGGAGCAAGGTAGATTGCCGTGCGGCTGACAATTGAGGCCCTGAAAACGAGAGAAATCTCTATGAAATGTGTCGGTGGTGGGTGAGGTGGACGAAAGCGATCCGAGGCATTGTGCGGGCATAAAAGTTTTTTTGAGTAGGATGTATATGCGATTTCGGGTGTGGGGGGGGGGGGGAGGTGGGATCGCCTTGCGGGCACAGCTTCATTGGGTGGAACCATGTATGTACTTTACCAACCTTCACCTCTGGGCAGGTGAAGGGATGAATCTTCCTCATTGGGAAAACCGGTGATAACCGGTGAAAAGCTCCGAAAAAGAGTGAAAGTGACCAAATCCTCATGCAAGTTATTTTCAAGATTGGGTGGGTGTCAGTGCCGGTTTTTCGTGCATAACTTTTTGGTGCTTAGAGATAGCTTTTTGAAAAAGTTGTTTTTTGGAATTCTCATTAAATTCTGCATCGAAGAGCGTTTTCAGATTTGAACAATACTTTCCCGTTCTTCCAGCCGACTTCAGTTTATATTTTTTCGCCCGAAATCATCGGTTTTTCATCCACAACTTTTTTGAGCTTGGAGATAGACTTTTGATAAAGATGTTTGCGGGATTCCGATTGAATTCCGCGTCGACTGGTGTTTTCAGTTTAGAAAAATGTTTTCTCGATACCCCAGCCTAATTCATTTTACGAAGCTTCGGTTTTTCGCCTATAACTCTTTCACCGTTTAACATAGCTTTCCGTAAAGTTTGTTTTTGAAATCCACGTAAAATTCGGCGTCGAATTATATATCGGATTCCTAACTTTGCTTGCTCTATAAGCCAGTCAGGTCGGTGGAGCCGAGCTCCGTTGTTGGCTCCAGCAGAACTCTGCGTCTCTCATTTAAAGCATAGAGGGGAGAGCACCCTATGGAGATAATTATGGATCTCGGCTCCAACGCCGTGGCTGGCTTATGCGGCAAGCAAAGTTAGGAATCCGATAAATCATTCTTTGACTTGGATTTCAAAAACAACCTAAGCCAGAACCCTATGTTTAACGGTCGAAGAGTTATAGGCGAAGAACTGGTGTTTCGTAAAATAAATTAGGCTGAAGTATTGAGAAAATATTTTTCAAACTGGGGACACTAGTCGACGCAGAATTCCATCGAGGTTCCGAAAACAACCTTCACCAAGGGGCTATCTTCTAGCATAAAAAGTTATGGACGAAAAACTGATTGCTTTTGGTGAAAGAAACATTATTTCATAAATTGAAATCGGCTGATATATTGGAAACGCATTTTTCTCAAATTGAAAACATCACTCGAAGCAGAATTTTATGAAGATTTCGGAAACAGCTCCGCTCAGAGATCCATCTTAAAGGTCAAAAATTTTATGAGCGAAGAACAGGGAGTTTTCCAAAGATCGCTTGGAAAAATTTTTCGAAAATTTTTCAGTCCAAGACAGCTCAAAGGAAATTTTTCATGACCTAGGCAGATCATTTTATTAAGATTAGTGAATTTCTAAAGATGGTCATCTAACGAAAAAATGTTTTGAAATTGATGGAAAAAATATACTGAATGCAAGAAAAAGAGGATTAAGAAAACGGAAACCTTCACCAGCCCCCACTCAGGTATCCTAAACAACCTTCACCTCTCGGACCGCTGTCTCAACCCCCAACGAACCTATGCCTGGGGGGAGGGTAGGCGGCGGTAGTGAGGTGGGGCCTCCGTCAGAGCTTATTGAGCAACTGAGTCCCACCCGGTCGGTATGCACAGAAATAGTGACAGACGGGTGCAGAAAGTCCACCCAATGAGTCCGTCTGTATGCGTCTGCAATAGTCGCAGTCGATACAGGTGTTCTATGCGCGTACACGGGCAGGGCCAAAGCAATCGAGGTCGGGTTTTCGATCAAGTCTGACGGGGGTCGGAGGGGGAAGGAGGGCGTAAAAGTCGAAGTGATCCGGGTGGGGGGGAAGTGAAGTTGACTGAAGTTTGGATTAGACGCTGTTTGGAACGTTCTCAGGAAGAGTTGTGAGGAATTAAGTTAGGTTGCTCAATTGTGAGCGATTTGGGAATACTTCCCGCAATGTGTGGCGAGAAGTGTATTTGTTGGGGGTGGGGGTGGGGGTATTTCATTTCGAAAGGGGTGTTGAATGGGAATGAGGGTCGTTTTCAAAACTGTTCTCAGGTCAGTTTAAAACAGTGGGATGGTTCCGGCTGAAATTTCCAATCAAAAACTACATCGCTCTTATCAAGCGTGTTTTACAACAGTTATAATGGCTTGAAGAGTTGGCGTTATGGAGGTCCAGCGGGACCGTGAAAAGCGTGAATAGAACGCTGAAAATTTGCATAAAATTTCATACTTCTATACACCGCTGGGATTCTCTTAGTGAGAGAAAAAAAGAAAGAAACCTCGAAATTGGATTTGGACCACATTGGACTACAGTTATTTCAATGTGGCTCTTTTCGCGGTGTGCACAACACGCCGCGAAACTCCGTTTTTCAAAAAAATTGCGTGGTACATTGCAAAAATTGATTGAGGATATTTGAGTCGAAGCAATGTATAATCCCAGCACAAACCTGAATTTGGAGAAACAGTTCATCGAGCGTTTGGATAGATCGAAATCAGCCAAAAAGTAAATTTTTCCAATTCTAGAAATTGAAAATTTCTCAACTTAAAGTTTGCCTAGAAGGGTTATCTGGGAGCTGAAGGTGGGGGTCAAACTCAGTTTTGTAGTAGACTACGAATAGAATATTGTAGCTAAATGACATTCAACCTACCGTAACCTTCTGTAATCTTTGGAAAAATTGAAAACGGACCTAATTTTGGTGCTGTTTGGTGCCGAGTTATCCCCTTGAGAAACTTACATAATATTTTGATGTTATATGTTGAAAGAAAAAGCTGACTTTAGCTTTCTGAAATTGTAACTTACGAAGAATGCTTAAATTTTTTTTCAGTTGTTTTTTCAGAAATTTGGACCATAAATAATTCAATTTTCGAAAACCAATTTTTTTTTATTTTTCGCAGTTTTTGATCTAACCAGCTTCACTACGGGCAAATTGAAAGTTTAGAATTGCTTATTTATTTCCCTTACAACCCTCATCAGACCGTTTTTGAATATTCTTATTTGAGTGGAAGTAAGTCGCTAGTTACGTGGCAGTGATCAATGATTTAATCACAGATTTTGAAAGATGTGAGCAGTGTGTGCCACAGGTGGACGAGTAGATAGAAACTTATCAGTATCCTTTCAAAATCTTGATAAAAGTATATATACATAATTAGGAGGTGGATAGTTGTTTGAATTTCTAAAGATTTTGAAGACTAACGATCAAATGCTTTGTATTCACTATATATTTAAATTTGATTTCAATATTGTAAAATTCTTAACAAAATCTAATGGATGGATTGTTTTTTGGAATAACATTTCCAAAAATCGGACCAGTTCTTCCGTGAGCGTTCGCTTTCGCGCTAATGTTGCGTGCGCCTACGAGGCTCCACTGCCTCGATAGAGAGAAAGCGAATATAGAGTGGATTTTAGGCGTAAAATGGTATTCTCAGGTAGGCTCAGGTAAAGATCCAAAGAACATCCAGCAGGTATTTGTATAGCGTTAATAGAGACCAGAAAACTCTTTGTTTTCACAAGTATAAACGGGAATATAGGAACATTTTCAAAGTTATCCGTGTAGAACAGTGGAACTTCGAGAAGACGTAACTTTCTGCAGGGGAGTCAGTCTCAAGTGGTATTTGCTTTATATACTGCCAAAATAAAATAGTTTAAAGAGTATCTGTATACAACAGCGATAGATCACTTGAGCACACCGATTTTCGTCTTCAGTCAGGCACAATTCGCGTACGAAATTCGCTGAAAGCCAACCTATAGGCGTGTATGGGCCTTCGGAATTGGAATTGGGCTACGAAACTCGGCGCACCGCTAGATCTATGTCTTTTCTACAGTTCCTCTCGATTTCGTCCAGTTCTGTTTAGAAATGTATGTGCTACATTCGCTTATCGGTGCCGCTCCCAACACGGGCGCGCGTTTTTTGAGCCAGCAACGTGTCGGCCGCGACGGGGGCGCAACGGGGGAACCCAGCGCGCTATATAAACACGCTCAACCAGAGAGCCACAGTTCCGAACGTCTACTATTCCATTGTCATGTCTGCTCCAGCTGTCACCTCGCCCAAGGCCAAGGCCCCAAAGGCCAAAGTTGCAAAGGCAGCTCCGTCTCATCCGGCCTACTCCTCCATGATCAAGAAGTCCGTCTCGGAGTTGAAGGAGAAGTCCGGTTCGTCTAAATCTGCCATCCTCAAGTACATGCTCGCACATTACAAGCTCGGAGATAATGTTAACAAGGTGATATTTATCATATTAAATGATCAATTAAATGGTTTAGTTTGAATTTGACCATTTGTTAAGTGCCATGTTTCTAGGTCAACGCCCAGCTTCGGTTGGCTCTGAAGAGGAGTGTCACGAAGGGAGATCTCAAGCAAGTGAAGGGAACAGGAGCCTCTGGAAGTTTCAAACTCGGAGAGAAAAAGCTCCTGCCCCAAAAAAGGTTTGTTCATATTTTATCAACATTGTGTTGATAATTGATATTTCTCGAGTTTTGTGATTGTTCTGTATTTAACTGTGATAATTTCAGAGCATCGCTAAAAAGCCAGCTGCTGCCAAGAAGCCGAAGAGCCCGAAGAAGCCTTCTGCTGCCAAGAAACCCAAGGCCGAGAAGAAGGCGAAGAGCCCGAAGAAGGCAAACGCCCCGAAGGCAAAGACCGCTTCCAAGAAGCCCAAGACGACGAAACCCAAGGCCTCGAAGCCGAAAGCCGTGAAGAAGGTCAAGGCCTAATCGCCTCTATTTGGGTGTTTTCGTCTCCAGTGATCTCTGTACATACACATTTCTATGTCCTGTCAAATGCATTAATAAATTGTAGAAAAATAGCTGCTTGTTGCCAAGTTCACAGAATAGAAAGTTCGGGTGCGAAATGGTCAGTTTTTCTGCGTGGTAGGGAGCGCGGTATTTTCACAGTGCCGATTTCTGAGTGCGATAAGTCCGCAGTTTCAGGCAATCAACTAAAACTCGATAGGAGTTCCGGCCGTGTTTGCCTACTATGTTTCCAGCGAACATTTAGATTTTGATTATGTAGTGTTTGACAGGAGAATGAGATATTTTCGCTCTGACACAAGCATAAACAGGGGCGGAGGCGTGGGACTCTTTGAGGCCATCACTTATGTTTATAGCAAGAAAACTACCACTCGTCACGAACCTTTTTCAGGTCCATTCATCCATAGACCATTAAAGAATACTTTGCATTAAATATAACGGCGTGATTCTTTTTCTTCATTGAAAGCTTGCAGACAACTGAATCTTTGTCATCACTATTCATACGATGTCTAATCTTTGCAAGAAGCTTCATGAAAATGGCGTGAGAGAAGCTTACAATCACTCGGGGAGCCATTTCAGCATATGTGGTCCGAAGTGAGCTTGCGAGAATGTCCATACTACTAGTAGTAAAAACTGAATACCGCCTCTCCCAACCTGTATCCTAAAAAGTAATAAGCGGTAGATTACAGTAACGAATTGATGTATATGCACCTACTGTATAGCCTATCGAAAAAAGTCCGAAGGTCGGAAACGCGCCTTCAATTCGTGGTCAGCGACCCAGCGCCTAGACGAAGTTCTGGCTAACGAGAAAGTTTCGTCTTCTGAACGTCTACATATTGAAATGGGATCTCCGGAGGTTGAAGAATGCTGCACCTAAACTTCGCCCACGTGGGCTGTTTGGGACGCTGAGCACGAATATGGAGTTCGCTTTTTTGGTTGACCCTGGTAAATTGCGGTATGTGTAGTCCGCCTTTAAAGGCACAGTACACCCTCAGATATGAAATTTGAGATTTCCATGTAATTGTGTAGAAGACCCCTCCTGTATAACACGTGCCAAATGCCAGATCTCATTTCCTCAGAATAAGCGACCACCACAGGCCCGACCCCTTCGCTCACCACCACAGGCCCGACCCCCAACGAATTTTCGAGCTCTATAGCGGCTCGATGGATGGATGAATTCCAACCAGTCGTTGTTCTTCAGTCCATTACCGGACTGTCTTCTTATCCTGGCTTTCTCTCAAGCAACTATTGCGATTGAAGAGAAATACTGGCCTGAGACAACTCGTCCACCAATTTTTCGCCCTCAAAATCTAGGCATTTTTGAAGAGCCATAACTCTGTTCAAAGGGGGTCTTGGACGATTCCAGAGATACCACCATGATCAGCGTGTGACTTTCTCCAAGAAGAGCATGAAATCTCAAAATTAATTTCTTGGGTGTCCTGTGCCTTTAACTACACGCTGTGATTCCGTCAGCCTGAAAACAGACATCGTAATCGAGTTTGGAGTTTTTTAGCGAGTCTGCATAACCCGCTTGAGGTTTTTTCGAAGTTTGGAACTCTACAGTATAAAAAAGTAAAAGCGCCTGCAGAAAAGTTCCTAGCAATTTTCCTTTTCGACTTTTCTCGATCTTTTTCCCATTCACTATCTATGAGGGCCTGCAGTAAAATTTCTCTTGTCGTATCCAAATGGTAAGTATGAAATTGTGAAATGGTGAAAAAACCAAAATTGTCAGCTCGGAGCCAATGCTTTGCGAAAAGATCGGATGTTTGAGAGAACGAGAGCACAAACAGCGTTTTTTTGCATTCCTGTAGAGAGGAGCTGAAAGTGCAAAAGTATATGTAACTGGTAACAGCTCGTGCTGTGTAATAAAATGCGGATGTTTGAAGGAGTTTTCGATCACTCCGGATGTCCATATTCTTTTACGAGTCACGAGAGTAAGATATTCGGGTCAAGCGTGATTGATTTACTAAGTGTACCAACTTTGTCTAAGATGGACGCTGAAGGGCTACACTGCATGGGCCCACGCCTTTCTCAGGTGTGGTCTCGCCAGAAGTCGAAAGTTTTGAAAACTAGGAGTCCTGGGAGTAAGATATTTGAGTCCAGCGTGGTCGATTTACTTCTCATAAATGCTTTGACCATCTCAGATGAGCGCCGAAGACCGCTACATAGATAGCGGGAGACGATGAAGAAAATCGGCTAACTCCTTAAAAAAGTAGTTTTTTTTGGAACGTTGTAAGTTTATAAGTTAAGTGCTCAACGAGGTATGTGAAAAATCCTGGCTTTGAGAAACTAGACTTTATACTCTGAAACTTTTGAAACTTTCCGCACCCCTGTAGAAAGCCTTTGAAGAAAATTTACTAAGTGTGGGTTGTTCTCTAAAATGCACTGAGGACCCACACCTAAGTACTGAGAAAACGCGAAAAATGTTGAGCGCTCATTCAATTATTATTTTTTGATAATTTATTCAACATTTTTAAAAATGCGTTATTCGACGAAATTCAATCAATCGGAAATTTGAAAATGTCTCATTCAAATACATTCATTCAATCGGTGATTTTACAATGAAAAGGGTTTTTTTAACTCATTAGCCCGAGTTTTCTGCAGAATTGGTCATGCGAACTATTTATTTATTCGGCGTATTCTAAAAACATGGTAATCGGATCATCAATTCATTGGAAACCTAGCGTCTAATGTCCATGTCTTGCACTCACTATTACTTATCGTGGCAACTCTAGCCCAAAACCTTACGAATTGAAGTGACCTTGATTTACTTGCACTGTAAAAGAGACATTCACATCAAAAACATACTCAGGCAAACTGGGGCGTCGACAACAGGTTGATAAGTTGTCATCTCATAAACCGCTTCCCGTTGACAAGTCAAATCGCGCGTATTTTCAGCCTGAGACCTGCCCGTTGCCCAGCGGCGTCCGCCTGTTTTCGGGCTGTTGACAACTTGATGTGTCGCGTTTAGCGGCCTATTTAGCAGCAGTTCACATCCTACAGGACTGTTTCATCTAGCTTAGGTACTACTTTACACCGAAACGCGTCGCGGTCGGCACACCAACACGCGTTGCGGCTGGGTCGCCTAGCCTCCACTGGAGTCACCACCGGATAGGCAGGACCTCCAGATCAGGGCTGGGCACACGTCCCGGCATAGCGATTTTGAATATGCACCCCCCTTAGCTCGGTAATTTTCAGGCACCCCCCTATGGGAAATCGAAATCGGCTGTTGTTCGAGGAGAAGTCGAGCACAACTGCCATGATCTTGACTTCCTTATTTTGATAAACCAGAGTATAAAAAAGCACTGAATAAAGAAAATTCCGAATATGTCAACAAAAAAGGTAGTGTAATTTTAAAACTTCCAAACAATCTATGAAGAAAATTTTTAGTAAGAAGGTAGGTTGTGACAAAAGATAAAACAATTTTTTATTCATTACAATTCAGCAATCAGAAACAACAACAGAGCTACTATTATTGCAGTAATTAATGTTTTCTATCGAATGTTTTCATGAACCTATGTACGAAGGATTAATCCGTGTTTGATCGTTCTGATGAAGACATTTTCAGAATTATTTTGTGTTGTGGAACCATGTAGGGATTGATGAGATGCGTAGGGAGTGGAAAACCCGATTTTTTACCCACGTAGAATGCCGCAATCATTTAGAGACTCTGCTCGCCGTGCGATATGGTGTATGTACGCAGCTACACAGCGCACACGGGAGTGGACGCGCACACAATATTAATAAAAAATGTATTTTATTACAGAACGGGGAAGAGAAAACGATTGAAACCGAAGGAAGTGAAAGATCATGAAAATTGTCTATTCTGGATGTACCCATTTAAGAAATTTAATGTAAACAAACAAAGTTGGAGCAGGGGTAAGCATTTAGCCGTGACAAGTTTAATTCAAACGAACCTAGTTGATGAAAAGTAGCATTAAACATGCGAGCAAAGGATATTGTGGGAAAGAGGAGAATCTGGCAAACAACTAAGCTTCAACAAGATAGTTTTTTGATGTGATTTAAGGACCTTAAATCTCGTCCCGGTTTTACCCCGAAAACCGGGACAAAACCGGGACGAGTTTGAAGGTCCTTAAAGGCAGTGTCCACGATGAAAATCGTTTTCGAATTTTCACCAGAAAACGAAGGTTTAGAGTCTGATCGTTTCATCAGTGAAGAAGGAATCATGAAAAACGGTGCGAAACATCTAAAATCAGCTCTTCTTCTTGAAAACCATGTTTCAACGTTGAATCAGTTGCGCGGCCATGGGCCTGAAGTAGAAAGCGTGCAAATGCGTCCCAATGTTAAAACAGGCGCGCTCGCGCTCAAATGCTAATGCAGAAGCGGACCAAATTGTTCCTCGGAAAACTCGACCGCGAGCGGAATGGTTAGCGCGAGCGGACTTCGGAGCCGTATGCAGCTTTTTCGGGCTCGTTTTCGTTCGGTCTTTCGACCCCAGTGCTCCAATGAGACCCTGAACTTTCGATTTCGGCCATAAAACCGAGGACGAAATTTACCGTGGAGACTGCCTTTAAATCACATTGAATATCAAGGCTTTTGTTACTGAAATGTTCGCCAGACTCTCCTCTTTCTCCCAATGCTCTTAGTTCTCATGATTAATGCTGTTTTTAATCAACGAAGTTCATTTGAATGAACCTTGTCAAGTCCGAAAAATTCACCCTTCTCCAATCTAGTTTATTTACATTAAATTTCTGAAATGGTTACATTGAAAGCATCCTATTTCTGCCTTCTTCCATTTACTCCACTTTCGATTCTTTTCTCCTACCCGTTCTGTAATAAAACACATTTTTAATTAATATTGTGCGCGCGTCCACTCCAGTGTGCGCTGTGTAGCTGAGGACAAACACCATATCGCACGGCGAGCCGAGTCTCTAAGGAATTGCGGCATTCAAGCTGGATAAAATTCGGGTTTTTATGTACAGGGTACTTCTCCATTAGGAAGATACGATTATTTGCTTCTTTCACTGGAACTTGCAGTATTCAATTTTCACAGTCGGCTCTCTTCATAAGGCATTCTCATAGACGAAATCCCGTTGGCTAGTTTTTATACTGACCGTGATATCTGTATTTTTAGTCTGCCATAATACAGCAGCTCGCTAATCCTTTTCTGAACGTGAACGATAGCGCGTCTGAGCGCTGTCCTTGTATCTTCGCTTATAATCGGTAACCACAAGCGTAATCCCTGAACGTTACACCAAAGAAACATGAAACCACATCAATCCTTACTTGCTACAAGATAACAGAGTAGTGTTTATTCCTTAATCAAAACAATCAAACACATTATATATGATCTTTAATTCATAGAGTTGTTGATGAGGAGCTTCGACAGCAACTATGAATTATTCTGAACTCAAACTGCATATCTATCAATAATTTGAATTCTGTAAGTGTTTGTCTTAAAAAGCGGAGAAGAAGATGTGACAAACCAGAAGAGAATCGTGTACTACTTTGGTCCTGAAATTCGACAGAACATGCTTTTCGTTTTTTGTTTGGTGTCGGGTATAGGCACCCCCTTTGCCCTCTCTGCAACGTCCAATATGCACCCCCATAAGGTTAACCGGGAAGCGTGCCCAGCCCTGCTCCAGATGCTGGGCGGGGCCAAAGTACCGCTAACTTGGGTAGTTGAACCGGCTGCGCTCTCATCATTCACAGCATGCCTGTAAAATGCGTCGTATACCTCCCTTGTATCCAGAGCGTTAGCTGTGCAACAGCTCGACATCGACCAGAGCATAACTCGCTGCCACGGCCCCGCCAAATATCGGAGCGTTGGCCAGCGGTGACTCATGGTGGGCGGATCAACCTGTTGTCGACGCCCCAGTTTGCCAGAGTTTATGTTCGTGTCGACCTTTTCTTCATCGTCTCCCGCTTTCTATGTAGCGGTCTTCGGCGTTCATCTGGTATGATGAAAGTTTGTAGCCAAGGTAAATCGGCCACACTGGACTCAAATATCCTACTCTCATGACACCTAATTTTCAAAGTTGTCTAAAACTCCGCGACTCGTAAATCAGCCTTTCAGTTAAATCGTAATCAATATTTGAAATCTACTTGAAAAACTGCTCCTGACGAGTTTTACTCACAAACACATTGGTTCAATAGGTCTTCGTCCAAAGATCAGACCAACCCCCTCCACCCCTCCGGAGCTCAGACCCCCTGTGGGGACCCGCACCCGCGCCGAACCCAGGTGCCGATCGCCCGCCACTGTCACTCACGCAGAGTCGAACCATTCCGTCATGGAATGCACACTGCACCAAGGGCACATGGCATCCTAATCGCCCCTGTCCCTCCCTATCCAGCCAATCTCGTAAGCCACCCTTACCTGCGATTTTTGATTCTTTATTTTATTCTCTGTACAGCTCTAAGCGGAGAAGCCGGCAAGTTTTAGTTCAGGCTGATCGCGGGCCACTGAACTCTTGTGAATCAAATGAGAAGATTTGTGTCTACATAGGAGAATGTCGACTTTGTACTGTGAACTAGCGCTCAATCTCGTTGGAAGACCACATTGCTATGGCTTCTTTTCCAGTACCGTTGCACTTTTCCTGGAACCCCTTTCTGGTTGACCGCGACGCTTGGTTTTACAATTGCGTCGTTGAAAACGAAAATTTCTCGGCATCATGTTGTACTTCTGCACCAAACTATGACAGTTTTGGGATAACATGCCTTTGTTCCTACTTTTGTAGATCTGATATTCCCCTGATCTGGAGCCATACTGACGACGATTCGAGAAGTTTGGATCTATTTGTCTATGAAAAGCTTCTCACAATGTTGCCAGAGGACACACTTTCTTACTCGTAAACGCTGTTGAAATAGTAAAGGAAACCGATCCGTTAGGCTAGCGCTTATAACTTCTCGGAACAAGCAGCTCGGGACAGGGTGTGCGCAGTAATGCTACAGAGGCCCGAGAGCTACTAACAATACAATTCGTGTCCGCAGACGCGACCTACGCTTTGTATACTTCCCTTGTATGGGACTAGCAGATTGACGGCAGATACTGTGTGCATGATAGAAGGAATTTGAGTTTTTGCACAGCAGCTGCACATTTTTACGAAGAGCACGCATGACTAATAACAGCTGCAGCGGTCTGAAAAATCGCCTTCTTTGCTAGCACATTTCTTTCCCAAACTCGTTTTCTTCCGTGCTGTCATGACATTATGTCATGAGATTTGGTGCCATTCCTGAAGAGCTCTCGAGTTCGATTATGATCAGCAGCGAACGGTGGTTTTTGACGAAACATTTTCATGACTCGTTGTATTTCGCTATGACATACCAAAAAAAAGAAACAGTTAAAAGTTTGTCAATGGCAGCATTCTCACTCGTAAACGTGGTTGAGATATGTAACAACGAAAATAGATTGCTATGGCTCAGATCACAAAGCCTATGCATTTTGGGACGTAAAACGACTCCCAAGGCCCCACATGAGTAATAAGTTGACCCCGCACCCTACATTTGCCCGCCCCCTGTATTTGCCGTCCTCAAAAACAGGGGTGCTGGGGCATCCCCATTCCCCGTCCCCAATTTATGTATTCTGTCTATTGTATTTATGGTACCACCCACAAGCGTCGCCGACGGTGGGAATATCCCAGCGCCCCTATTCTGGGGGAATACGGCAAATAAAGGGGCGGAGAAATACAGGGCAGGGACAACTTTTCACTCGTGTAGTGGCATTGTGGGTCGTTTTTGACGCTTCAAAATGCGTAAGCGCTGTGCTCTGAGCTATACGATTCTATTTCCGTAGTCATCTCGAACACGTTTACGAGCATGTATGCTGCCTTTAATGGGTAGATCAGAAACAACAGAAAAATGAATAGTTTGAATTTCATATACTGAAATATTTTTGGCCAATGTCCAAGGGGTTCATTTGTAGCCCTTCTTCTTCTTCCCAGCGTCGGTCATACATGTTCGCGGTTTCTGCTTGTTTAGCACTTTGCTCGCCTGTTGTTCCTATCAGCGGTGTCCTTCATAGTAAGTTCCGCTTCAGCCATGTCCGTTTTCACTCGATCAAGCCATCGGGTTTTCGGTCTTCCGCGAGACCTGGTACCTGCAACTTCCACCTTGAGTGCGGTTTAAGCTACTCTTCTGTATAAGCACAACCTGATAAGAGATCGGTGTGCTTCCTTTCAACATCAACTAGGCCGTATTCCTGAATATTCACTAGTTACGTCTCTTGTCAACCACTACGATTCCGATGCCAGGCTATGTACACTAACTGTACTGCGACAAGCCGATTGAGAAACACCCCGTCGCACCAAACCACGATGTCGTCTATGAGTTCCACGGAAGCTAGGGCGTCCCCAGAAGCGACGCGTGCTGTGGCCCGAACAGCACGGAAAGTATGCTAGGGTTACCGGCTAATAGACGGAGCCGGCTAAAGAAGTTAGTCTACAAACGCGAACATCAGCGGATTCGCCTTGCCACTCTCAATGTTGGGAGCCTCACCGCCAGAAGTCGAGAACTTGCAAGCAGTCTCAGAAGCCGTCGTGTGGACATTTGCTGCATTCAGGAGACGCGCTGGAAAGGTTCCAAGTCAAGGGACCTTGGAGATGGATACAAGCTGATTTACCATGGATCAACAGACCGAAATGGAGTCGGAGTTGTCATAAGCGAGAAACTGAGGGATTGCGTCACTGCTGTAGATCGGGTCTCGGATCGTCGTATGGCTGTCAAAATAGACACAGGAGCGGCTTTGATGCGAGTGGTTTCAGTTTATGCGCCGCAACCGGGATGCTCAGATGAAGTAAAGGCTGTCTTCTGGCAGGACCTTGAGCAATTCGTACAATCCATCCGAGACGACGACTCGCTTTTGATTGGTGGTGACCTGAATGGACATGTGGGCAGACGGATTCGAGGAAAATCACGGAGGGCACGGTTTCGGTGTCCGCAAAGGCGAGGGCGTGAGAAAGAGACAGCCATGAGACGCCAGAAGAGTATGTGCGCTGGGTAAGGTTGCTGTACTCGAATCCGAGCAGTGTTGTCAGGTGCTCAGCAGGAACTAGTAACCCCTTTCCCATTCAAGTCGGGGTCCACCAAGGACCAGCCTTGTCGCCGCTACTGTTCATCCCATGCATGGATGCAATTACTCAAGACTTGCAGAAACCACATATATAGACTATACTGTACGCTGACGACGTAATGCTGGCTGCCGAGTCGCGAGAGGAGGTGCGTGTTCAAGTGCAACTATGGAGTGATCTCCTGCAGCGCTATGGGCTACGTCTTAAAGGCAGGGTTCGCGATAAAAACCATTTTCGAGCTTTCTTCATGAGAATGTAGCTTTTATCATCACAAAAGTAAAAATAAGTGAGAAAACCCGGAATTCCGCGGGGAAAACGCTTTAAATCAAGGTATAATTACCGGTGTCGGCCGGCCCTGTCATTAAAGCCACAGTCCAAGCTCAAGGGTAATTTTTGGTATTGTACTCCGGTCGCCGTGTATAGCGTCCCTGCCGAACGCGAAATCTCAATTCGCTCAAATAAGCGAGAAAAAGCAAGGAAAAAGTCGGCCCCGCCCCCATGGAAGAAAAAATGGGTAACGCCCACCGACAAGATTCCGGTCTCAGTACTAAAGAGGAGCGCGATCGACTTTGTTCCAAATCTATGTTATTCCATTTCTTTTCGGTCTGGCTTTATTTTGTGACCTGCTCCAAAACGATGGCTGCGAATAACGAGAAAAGACAGGCTCGAGACAACTCGTCCGCGAACTTCTCGCCGATAAAATTCAGCATCTTTGAAGGGCCATAACTCCGTTCGTAGTGACTTGTGGGCGATTCTGGAGACACTTTTGTGATCAGCGTAAGATTTTCTTCAAGATAAGCAGAGAAACAAAATTTCGATTCTGAGGTTGGACTGTGCCTTTAAAGGCAGTGGTCGCGATCAAATATGCTTGTCTTTTTTTTCTCTCTAAACCTTTTCTGGGTCTAGAGTAGTAGGACCTATGAGAAAAAAACGCGAAAAAACCACTAATTTGGGCCAGATTTTAAGCCTGAACTTTCTTGTCTTTTGATGGTGGACGAGCCCACTCCACATTATCGGCATCGATGACCTCTTATATCAAGAACATCAACTGGCTTGAAATTGAATTTCAATCAATGAACCTTCGGATTTATGTACACATCTAGTCAAAAACATTGTCTGGAGTGCTTTCTTTCATTGCTCAACTGTTTTTATTACGTAAATTTGCATTTATTTCTTCCTCAGAATGTCGATATTTTTTGACTGCTCGGCATGAGGCGGCGATCTTTTTTTGTTGCGCTGTGCACGCGTGCACGAACTGGATTCTTTGGGCCCTAGAAACCCTAATTCTAGCCCGTTTTTCACCGCGCTAACTTCATAGTTTTTCAGCTGTTTTAAATCTAAGCTGATTTTTGTAGTTTTTTCGATAACGTTTTTCATCGTGACCACTGCCTTTAAGGCAGTTTTCATTAGTGATTGCTTATCCGCCTTTCATTTTGCTGTTAATGTAGTCAGTAGTCTCCAGGAATGCTAAGAATTCACTTAAAGGCAGTGTTCATGATTGAAATCGTTTTTCTGTTTTCCGCCTATCTTGAGAACGGCCCCATGCTTATTCCAATGATATCTCTGAAATCGCACAAGACCTTCAGGGAACGGAACTATGGTTCCTCAAATATTGAGCTAAGGAAACATGGTGAACGAGTTGTCCGAGGCTTGTAACTTGCGTCTTTTGCAGCCGATGTATGCGAGCTGACCTGAGTAGACAGAGAAGTTGAGAATGAAGGGAAGAACGGGGCTATTGATCGGAAACCATCGCTCATCTCACAATCTCGAGCATTCATTTGTTCACGTCGGTGGGCGTGGAAAGTGCATCTGGGGGTGACGAGCTGATGGGTGTCCAACTTTGGGGCCGTAGGGGACTGTTCCGAGCTCATTTTTCTCGGTTTTTTCAACCTCAGGGTTCCGCTAGGCCCCGCAGCTGCCGATCTCCACCAAAATATCAGACACGGTTTTTATCGTGGACACTGCCTTTAAGAAGCAAAATGAAAGTTGACAAACTAGGCATTATCTAGAAATATAGATAATTGGGGGTGGGAGGACACCAAGCGATAACTTGTTTCTGAGCATTTTTCCTCCAATATTTTACTCATTTTCACTTTTGTGATGGCCAGAACTACCTCTTCATAAGATTAACACAACGACCGATTTTATAGTGAACCCTGTCTTTAATGTCGCCAAAACTGAGTACATGGAGTGTGGACCAAGAATCGAGGAAGAATCCATCAGCATTAACGGCACTGTCCTCTAGAAGGTGGACAGTTTCAAGTACCTCGGATCAAGGATCACATCTGCCGGCGACGTGCTACTGGATGCCCATGGGCGCGTCAACGCAGCGTGGACAAAGTGGAAAGCGACAACTGGCGTAATGCGTGACAGGAAGATACCAGTACGCCTCAAGTCCAAATCTACAGGACGGTAGTGAGGCCAGTCGCCCTCTACGCCATCGAATGCTGGCCGGCCACAAAGACTGTTGAGCAATCTCTGCATGGGATGGAAATGCGTATGCTGATGTGGTCAGTGGGAGTTACCTTGAAAGACAGGCTAAAAAATGACCTGGTGGGTTCCACCTTTGGAGTGGCCCCCATTACTGCGAAGATGAAAGAGTCCAGCCTCAGGTGGTTTGGCCATGTTCAAAGGAGGGACGAAGACATAGTAGCTAAAACCGCACTCAAGGTGGAAGTTGCAGGGACCAGACCTCGCGGAAGACCGAAAACCCGATGGCTTGATCGAGTGAAAACGGACATGGCTGAAGCGCAACTCACTATGAGGGACACCGCTGACAGGAACAAATGGCGAACAAAGTGCAAACAAGCAGAAACCGCGAACATGTATGACCGACGCTGGGAAGAAGAAGAAGAGCTACAAATGAACCCCTTGGACATTGGCCAAAAATATTTCAGTATATGAAATTCAAACTATTCATTTTTCTGTTGTTTCTGATCTACCCATTAAAGGCAGCATACACGCTCGTAAACGTGTTCGAGATGACTACGGAAATAGAATCGTATAGCTCAGAGCACAGCGCTTACGCATTTTGAAGCGTCAAAAACGACCCACAATGCCACTACACGAGTGAAAAGTTGTCCCTGCCCTGTATTTCTCCGCCCCTTTATTTGCCGTATTCCCCCCAGAATAGGGGCGCTGGGATATTCCCACCGTCGGCGACGCTTGTGGGTGGTACCATAAATACAATAGACAGAATACATAAATTGGGGACGGGGAATGGGGATGCCCCAGCACCCCTGTTTTTGAGGACGGCAAATACAGGGGGCGGGCAAATGTAGGGTGCGGGGTCAACTTATTACTCATGTGGGGGCCTTGGGAGTCGTTTTTACGTCCCAAAATGCATAGGCTTTGTGATCTGAGCCATAGCAATCTATTTTCGTTGTTACATATCTCAACCACGTTTACGAGTGAGAATGCTGCCATTGACAAACTTTTAACTGTTTCTTTTTTTTTGGTATGTCATAGCGAAATACAACGAGTCATGAAAATGTTTCGTCAAAAAACCACCGTTCGCTGCTGATCATAATCGAACTCGAGAGCTCTTCAGGAATGCCACCAAATCTCATGACATAATGTCATGACAGCACGGAAGAAAACGAGTCTGGGAAAGAAATGTGCTAGCAAAGAAGGCGATTTTTCAGACCGCTGCAGCTGTTATTAGTCATGCGTGCTCTTCGTAAAAATGTGCAGCTGCTGTGCAAAAACTCAAATTCCTTCTATCATGCACACAGTATCTGCCGTCAATCTGCTAGTCCCATACAAGGGAAGTATACAAAGCGTAGGTCGCGTCTGCGGACACGAATTGTATTGTTAGTAGCTCTCGGGCCTCTGTAGCATTACTGCGCAGACCCTGTCCCGAGCTGCTTGTTCCGAGAAGTTATAAGCGCTAGCCTAACGGATCGGTTTCCTTTACTATTTCAACAGCGTTTACGAGTAAGAAAGTGTGTCCTCTGGCAACATTGTGAGAAGCTTTTCATAGACAAATAGATCCAAACTTCTCGAATCGTCGTCAGTATGGCTCCAGATCAGGGGAATATCAGATCTACAAAAGTAGGAACAAAGGCATGTTATCCCAAAACTGTCTTAGTTTGGTGCAGAAGTACAACATGATGCCGAGAAATTTTCGTTTTCAACGACGCAATTGTAAAACCAAGCGTCGCGGTCAACCAGAAAGGGTTCCAGGAAAAGTGCAACGGTACTGGAAAAGAAGCCATAGCAATGTGGTCTTCCAACGAGATTGAGCGCTAGTTCACAGTACAAAGTCGACATTCTCCTATGTAGACACAAATCTTCTCATTTGATTCACAAGAGTTCAGTGGCCCGCGATCAGCCTGAACTAAAACTTGCCGGCTTCTCCGCTTAGAGCTGTACAGAGAATAAAATAAAGAATCAAAAATCGCAGGTAAGGGTGGCTTACGAGATTGGCTGGATAGGGAGGGACAGGGGCGATTAGGATGCCATGTGCCCTTGGTGCAGTGTGCATTCCATGACGGAATGGTTCGACTCTGCGTGAGTGACAGTGGCGGGCGATCGGCACCTGGGTTCGGCGCGGGTGCGGGTCCCCACAGGGGGTCTGAGCTCCGGAGGGGTGGAGGGGGGGGGGTCTGATCATTGGACGAAGACCTATTGAACCAATGTGTTTGTGAGTAAAAACCGTCAGGAGCAGTTTTTCAAGTAGATTTCAAATATTGATTGCGATTTAACTGAAAGGCTGATTTACGAGTCGCGGAGTTCAATTAGGAAGTTTAGGGTGAAGTAAAGGTCTGCTGAAAATAATATTCAAGACATATGAATCCCCCATGTAAAAAGTTCAAAGCAGTTTGACTACTAAATGCTAAATGATTTCTGAAAATGATTTCTATGAGTCACGAGAGTTGATATTTGAGTTGAGCGGGGTCGATTCACCCTATATACTCACTTTCACTATCTCAGATGAACGCTGAAGACCGTTACACTGCACGGGATCACACCGTGCTCAGGTGTGGTCCCGCCGGAAGTCGACAACTTTGAAAATTAGGTGTCATGAGAGTAGGATATTTGAGTCCAGTGTGGCCGATTTACCTTGGCTACAAACTTTCATCATACCAGATGAACGCCGAAGACCGCTACATGGAAAGCGGGAGACGATGAAGAAAAGGTCGACACGAACATAAACTCTGGCAAACTGGGGCGTCGACAACAGGTTGATCCGCCCACCATGAGTCACCGCTGGCCAACGCTCCGATATTTGGCGGGGCCGTGGCAGCGAGTTATGCTCTGGTCGATGTCGAGCTGTTGCACAGCTAACGCTCTGGATACAAGGGAGGTATACGACGCATTTTACAGGCATGCTGTGAATGATGAGAGCGCAGCCGGTTCAACTACCCAAGTTAGCGGTACTTTGGCCCCGCCCAGCATCTGGAGCAGGGCTGGGCACGCTTCCCGGTTAACCTTATGGGGGTGCATATTGGACGTTGCAGAGAGGGCAAAGGGGGTGCCTATACCCGACACCAAACAAAAAACGAAAAGCATGTTCTGTCGAATTTCAGGACCAAAGTAGTACACGATTCTCTTCTGGTTTGTCACATCTTCTTCTCCGCTTTTTAAGACAAACACTTACAGAATTCAAATTATTGATAGGTATGCAGTTTGAGTTCAGAATAATTCATAGTTGCTGTCGAAGCTCCTCATCAACAACTCTATGAATTAAAGATCATATATAATGTGTTTGATTGTTTTGATTAAGGAATAAACACTACTCTGTTATATTGCTTGATTCCTGAGCTTCATTTGATCGATGTTGTTGAAATTGTTGTAGAAACTCGTTCAGAAAAGGATTAGCGAGCTGCTGTATTATGGCAGACTACTCTGTTATCTTGTAGCAAGTAAGGATTGATGTGGTTTCATGTTTCTTTGGTGTAACGTTCAGGGATTACGCTTGTGGTTACCGATTATAAGCGAAGATACAAGGACAGCGCTCAGACGCGCTATCGTTCACGTTCAGAAAAGGATTAGCGAGCTGCTGTATTATGGCAGACTAAAAATACAGATATCACGGTCAGTATAAAAACTAGCCAACGGAATTTCGTCTATGAGAATGCCTTATGAAGAGAGCCGACTGTGAAAATTGAATACTGCAAGTTCCAGTGAAAGAAGCAAATAATCGTATCTTCCTAATGGAGAAGTACCCTGTACATAAAAACCCGAATTTTATCCAGCTTGAATGCCGCAATTCCTTAGAGACTGGGCTCGCCGTGCGATATGGTGTTTGTCCTCAGCTACACAGCGCACACTGGAGTGGACGCGCGCACAATATTAATTAAAAATGTGTTTTATTACAGAACGGGTAGGAGAAAAGAATCGAAAGTGGAGTAAATGGAAGAAGGCAGAAATAGGATGCTTTCAATGTAACCATTTCAGAAATTTAATGTAAATGAACTAGATTGGAGAAGGGTGAATTTTTCGGACTTGACAAGGTTCATTCAAATGAACTTCGTTGATTAAAAACAGCATTAATCATGAGAACTAAGAGCATTGGGAGAAAGAGGAGAGTCTGGCGAACATTTCAGTAACAAAAGCCTTGATATTCAATGTGATTTAAAGGCAGTCTCCACGGTAAATTTCGTCCTCGGTTTTTGGCCGGAAATCGAAAGTTCAGGGTCTCATTGGAGCACTGGGGTCGAAAGAACGAACGAAAACGAGCCCGAAAAAGCTGCATACGGCTCCGAAGTCCGCTCGCGCTAACCATTCCGCTCGCGGTCGAGTTTTCCGAGGAACAATTTGGTCCGCTTCTGCATTAGCATTTGAGCGCGAGCGCGCCTGTTTTAACATTGGGGCGCATTTGCACGCTTTCTACTTCAGGCCCATGCCCGCGCAACTGATTCAACGTTGAAACATGGTTTTCAAGAAGAAGAGCTGATTTTAGATGTTTCGCACCGTTTTTCATGATTCCTTCTTCACTGATGAAACGATCAGACTCTAACCCTTCGTTTTCTGGTGAAAATTCGAAAACGATTTTCATCGTGGACACTGCCTTTAAGGACCTTCAAACTCAATCGTCCGGTTTTGTCCCGGTTTTCGGGGTAAAACCGGGACGAGATTTAAGGTCCTTAAATCACATTAAAAAACTATCTTGTTGAAGCTTAATTGTTTGCCAGATTCTCCTCTTTCCCACAATATCCTTTGCTCGCATGTTTAATGCTACTTTTCATCAACTAGGTTCGTTTGAATTAAACTTGTCACGGCTAAATGCTTACCCCTGCTCCAACTTTGTTTGTTTACATTAAATTTCTTAAATGGGTACATCCAGAATAGACAATTTTCATGATCTTTCACTTCCTTCGGTTTCAATCGTTTTCTCTTCCCCGTTCTGTAATAAAATACATTTTTTATTAATATTGTGTGCGCGTCCACTCCCGTGTGCGCTGTGTAGCTGCGTACATACACCATATCGCACGGCGAGCAGAGTCTCTAAATGATTGCGGCATTCTACGTGGGTAAAAATCGGGTTTTCCACTCCCTACGCATCTCATCAATCCCTACATGGTTCCACAACACAAAATAATTCTGAAAATGTCTTCATCAGAACGATCAAACACGGATTAATCCTTCGTACATAGGTTCATGAAAACATTCGATAGAAAACATTAATTACTGCAATAATAGTAGCTCTGTTATTGTTTCTGATTGCTGAATTGTAATGAATAAAAATTGTTTTATCTTTTGTCACAACCTACCTTCTTACTAAAAATTTTCTTCATAAGATTGTTCTGAAGCTTAAAATTTACACTACCTTTTTGTTGACATATTCGGAATTTTCTTTATTGAGTGCTTTCTTTGTACTCTGTACTCTGGTTTATCAAAATAAAAAAGTCAAGATCATGGCAGTTGTGCTCGACTTCTCCTCGAACAACAGCCGATTTCGATTTCCCATAGGGGTGCCTGAAAATTACCGAGCTAAGGGGTGCATATTCAAAATCGCTATGCCGGGACGTGTGCCCAGCCCTGATCTGGAGGTCCTGCCTATCCGGTGGTGACCCCAGTGGAGGCTGGGCGACATAGCCGCGACGCGTGTCGGTGTGCCGACCGCGACGCGTGTCGGTGTAAAGTAGTACCTAAGCTAGATGAAACAGTCCTGTAGGATGTGAACTGCTGCTAAATAGGCCGCTAAACGCGACACATCAAGTTGTCAACAGCCCGAAAACAGGCGGACGTCGCTGGGCAACGGGCAGGTCTCAGGCTGAAAATACGCGCGATTTGACTTGTCAACGGGAAGCGGTTTATGAGATGACAACTTATCAACCTGTTGTCGACGCCCCAGTTTGCCTGAGTATGTTTTTGATGTGAAAGTCTCTTTTACAGTGCAAGTAAATCAAGGTCACTTCAATTCGTAAGGTTTTGGGCTAGAGTTGCCACGATAAGTAATAGTGAGTGCAAGACATGGACATTAGACGCTAGGTTTCCAGTGAATTGATGATCCGATTACCATGTTTTTAGAATACGCCGAATAAATAAATAGTTCGCATGACCAATTCTGCAGAAAACTCGGGCTAATGAGTTAAAAAAACCCTTTTCATTGTAAAATCACCGATTGAATGAATGTATTTGAATGAGACATTTTCAAATTTCCGATTGATTGAATTTCGTCGAATAACGCATTTTTAAAAATGTTGAATAAATTATCAAAAAATAATAATTGAATGAGCGCTCAACATTTTTCGCGTTTTCTCAGTACTTAGGTGTGGGTCCTCAGTGCATTTTAAAGAACAACCCACACTTAGTAAATTTTCTTCAAAGGCTTTCTACAGGGGTGCGGAAAGTTTCAAAAGTTTCAGAGTATAAAGTCTAGTTTCTCAGAGCCAGGATTTTTCACATACCTCGTTGAGCACTTAACTTATAAACTTACAACGTTCCAAAAAAAACTACTTTTTTAAGGAGTTAGCCGATTTTCTTCATCGTCTCCCGCTATCTATGTAGCGGTCTTCGGCGCTCATCTGAGATGGTCAAAGCATTTATGAGAAGTAAATCGACCACGCTGGACTCAAATATCTTACTCCCAGGACTCCTAGTTTTCAAAACTTTCGACTTCTGGCGAGACCACACCTGAGAAAGGCGTGGGCCCATGCAGTGTAGCCCTTCAGCGTCCATCTTAGACAAAGTTGGTACACTTAGTAAATCAATCACGCTTGACCCGAATATCTTACTCTCGTGACTCGTAAAAGAATATGGACATCCGGAGTGATCGAAAACTCCTTCAAACATCCGCATTTTATTACAGAGCATGGGCTGTTACCAGTTACATATGCTTTTGCACTTTCAACTGCTCTCAACAGGAATGCAAAAAAACGCTGTTTGTGCTCTCGTTCTCTCAAACATCCGATCTTTTCGCAAAGCATTGGCTCCGAGCTGACAATTTTGGTTTTTTCACCATTTCACAATTTCATACTTACCATTTGGATACGACAAGAGAAATTTTACTGCAGGCCCTCATAGATAGTGAATGAGAAAAAGATCGAGAAAAGTCGAAAAGGAAAATTGCTAGGAACTTTTCTGCAGGCGCTTTTACTTTTTTATATTGTAGAGTTCCAAACTTCGAAAAAACCTCAAGCGGGTTATGCAGACTCGCTAAAAAACTCCAAACTCGATTACGATGTCTGTTTTCAGGCTGACGGAATCACAGCGTGTAGTTAAAGGCACAGGACACCCAAGAAATTAATTTTGAGATTTCATGCTCTTCTTGGAGAAAGTCACACGCTGATCATGGTGGTATCTCTGGAATCGTCCAAGACCCCCTTTGAACAGAGTTATGGCTCTTCAAAAATGCCTAGATTTTGATGGCGAAAAATTGGTGGACGAGTTGTCTCAGGCCAGTATTTCTCTTCAATCGCAATAGTTGCTTGAGAGAAAGCCAGGATAAGAAGACAGTCCGGTAATGGACTGAAGAACAACGACTGGTTGGAATTCATCCATCCATCGAGCCGCTATAGAGCTCGAAAATTCGTTGGGGGTCGGGCCTGTGGTGGTGAGCGAAGGGGGTCGGGCCTGTGGTGGTCGCTTATTCTGAGGAAATGAGATCTGGCATTTGGCACGTGTTATACAGGAGGGGTCTTCTACACAATTACATGGAAATCTCAAATTTCATATCTGAGGGTGTACTGTGCCTTTAAAGGCGGACTATACATACCGCAATTTACCAGGGTCAACCAAAAAAGCGAACTCCATATTCGTGCTCAGCGTCCCAAACAGCCCACGTGGGCGAAGTTTAGGTGCAGCATTCTTCAACCTCCGGAGACCCCATTTCAATATGTAGACGTTCAGAAGACGAAACTTTCTCGTTAGCCAGAACTTCGTCTAGGCGCTGGGTCGCTGACCACGAATTGAAGGCGCGTTTCCGACCTTCGGACTTTTTTCGATAGGCTATACAGTAGGTGCATATACATCAATTCGTTACTGTAATCTACCGCTTATTACTTTTTAGGATACAGGTTGGGAGAGGCGGTATTCAGTTTTTACTACTAGTAGTATGGACATTCTCGCAAGCTCACTTCGGACCACATATGCTGAAATGGCTCCCCGAGTGATTGTAAGCTTCTCTCACGCCATTTTCATGAAGCGTCTTGCAAAGATTAGACATCGTATGAATAGTGATGACAAAGATTCAGTTGTCTGCAAGCTTTCAATGAAGAAAAAGAATCACGCCGTTATATTTAATGCAAAGTATTCTTTAATGGTCTATGGATGAATGGACCTGAAAAAGGTTCGTGACGAGTGGTAGTTTTCTTGCTATAAACATAAGTGATGGCCTCAAAGAGTCCCACGCCTCCGCCCCTGTTTATGCTTGTGTCAGAGCGAAAATATCTCATTCTCCTGTCAAACACTACATAATCAAAATCTAAATGTTCGCTGGAAACATAGTAGGCAAACACGGCCGGAACTCCTATCGAGTTTTAGTTGATTGCCTGAAACTGCGGACTTATCGCACTCAGAAATCGGCACTGTGAAAATACCGCGCTCCCTACCACGCAGAAAAACTGACCATTTCGCACCCGAACTTTCTATTCTGTGAACTTGGCAACAAGCAGCTATTTTTCTACAATTTATTAATGCATTTGACAGGACATAGAAATGTGTATGTACAGAGATCACTGGAGACGAAAACACCCAAATAGAGGCGATTAGGCCTTGACCTTCTTCACGGCTTTCGGCTTCGAGGCCTTGGGTTTCGTCGTCTTGGGCTTCTTGGAAGCGGTCTTTGCCTTCGGGGCCTTTGCCTTCTTCGGGCTCTTCGCCTTCTTCTCGGCCTTGGGTTTCTTGGCAGCAGAAGCCTTCTTCGGGCTCTTCGCCTTCTTGGCAGCAGCTGGCTTTTTAGCGATGCTCTGAAATTATCACAGTTAAATACAGAACAATCACAAAACTCGAGAAATATCAATTATCAACACAATGTTGATAAAATATGAACAAACCTTTTTTGGGGCAGCAGCTTTTTTCTCTCCGAGTTTGAAACTTCCAGAGGCTCCTGTTCCCTTCACTTGCTTGAGATCTCCCTTCGTGACACTCCTCTTCAGAGCCAACCGAAGCTGGGCGTTGACCTAGAAACATGGCACTTAACAAATGGTCAAATTCAAACTGAAACCATTTAATTGATCATTTAATATGATAAATATCACCTTGTTGACATTATCTCCGAGCTTGTAATGTGCGAGCATGTACTTGAGGATGGCAGATTTAGACGAACCGGACTTCTCCTTCAACTCCGAGACGGACTTCTTGATCATGGAGGAGTAGGCCGGATGAGACGGAGCTGCCTTTGCAACTTTGGCCTTTGGGGCCTTGGCCTTGGGCGAGGTGACAGCTGGAGCAGACATGACAATGGAATAGTAGACGTTCGGAACTGTGGCTCTCTGGTTGAGCGTGTTTATATAGCGCGCTGGGTTCCCCCGTTGCGCCCCCGTCGCGGCCGGCACGTTGCTGGCTCAAAAACGCGCGCCCGTGTTGGGAGCGGCACCGATAAGCGAATGTAGCACATACATTTCTAAACAGAACTGGACGAAATCGAGAGGAACTGTAGAAAAGACATAGATCTAGCGGTGCGCCGAGATTCGTAGCCCAATTCCAATTCCGAAGGCCCATACACGCCTATAGGTTGGCTTTCAGCGAATTTCGTACGCGAATTGTGCCTGACTGAAGACGAAAATCGGTGTGCTCAAGTGATCTATCGCTGTTGTATACAGATACTCTTTAAACTATTTTATTTTGGCAGTATATAAAGCAAATACCACTTGAGACTGACTCCCCTGCAGAAAGTTACGTCTTCTCGAAGTTCCACTGTTCTACACGGATAACTTTGAAAATGTTCCTATATTCCCGTTTATACTTGTGAAAACAAAGAGTTTTCTGGTCTCTATTAACGCTATACAAATACCTGCTGGATGTTCTTTGGATCTTTACCTGAGCCTACCTGAGAATACCATTTTACGCCTAAAAATCCACTCTATATTCGCTTTCTCTCTATCGAGGCAGTGGAGCCTCGTAGGCGCACGCAACATTAGCGCGAAAGCGAACGCTCACGGAAGAACTGGTCCGATTTTTGGAAATGTTATTCCAAAAAACAATCCATCCATTAGATTTTGTTAAGAATTTTACAATATTGAAATCAAATTTAAATATATAGTGAATACAAAGCATTTGATCGTTAGTCTTCAAAATCTTTAGAAATTCAAACAACTATCCACCTCCTAATTATGTATATATACTTTTATCAAGATTTTGAAAGGATACTGATAAGTTTCTATCTACTCGTCCACCTGTGGCACACACTGCTCACATCTTTCAAAATCTGTGATTAAATCATTGATCACTGCCACGTAACTAGCGACTTACTTCCACTCAAATAAGAATATTCAAAAACGGTCTGATGAGGGTTGTAAGGGAAATAAATAAGCAATTCTAAACTTTCAATTTGCCCGTAGTGAAGCTGGTTAGATCAAAAACTGCGAAAAATAAAAAAAAATTGATTTTCGAAAATTGAACTATTTTTGGTCCAAATTTCTGAAAAAACAACTGAAAAAAATTTTAAGCATTCTTCGTAAGTTACAATTTCAGAAAGCTAAAGTCAGCTAATTCTTTCAACATATAACATCAAAATATTATGTAAGTTTCTCAAGGGGATAACTCGGCACCAAACTGAGCACCAAAATTAGGTCCGTTTTCAATTATTCCAAAGATTACAGAAGGCTACGGTAGGTTGAATGTCATTTAGCTACAATATTCTATTCGTAGTCTACTACAAAACTGAATTTGACCCCCACCTTCAGCTCCCAGATAACCCTTCTAGGCAAACTTTAAGTTGAGAAATTTTCAATTTCTAGAATTGGAAAAATTTACTTTTTGGCTAATTTTGATCTATCCAAACGCTCGATGAACTGTTTCTCCAAATTCAGGTTTGTGCTGGGATTATACATTGCTTCGACTCAAATATCCTCAATCGATTTTTGCAATGTACCACGCAATTTTTTTGAAAAACGGCGTTTCGCGGCGTGTTGTGCGCTCACAAAGAGCCACATTGAAATAACTGTGGCCCAATGTGGTCCAAATCCAATTTCGAGGTTTCTTTCTTTTTTTCTCTCACTAAGAGAATCCCAGCGGTGTATAGGAGTATGAATTTTTATGTAAATTTTCAGCGCTTTTATTGCAGAGAAAACTTTTTTCGGATTTTATTGTGTGACCGCGTGAACTAAATAAACAACAGGAAGCGGTACAACATATTCTAATAAGGATTATTAATTTTACTTGGTCTACACTTTTCAATTCACGCTCTTCACGGCATCCGCTGAAAGGCGTTGTTGGCTGTGCTTTTTCATGGCGGTGGAACAGGAGAACCGGATAATAAGTCGTTTACTTACTAATTATCGAATCAATCCTTTTCTTTCCTCGCTACTCTCAGTCCTATTATAACAATCATAGATGCAAAGCTGTTGTTTTCCAAAAAAATTCATTTAGGAAATTGGTGAAAAAATTCTGAAAATCATACAACCTCCATCAAAGTGATACAGCGAACTGCGAATAAAAAGAAAACGGAGGTAAGATTTTCGGATCAAATCGCTAAAACACATTGGAAGCTGCGTATTTTGATAGATGGGATAGGGAAACTGGTTCAAAACCAAAAAAGGCTCTACCAGTATATAAATACGAGAATCAGGAATCTCTCAATTTTTCCTGTGCTTACAAATAATAGTGGCGAAGCGGTTTTCGATGATGCAGAAAAAGCCAATCTCCTATCTGATTGCTTTAGCTCTATCTTTACTGAGTTTGGAGCTTCAAAATCGTCTCTGAATGGAGATTTTCTTACCTCAAAAGTGCTTCCTGGGTTTAGGGGGCCGGCCTTGGGGTCGATCCGTTGTTACAAGGAACAAAACTCCGTGGTCTTTGCCGGCGATCGTGCGTTGACGCGTCGTAGAGCGCAATGCACACGCCGATAGATTTCACGTTCGACATCGATGGAAAGCAGCTGACAGCGAAGGACGTAGCAGGTTAGTAACCCAATCGAATTTCGTTCAAAAAATGATCGCTCGTCTGAATGGCGTCCTCGGTCAATTGCTTCCAACGCTGCTCCAAGGAACGAATCGTAAAAGTGTTCCTTGCGTTCTTCGCGCAACTATCCCAAGTTGATGTCGGCGGGAAGTTCAAATCTGTATTAAACTTTCTTGAAATGGGTTTTTCTTGAAAAGCTGACGTTTTTGAGGGTGTTTTTTGCAACCTTCAGTCACAATAAGGATATAACAACACGAAAAAGTCAAAAACCCAAGTATGGTTTTCATCGTGTACGATGCCTTTAAGCAGAAGTGACATCATATGTGAACGTGTTCTGAATCTTCTTGAGTTACAGACAACGGACTAAAAGCCGCGTCTCCTTGCCTCTCGCGGATGCTGATTTTGCGATGAGCGCGGTCCGACCGTCGTTTCTGATCGCAGCTTGACCGCGTCCAAGCGCGGTTCGACCGCCGGTAAAACATGAGCGCGGTCGGAACGCGCTTCAACCGCCGCATTGTCGCAGTCAGCTTTATTTCAAATACTTGCCCGCGGTCAGGTTTTCTCTTTGTCTGAGATTATAAAATTATAAATAATATGATTAATATTAATTCTTATTTAGAAGAACCAATGAATGATTAGTCGGACAATATGTTGTGCAGCGTGCGTGACAACTTAAGCAGAAGTGACATCATATGTGAAGGTGTTCTGAATCTTCTTGAATTACAGACAACGGACTAAAAGCCGCGCCACCCTGCCTCTCGCGGATGCTGATTTTGCGATGCACGCGGTCCGACCGTCGTTTCTGATCGCGGCTTGACCGTGTCCAAGCGCGGTTCGACCGCCGGTAAAACATGAGCGTGGTCGGAACGCGCTTCAACCGCCGCATTGTCGCGGTCAGCTTTATTTCGAATAGTTGCCCGCGGTCAGGTTTTCTCTTTGTCTGAGATTAGGGGGATCGATATGCAATATTTTTGAAGCAAGCTTAAGCGCATTGCTTCTTGTATGAAGCTGTGGGATCCAAGCTTGCTGCTTCAGTCATGAAGCAGCGAGCTTTGAGCTCCTGGGATGTCCAAAAGAGCTAAAGCTTGCTGATTCGTACCTGAAGCAGTAGCCTGGAGCTTGCAGCTCTAACCCTTGAAGCATCGAGCTTCAGCTTGCAGCTCTAATTAAGTTACATGAAATATAAGTAGTGTATGTTACATGTAATATAAATGTATGTTACATGTAATATAAGTGTAGGTTACATGCGATATAAAGGTAATATACTTGAATGTCTCAAGTATCTTACACTTTATATTACATGTTACATGTTTTCATTTTTCTGAGATGGGCTCATCACATCTGGTTTACCAGTGAGTTCGTTTCTATCTGTGAGAACAAGGTCGATTGTCTTTCAAGGTCGATTGGGGAATTCGACATGCTGGGTGAGTCCATGGGAAATGAATAGATCTACAGTCCACCTCCGCACTGCCGTTCAGTCCGTAAAGTGCACGCTGATTGCGAAATTGTGGTGCGGCGCGGTTGCAAGTATCCTCAGACAGAGATGCAGGATCACCCGGGCGGTGGGATCACCCGGCCACCAAAGGCAAAACCCGCCCGGGTGATCCCTTATCCCTGTCTGAGGATACTCGCAACCGCGCCGCAGCACAATTTCGCAATCAGCGTGCATATTGCGGACTGAATGGCAGTGCGGAGGTGAACTGTAAATATTTTTGCGAACGAGGCGATTTTGCTTCCGGGTTTTTCAACCACTTTATGTCAAGGTTGAAATCACCTAGCAGTATAACAGGATGACTTGAGTCGTGAATGATAAGGTTAAGGAAAGCAATGAGACTGTCACAATGTTCTTCGTTTATGCTAGGCGGCCTATAGCAATTTATAACTCGATATTCGAACGGTCCATGGAATATGTCAATAATTTGACATGCTGCACCATGTTTGTTGTGAGACTTTGAATATCTAGTAAGGGTCACAGAGTCACGTAGTAACATAGCTATCCCTCCTCCTTTACCATTCCTATCTTCTCGCACTACTTCATAGGGTAAACCAGATGTCATGTGATCATCAGTAATTGAGTTATCCAACCATGTTTCTTGAAGGCAAATCAAATGGGGCTTATTTATCATGAATGCTCGCACTCAAGTTCCTCTCATACCATTTGGATGCTCTTTCCACATCTAACATGGAAACGGTCTAGTTTTCTCAAGTTCTCTTACAAGGGGAACTTTAATAAAGATTTACAAAGAGTTAAGACTTGCGAGGATGACCTTGCTAATATCACCACAAATTGTGAAAAACTCGCTCCCTAAGATCTCAAAAAGTTGTACGATATCAGCGGTACATGGATACCAAAAATCAATATTTTTCGCACGATTTTCTTCCTGGGGGATTATTTAGGGTGCTCGACATAGGTATCGGAATCGTCCCTGTTCTTACGTTAGGTCATTGCTGTGAAATGGCACCGTATAGTATACTTAGTATCCGAATCACTCCATTTCGGATATCCGACCGGATATCCGAGATTCGGATAATCCGATATCCGAAAATTTGAAAACACGCATTATCTGAATCGAACCAATATCCGGGAAATTCAAAATCGGCTTTATCTGAATTGAACCATTATCCGAAGGGTCAAAAATTCGGATAAAATCGGATAAAAACGGATAAAACGGATAAAAATCGGATAAAAACCGGATAAAACGGATAAAATTTGCGTAAAATCGGATAAAACGGATAAAATTTGCGTAAAATCGGATAAAATCGGATCAAAACCGGATAAAACCAGATAAAATCGGATAAAATCGATTCATTTTGGGTATATGTCCATTTCTCGTAGCTACTATTCTACTCATTGTGTGTGTGTGTGTATGTGAGTATGTGTGTATGTCTGTATGTGTGTGTGTATGTCTGTATGTGTGTATGTGTGTATGTCTGTATGTGTGTGTATGTCAGTGTATGTGTGTGTATGTCAGTGTATGTGTGTGTATGTCAGTGTATGTCAGTGTATGTGTGTGTATGTCAGTGTATGTGTGTGTCTATGTCTGTATGTGTGTATGTCTGTATGTGAGTATGTGTGTATGTCTGTATGTGTGTATGTCGGTATATGTGTGTGTATGTCAGTATATGTGTGTGTGTCTATGTCTGTATGTGTGTATGTCTGTATGTGTGTGTGTCTGTATGTGTGTATGTCTGTATGTGTGTGTATGTCTGTATGTGTGTATGTCAGTATATGTGTGTGTGTCTATGTCTGTATGTGTGTGTGTATGTGTGTGTGTCTGTATGTGTGTATGTCTGTATGTCTGTATGTGTGTATGTGTGTGTGTCTGTATGTGTGTATGTGTGTATGTCTGTATGTGTGTATGTGTGCATGTCTGTATATGTGTGTGTATGTGTGTGTATGTGTGCATGTCTGTATGTGTGTGTGTGTGTATGTGCGTGTGTGTGTGTGTGTGTGTGTGTGTGTGTGTGTGTGTGTGTGTGTGTGTGTGTGTGTGTGTGTGTGTGTGTGTGTGTGTGTGTGTGTGTGTGTATGTGTTTGTGTGTGTGTGTTGCCTGAGATTTGTTCCGATAATATCCGAAATTTATCCGAAATTATCCGACGGATATCCGTATCCGAATCATTGGAAAAATGGCATTATCCGAATCGATCCATTATCCGAGGAATTACCTTCGGATAACAAGTATACCGTATAGCCTAGCTCCCTCATTTTGAGCCGGTCGCAGTAAGGCTCATTGGCCTTATCATGTCAGAATCTCCTTATCACTGTTATATTTTGCCATCACCGACCGCTCCGCTGCTTGCTACGCCCGGACCCACCCGAGCGAAACTGGGTTCAACTACCGTAGCGTGCCGCAGTTGGGCGAAAGACCTTGCTCTTCCGAAAGAGACTGTCCGCTCACGCGATCGGCGTGGGTGTCGAACGGCTGTCGGAAACGAGTTTTTAGAATTTGGAAATTGGTTAGCAGGAGTACTTTACGAATGGGGAATTATATCTCAATCATCTGTTTGCTGCCATAAAAAGGCTCATACAAAACAATGCCTTTTCGACGGGAGCTCCACACGCACGCCGACCGCGTGGGCGGACAGTTCCATTTTGCCAGACTTTGAAACAAACCTCATGTTTGTTTATAGCGCTCACAATAACCAATTGAACAATGATTGGAGAAAAATAATGTTCGATTTCTGATGACCACCTACCGTCTCGAGCCCCCTGTATTTGCCCTATTCCTGCAACGCAAAGTTGGTGAGTCCTCTTCACCGTCGGTACTGTTGGTGGATTGCCTAACACCACATGCGTCACTGATGGCGAAGATGACCCAGCAACCCTGACGAAAAGGGCAAGTACAAGGGGCGTTAAAATACGGGCGGGGCCAAACTTGCTACTCCTGTAACGGCATTGTGGGTCGTTTTTGACGCTCCAAAATGCATAGGCGTTGTAACCTGAGCCATAATATTCTATTTCCGTAGTTATCCCAATCACGTTTACGAGCGTGTGCGCTGCCTTTAATAACTTTTGAGTTTGTGGGTTCAGGGACGAGTTCATCACAGTTTTTTTTACTTCCGGCAATTTTATAGATGAGAACGATGAGAATTGAACCTGGGATGAACCAAGGAAGGAGGAATGAATGGGCTTTTATGGTTGCAGAGACGCTCTTTTAGGTTGCTTCTGGCAATCGTTTCCGTGCTTTCCTTCTTCACTGATGTTTATTACCCTTCTTAAACGTCAAATTCCCTGCAGAAAAACCCGAAGACTTTCTTCTTCGTGGAACCTGTCAACGTAGCTTTGTTTTTGAGAAAACTATTTGCAACACCCTCAGAAAGAACCTTACTCAAATTGTGAGAAGACTACATCTGAAGCTAAGAATTCGTCCATCACGTGACGTGAATTTTCGACGAATTGTTAAAATATCCTTCTGATTCCAAGGCGTAACGCGATGACATCTATTGGTGTCCGCCGCGGCGATAGAGGACTGACTCGAAATCCGTATCCCTGTAAACGCTAAATTCAAAATCATTTCTCAACCGCTCTGAGTGTCTTCCCTGAAATCGAAAAAAATACCGGCTCTGGCAGTTACCTTCAACAAAGATTTTTCCTCGAGTGTGAAGCCTGTTTTCCTTTTCCAGATATTCTAGGGCTGGGGCCGGATTCATCAAGGATAAGCCAGTGAGTTCGGGATGAGTTTTGCCCGATTTCTCTGCTCCTATCTAAGCTAAGGAACGCTATTCTGGTTACTCACAAACCAAGGATTAATTATTGAGAATAAGGCCCTGGCCTCATGACAAATCAATACGGCCGATCGATTGCTTTCACTTTACAAGACAACGTCGAGTCGGTACATAGTTTCGCAAACACACCTTCCGGCTACATACTTGATGCATCTGTATGTCTTCAAAAAGGAGCGAATGTCTCACACTTCTCATGAGAGACGGGTGAAAATTCTCTTTCTCTCCAACTAATAATGTCAATTCGTTCCGCTGTAGAAGTCACAGACCTTCGAAAACATATAACAATACATATGAAGGCATGTCAAATCACGAAAATACCTTTCGCCATTTCTAGTCTAGTGAAAGGACAAGGTGCGGCCATTCAGTGATGGCTGTGCGGCGATCACGACACCACCAGCCAGTGGCAATTCTATCGCGAGCGACGATCTACCTTCGCGTCCTAGTCCATTCGCTAGACTAGAACTGGCGAGAAGCTTTCATACTTGTGCGCTGCTAATTCCCGCAGAACATGCAGGCCTACGTATATCGCAATTCTATTGAGGCAGGGGGCATCCTACTACTTCAGAAAAATCATTGCTCTCACAGCTAACGAGATGCCTCTAGAAAAACCCGTTTCCCAGAGGAGACATCCCTATCCACTCTGAGGAATAAGATTATATTTTTCTGTGTGCTCTGATTACCACAAAGATGCCGAGTTTCCTGTCCCCATATGAGTTTTTGTCCCTAAATACACTCCAGATAGTCGTCGACCGTGTGAAATCCTCCACATTGGGACGGAACAATCAGAGTTCCTCCAGATTCTCAACTTCTTCGCATCAAAGTCTCAATGTTGTGCCTTTAGATACGCTTTCAAAGGAACCCTTTCGTGTTGTCATGATGTCTAGAACAATATAGTCAACAACTGATAGCCCATGGTGTGTGGTGAATTATGGCCCATGAAATGAAAACTACCAAATAATGCAAACCCCAAGAACCATTCAACTGTGATAGGCCACAAGATTCTGCTAGGCTTGTCGAAATGGATGTCGAGCCCCTCATGACTTGAAATGATGCTCGACCTGGTGCCCTTATACAAGTGGAGAAACTCTTTTGCTCTCATAAAGCCAACGCTCTGCTTCGCCTGAACAAGGCCAAGGCTTGTTAGCACGGTGTCTGGACATCCTACACGACTTCAACCTTCGGGAACAGAAGTGGTTCATCAGCTTCTTTTCCACTGACTCTAGCATGGCTCGACGCTTTGCTTGACGAGAAGGGGATTTTCTGTGCGACGTCAATTGCTCGGAAGCGCCAAATCTCGCACTTCCTCGCCGGGGCTCGAACTCCTTCTTAGGAATGTTATGACCGGTACTTAGTAAAGTCGCGAAGGGGTGTATAATGGTAGCTACTCCCTACACCAACTACAACCCCCGCCAAGGGCTACTGCAACCCAAGGGTCGTCACGGCTCTACGACGTTTCTTTCCACAATATTCCTCGTCAAGCTCATGAATCTCAACATCAATTCAATGATATTATAGGAGGACACTTTAGTTCAAAGCACAGTAACACCTCATGGAGGCAGCGATCATGCAGAAAACAGAGCCGTTCTCATGTTTTAGTGCAGAATAAATTTCGAAGGAAAGAATTTATGGAGCAAACGGTCCCTGAAACTAGGCATCTGATTCTATCTCATATCTGGAGTGTTAGTAAATAGATCTGACAATGGCAGATAAATGGTCAATAAATGGTGTGACAGAGAGTATGTAAATAGAGTGTGAATCAAGAAGAAGGTTGATAGCTCCCGAAAAGTCCTTAGGAGGATTTTTCGGAAGCTGACCATCTTTTTCTTTTTGCATACACTATTTCCATGTTCGCTGTCGGCTCGGGTTCAGTCGCGTTTTCAAGCCCATTTACTACAATCCCTACTGTTTAATTTGCGTCTAAAAGTTGCCGGTTATCTCGTGTTTGCAAATTTTCGATGTGTGTGTCTTCGACGTATCAAATGAGAATGCAAGCACTTAGAATCGAACTTTTTGAATCCCCAGCTGTAATCGTTGGCACCGAAAACCGTATGTTTTTGGAGAATGTGATGGCTGTACAGACTATTGTAGCATCTGCGTCACAAAAAAAACGTAAAAGCGATAAGGAACTCCCTGAAATGGAGCTGCTTCTGATTTCGTGAGAGGAAGAGAGAGGTTGACATCACGTTGATGTTCTCAGTTTTAACATCGAGTTCAAGAGCCAGCAGCGGGAATGTGGAAAATTTTCGCGATGATCTCTGTCTGATTTCCAAACTGCATCATTTCACCACGCGATTTTTCTACCTCAGCCTCTTGGTTGCTCCGCTGCTCGACGGGTCTCACAGGGCCACCCCTCAATAAATAACGGCTCCAGATGAGCATCATCACTCTCTATGGCGAATGTATCGACGTCAACTCGGCTGCAACTAAACAGTATGGAGGAAGAATGTGGAGCTGGGAGGGCGAGAGAACGCGGAAAATCAATTTCGTTGAGAGCAGAGTGTTTCTACCCGGGATGGGGATGCGCACGCATTATCGGCTTCACATATCCGGTGTTGGTAGTGGGTTCATTCTAAGAGATCCTAGTTACTATGTGCTTCAACCTGAATCATATACATGTGAGTGCCGGTGTCCCTTCATTGCAGATCTTCCCATTTGTCACCCCTTGCCCCTCCACGCCGAGCTCTGCAGCCATGGAGGACAAAAACATCCGCTATGCCTCATTTGGGTTCGCTCCTCCTCTCCCTAGCCGAAGACCTCGCTCCTCCTACTTTTTATCCTCCTCATCTTCCTTCCCATTCCTCTTCTTCTCCTTGGCTCTTGCTTCTCCTTCATCTTCTTCTTCGCTAAGGACGCCAACTCTTCCCTCCGATTGATTCGCGCCAATCGAATTTGTCTTTTTGCCTTTTCATTCGCCCGTCCGGTAAAAATGCAGTCCGCGCCGGCTGCGTCTGCAACTTTTGTCTTCTTGTTTCTGCTCCAATCTTTTCTGGCTTTTTTTCTATTTGCTCGATTATACCTGATCGGCAACGAAATTGTTTGGAGTTCAAGGAAGTCACTTTAAATGTTCCTTCTCTTTTTGACACACGATTTCTACCCACTTTCGTGTCCGTATTCATTTATTCCAGTGTCTTCTAAAGAACCTAGAGCCTGGGTTTTTGAAAAAAAAAACTTTTCTGATGCGAACACCCCTTTTTACCTCTGCGATAGTTTTTTTCGGATTCCCCTCACAATCAGATCCATTCAGACATGCATTATTGGATTGCATGTTCCGCTTGCACTGAATGTTCAGAGGGAATGGACTTCCGGGCTTGACCATGGAAGGGGAAGAAGCAATTATACGTATGGTTCCCGTATTACATTTAGTCTGACGCATGGACCAGGCTGCTGCGGTGTTAGCGGCATCGCCGGCCAACGGGTATTCGATCGCGCGCGGAGATCTACCGTCGTAGCCCGGTCCATTCACCAGACTAAATTGATTACGTAGACTCTATTATATTGCGTCCACTCTGTAATCCCTGTAGTTGTGGTGCTGTTCTCGTGGAAAATACCTTGATCAATTCCAGACAGACGCAACCATCAGATTTTCAAAAACAGCCGGCACGGATGGCACTCATTCTTTTGATTCCTTATTGAGGTCCTGGTTTGCGTTGGCGCAAACTCGGTGCACGTATGTTATAACATTTGCGCACCGAGTTTGCGCCAGTGCAAACGACCTCGTCAAGAGGGGACTAAAAGTATCAGTGCGATCCGTGCCGAATGTACACTTCTTTTACTCAACATTCCTCCTGATTTTCGCTCCCGAATGCGCAAAATTTATGAAATTGTTGTAAAATTACGTGAAATGAGAATTGCTGACAATAAGTATAAAACGCAGAATTTAAGGAAATTGCGTTTCTATTTACTGTATTGTTCCAGTCTGGAAATTTTAGTGTTTAGAAGAACTAATCTATTTAATAGTTGAACTACATTACTCATCTCGTCCATCATTTCCCCTGCGAAGTGGAGGTAGGTGAAGGTGAGACTTCAAAACTTGCTCATATATTACCTCACACACTCGATAACATTACGGAACGGGAACATTTATCATGCCTGTTATCTGGCTTCCCAACTACTTGGGATCAATCTCCTTTGGCATTCTCTCTCTTTGTCTATGTACTTTCGAATTTCCGTATTGCATTGTTTTGCTTTTCGGCGGCACCTCTTTGGTTGTTGTTCATCGCATTACATAGGTGTGTCGTACTCCGAACAAGAACTCGGGTAAACCCATTCCCTGAACGGCCGAATCGGGTCAATCCGTCAGATTGACTGATGGAGTGCGTGTATCGTGGCGCTATCTCTTCAAAACACTTGCTCGTTGTGAGTGAGTGTCCTCTCTTCATTTACACACTTCCAAACACATCGACCGACCCGACCAGTGCACTTCACGGCGAACAGCCCGTTCACCTCGTTCTTCCCCAAAACACCAACAATTTTCGCCTTGTTCGATAATTGTGTTGTGTTCTTTTATGATTATTGCATACTCGGACTCGTTTGTTTTTGACAGTCGGAATGGGTATGATCTCTGATGCTTGTTGCTGGCCGGGAAAGAGATTTCATGTTAAAGGCAGTGTTCACAATGATTTTCGTTTCCGAGTTTTCCACACAAAACAATGCGCTGGCTACCAATTGTTACTAAAATCACGAAGAGACGGCTTGAAACGCCCTGAGACGCCTTATTTCAGTGACATTAGTCTCCGGCCTGGACTAGTTGTCCGATTGGATGAACATGTTCACGGTGGTTGTCACCGGTGAAAAATGGGACTAATCAAAAATGAAAGAATATTTTAGGCAAAACAGTATTAGTTAGGTTCCGAAGGAAAGGACGGAGCAGTAGAGAGTAGAGAAAGGCAAGGGACGGGTCCACAAAAGATTTCATTGTCACAACGAACAGTTCCAGTGAGAGTAAAAAGGTGGGGTGAGAGTAAAGGATTTGGCGCCTTTCTAGGGCGTTTTCTCGATTTCTTCGTCATTTCCGTTCTACCCGGAGGCCAAACAATCGATTTGGCGATTAATCTCAAAATCGAAGATTATCGTGAACACTGCCTCTAACAGTGGGGACTGATAAAACGTCCATCCAATATCATTCCACCCAGTGATCATAGATTTGTCAAATTCGTAAAGCTAACAAGCTCTCACTTACTACGACTGGATTACGAAGAACTTGGCGGTGTCCACAATTATTGTTTGCCCGCTTGTGCAAGCCAGGAAACTCACATTCGAAAAACCAATGCATACATATTTCATCAACCTTACACATAATGTTTAGCTTGTTTGCTTCTAAACTTAATGGATAAGTATTCTTACGGATCGTTTTTTTTAACGCGCATAGCTTACGCTAGGAAATGGTCAAATCCGTATACCTGAATCGCCGCGATGGTTCCTATGTGAAAATTTTCAGCTGCCATGCTATCAAAATGGGAAGTGTTGCGCAAGCTTCTCTACTACCAGTTGTATGTAAGTGTGAAGATGATGGGTGTGCTCTATTCTATCTCTTTAAAAGTCGATTTACCAGCATGACTTAGCGGATACATTCGTCGGTGCAAAACTAGTTGGGGGGGGCACCTAAGATTTACTCATAGAAATGAAAAGATTCATCCATGAAAATGAAAATTTCTTTCGTTATCAGATATGGGATAGCGTTATCACTCGTATTTTCCTAAAAATTCCATGAAATTTGATCGATTTCTGAAAGCAGAATCATTCATTTCTCACTTGAATTCTGAGTGCCCCCCCCCAACTAGTTTTGCACCCATTCGTCAAGAGTCAGCCACGTATCATCATCACTCGCACTGCACAGATTTCTCCTCTTTCCAATTTTTCGAAAGGTAGTGTTCACGGTAATCTTTAATTCTGGCATTGATCGTTAAATCGATTGTTTGGCCTCCGGGTAGAACTTGAATGATGAACAAATCAAGAAAACCACACCAAAAGGACACGAACCCCTTTACTCTCACCCCACATCTTTACTCTCACAAGAACTTATCATTGAGACAACAAAATTGTTTGTGGACCAGTTCTTTGCAATTATCTGCTTTATGTTGCTTCGTTCCTTGCTTCGGACCCTAACTAGTCGGGAAACTTGCCTTCAAAGGCACAGAACACCCAGAAAAAATATTCTGTTTTTATGCTGATCTTAGAGAGGGTCACACGCTGATCACAAAGGTATCTCTGAAATCGTCCAAGACCCCTACGAACGGAATAATGGCTCCTTGAAGATGTCTATACTTTCAGGGTGTAAAATTGGCGGACTAGTTGTATCAGGCCTGTAATTCTCTTCATTCGCAATCGTTGCGCGAGAGCGAGACAGGATATACATAAGCAGCTAGTCCGGCAATGAACAGAAGAACGAAGACTCGTTGGGGATTCATCCATCTATTGAGCCGCCAACGAGTTCAAACATCTGGTAGGGGTGTGGCCCGTGGTGGTAAGCGAAGGGGGTCGGGCCCAAGGTGGTCGCTTATGTCTCGCTTATTTGTAGGAATTGAGATCTCGCACTTGGCACGTGTTATATAGGAGGGGTCTAGGAGGGGTACTACACAATCAAATAAAAATCACAAAATTCATGTCCGAGGGCGTACTGTACCTTTAAACGTGCCAACGTGCACTTATTTGATGAATTCTTTCTCCAGAAATGCTAACTGATAAATCTGCGAACTTTATTGGTTCTAGTAGAGGAGACAAGATTTCAGATTGTTGAGAGAGGCTATGTGGTCGAACTTCTCCGCATTTTGGGTTCCCTTTGCGACATGAATGGAAAATGATGTTTTTCACTCCATTCGCGTGTTGGCAGCGGGAGCGAACGGCAAAGGCGCTTTTCCCCTCTGAACATGTTTGCACTCGCATTTAATTCCACTGAAAGACGTCATTGTGAAGGAGTTGGGAGAAGCACATGTTTTTCGCATTATCAGACTCAGTGAATGACACAAACATCCTTTCGAAGGGGACACCTTAATGATTATAAATGCGCATAAAATGACATCGATTCTCTGATACAACTCTCCATCCATTCGCACGGCTCCTCTGGCACACTCTAACGCCGTTGACCCCATTTCTTATTTCATGTGATATTCAAATTCTTTCTTCAGAACAAGAGTGCAAAATCTTCCGTTTTAGCGCACATGCATACTTATCGAAAGTAGCATGTGAATTGTTTTCGGATGGAGACCTGGATTGGTCGAAAATTTTATTTGACTTGTGGCAGCTTCGATTCGACCCGCAACGCCAAATGGGATAAAAGTTGTTGAATCGCAGAACATAAACTTCTCTCAATAAATCAGCTTTTGAAGGCGTCGTTGCCATTGCTCAAGTGTGCAACGGTCGTAGCTGATACTACTAAGCTCTCGACGCGCTCTCGTCGGATCCGTCGTGGTCCTCGTCTCTAGGCGACCCTCTCAGTCAGCAATTCCCACCAGAATTACCTCCGCAGTGTATGTTGCGATTCGACTCATTGCCCACACTGATGCTCCTCAACCAAGCCATTCCTTTTCTCCGTCTTCTTTGAACAAATAATTGAAATCAAACACATAGTTGCCATATATAACTGTAGAACGATTTCAATCTTGGATGTTAGTCAATCTGCGTTTTTTGGTGAATCCGCCGATTTCTTTAACTACATTAAAAGCGAAAAGTATAGCCTTCGAGTTTCATTGGGAACAGAATGGTCCGCAGCTGATTCCAACAGCCATCGAAAAATTTAGTAAAAATCTCTTGGAATTGCCCTAAACCATCACAAAGTTCACCTTACACATTTGTCCCAAACGAATGATTACAAGGAAGCAGCGATTCATCAAAAGAAGTTAGACACCGCCTGGAAGAGAACACTTTTCTATGACTCTCAACTTCTGCATGTCGTCCTTTATTATTTCGAGAGACAAAACCTCTCGCATTTCCAGACGAACCGAAAGAAAGGTGATTCTGTCCTGAAATTTACTTTAATTTCCGAAATCCTACCTCGAAAGTTATCTCTGTTGCGATCAGTCAAATATTATGGAACTTAAGGTTCCATGATTTCCAAAGTAGAAAGAATTCATAATAAACCCCTCCGCTAACTTTGGCGAGAAAGATTTATTGGCGACTTTGGCAAGTTCGGCTGCGGAGGTTTATTTTGAGCGCAACCTGCTCCAAAGTGTTTCGTTTCCAGTTTTGGAGAACACCACATGTTCACCGTCTCAGGATCCAATAAAACTTTTTTTGGATCTCAAAACTCCTGTGAATCCCCTTTTGTGGGGCATTTGATATTATGAACGATTACACGCGACGGTTGTTTTATTCTGGGGCCTTTTTAAAGGCACAGTACACTCTCAGATATGAATTTTGAGATTTTCATGTAATTGTGTAGAAGACCACTTCTGTATAACACGTGCCAAATGCCAGATCTCATTTCCTTCAAATAAGCGAGATATAAGCGACCACCACAGGCCCGACCCCCTAACAGATTTTAGAATTCGATAGCGGCTCGATGGATGGATGAATTCCAACAAATCGTCGTTCTTCAGTTCATTACCAGACTGTCTCCTTATTCTGACTTTCTCTCACGCAACGATTGCGAATGAAGAGAAATACAGGCCTGAGACAACTCGTCCACCAATTTTTGACCCTCAAAATCAAGGCATCTTTGAAGAGCCATAACTCTGTTCAAAGGGGGTCTTAGACGATTTCAGAGATACCACTGTGATCAGCGTGTGACTCTCTCCAAGGTAAGCTTAAAATCTGAAAATCGATTTCTTGGGTGTCCTGTGCCTTTAAGGAGTTTTGCATTTTGAGCGTCTCCTGTAGCGGTCGGCTTACACGCCATTCTCCGGTATATTGAAAGCCCTTTACAAGCATATTGGTGAAAAGTATGTAACACGACCGCTGTCCGCTGCCTCAGTTTGAAATGCAAAGCTTTCTAAGAACGCCCCAGACTCCACGTACATTCGGCACGGATCGCTCCAGCGGTTTGCGCTAACTAAAGGAGTCCGCGCGACCCGTGCCGACTGTGCAGTCCACCGCAACAGAAAAAAGTGGTGGTGCGGTTGCGTAATTCAATTAAGTCTCCTCTATTTCGGGGCGAAATTAGCTTTGTCCTTTCGCGTACGTGTGCGGAGCGAGCGTAGAGACAGCGAGGGAGAAGGAGACGCAGCACACGCGATGGACCAGCGTAAATTTCACTCCGAAATAGAGGGTATACCGCAGCCATGTCTGGCTCGGTTCCAAGTTTGCCATTAGTCGATGACTTACTTTTTGGCTTAATCGGTTGGCTTCCGCCTGACGCGGCCATTCCGCATCTTCACCGAGGTGTGCCGTCCTAGCAGTCAGCCGTGCCCATTTATCACGGTGCTCAGCCACAATTTGAACACAATCCATCCATTGGTTGCTGTTCCACTTCCTGCGAAGTAAAACATCGCCCCTGAAATGCCTTTAAATACAGAATGATTTCAAATCCTCCTTCACCACACCTGTCCAAAACTTTCGTCTACGTCCAGGTGGCCGTTTCCAGACAGGACTCTGAAGCATCCTCACAGCGTGTTGAACAAGACGATCTATCGGTATTCTTAAAATATGCCCGGGCAGAAAAAGACGACCTTCCGTTCCCGCTTGAGATGGCGTTGGGAGATGTTGGCAGCTCCGTCGTGATTTCGTTGTAGAGATCTTCGCTGTGGCACATTCGCGGCCAGAAATATCCGAGCAAAAGTCTAAACAGCTTCCTCTCCGTGCAATCCAACCTTTCCATCTGCATATTCGATGCTGCCCACGTCTCCGATCCGTACATCACGATAGGACGAATAGCGGATAAGTAGACGCGCAACTTGACTTCCTTCGCAATGGTGATAGACCACAAACACTTGGTCAGAGAATTAAATGCAGATGTAGCTTTCGCACATCGTTGTTGAATATCCGCTGCATAACTACCATCGTTCTTCAGCAAACAGCCCTAATAAAAGAATTCATCCACCAGTTCGATACGTTGTCCGTCCACACAAACTCCCGTTGAAGGACTCTGAGAGACCCTCATCTGCTTGCAATTGTCGGGACGAAGACGAAGTCCATAGGCTGCGGCTTACTTCGAAACGAGGTTTACAATTCTTTAAGGATTTGTGTTGTTTTCAGCGAATAACACAATGTCATCGGCGTACTCCAGGTCGACAAGGGAGCGTCCTGATGGTGTTAGGATCACGTCCGCAGGAAACTGTTCAGCAACTCTACGCATGATGTCATCAACGGCGAAGTTGAATAGAAAAGGTCCTGCTACTCCTTGCCTTACATCTGCTTTCACTTTGAAAGCTGAAGTAAATTCGACAGGTGTACGAACTGTTGCTGTTGTTGCTTTGTTCATGTCCTCGACTCGTCGAACATACTTTTCCGGGACTTCATCGGCTCGCAGAGCGTTGAGCAATCGATCACGATGAGGAGAGTCGAATGCGGACAATCCGACGTATCAGACTCAGTCGGCGATTCCTCACTGACATTGAATGTGCTCTCTAAGCATGAGGGAGCTCAGGTACTGATGGTCCAGCGCGGACGATTTAAAGGCAGTGTTCACGATAGAAATCGTTTTTCTGGTTTTTCGCCTATCTTGAAAACGGTCCCATGCTGATTCCAATGATATCTCTGAAATCGCACAAGACCTTCAGGGAACGGAGTTATGGTCCCTCAAATATTGAGCTAAGGAAAAATGGTGGACGAGTTGTCCGAGGCTTGTAACTTCCGTCTTTTGCAGCCGATGTATGCGAGCTGACCTGAGTAGAGAGAGAAGTTGAGAATGAAGGGAAGAACGGGGCTATTGATCGGAAACGATCGCTCATCTCACAATCTCGAGCATTCATTTGTTCACGTCGGTGGGCGTGGAAAGTGCATATGGGGGTGACGAGCTGATGGGTGTCCAACTTTGGGGCCGTAGGGGACCGTTCCGAGCTCATTTTTCTCAGTTTTTTTTTAACGTTAGGGTTCCGCTAGGCCCCGCAGCTGTCGATCTCCACCAAAAAATCAGACATGGTTTTTATCGTGAACACTGCCTTTAATAGTGAACTGAAGTAATCCTTCCATATTGGCAGCGTCGCATCATCAACTGCAGTTCCATTGGTAGTGTTTAGGACAGGAGAACATCTCTTCATCTTCCCGCTATACTGTCGCAGCAACGTGTAGGCTTTCCTCGGGTTCTTCTCCTCCCAAGCCTTCTCGAACTCCTTAGCTCTACACGTCCATTCCCGTTCGCGGTCGCCTTGAAGCTGCCGACGCAACTTCCTCCTCAAACGCTTCTCCTCCACAAAGTTTCCTGCAGTTCGAAGAGCACATACGATAAGTGGAACAACTGATAATTTTTATTCTGCAATCGTTTAATCTGTTTCTTTCCTTTTCGTGTTTTTTTTTGCAAAGTATGCTATATTTGTTTTGGTTTTGTGTACGTGACGAGATTTACCTTTTCACCATTTCCGGTGTTTTTTCTCCAAAATACTGAACAAACTGGAAATTTGCCGTCGAATATAGCGAGGCGTTTGCAGAGGCGCACCAAAACACCGTAGTCGACGGCAAGTTTTTACTTCGTTCTAAATTTCATAGGAAAAAACACCGGAAACTTCAAAAACAGTGAGCTCCACCACACTCAATACCAATACATCTGAAGTGCATGCTATAGAAACACGCCGAGAGAACACGAAAAAAAAATGGGAGAAACAGATGAAACAATAACCCAGAAAAAAATTATCAGCTTATTCCTTATCGATTAGTGGCAAACTTTGAACGGAGCCAACCATGTGTACTATACTTGGGCAAAACTGGAAAAATGTTCGAATTTTCGAATATATTCGAAAATCAAATTTATCGAATTTCAAATTTTCGAATAAATTCGAAAATCACTTTTTTCGAATTTCAAATTTTCGAATATATTCGAAAATCAAATTTTTCGAATTTCAAATTGTCGAATAAACTCGAAAATGGTATTTTTCGAATTTTCGAATATATTCGAAAAACTGATTTTTCGAATTCCGAATTTTCGAGTATATTCGAAAATCAAAATTTTCGAGTTTTCGAATAATTTTTTTGAATAATTTTTTATATTTTTCGTATAAATTTTCTCGAATTCACAAACAATAGTCGGATTTTAAAAATTAGTTTTGAGCTGTCATTTACTGTGACTATCACTTTGTAGAAATATTCATCGGCCTACCACAATGCTAGGCGCTAATCTTAGTGACGCGTGACGCGTCACTATGAATAGCGCGTGGCGCGCGGGCGTGGCGTTGGTGTAATAATAGGACGCCTCGCCCGCGCGCAACGCGCGTGACGCCCGCTCCGCCATGGTGGAGCGGCCGTAACAACTTTTTTGTCAATTTCATTAATCCGTCTTCAATTTCATTATTAATCCGTCTTCATTTTTTTTGTTTAATAATAATTAATTAATTTAAGTGCTATCTTCTGCTACTATGATAGTGCTCGCAAGTACAAATTTTGCTTGCTCGGCAAAGTTAGGACCCATTCTAATCCGCTCCGCCATAGCGTCGCCGATGGAGCATTCATAGTTTCTGCAAGCGTGTCACGCGCGTTTAGCACAAGACGCTTGGCTTCAGGCGAGGCTTGAACACCACTATCCCTTTCCGGGAAAGCGCCTTCTCGCGCCCAAGCACCGAGACCCTAGCGCCGCTTTCAAGACCTACTTCTACCCCACGGCGCGGCCTAGGCAAATTTGCTGCCGCCGAGCTTGCATGACTTCAGGTGAGGGGCAGGGCTGAACACTCGAGCTTGAAGCCCTTACGCCCTTTTTCCGCCGCGGAAAAATGCCGCTTTTGAACTACAATGAAGCCAGTGTTTTGGATTACTAGAAAATTAGCCGGAGGTTGGCAACTTCTTTGCACATGAGATTGCTAGCGAAATCGATTGGCGATCGGAACTGGTAACGAGACAGTAAAGCGCGGCAAACGCCGCTATAGCGGTAAGAACGATCGAGAACGTTCTCTCCGTCACCGCCGCGTTTTATCATTTTTCTTAAAGAGACGCGGCAACAAAGGTATGAAAAGAGCGTTAGGCCAAAAGTATAGTTTCGCGACACAAGGTTGCGTCGCTCTGCAGAGCGACAGCGACCGCCTCCCGCCCTTTAAATCCGTCGCTGTGGCAATGCGCTGCACAGTGACAGCGACAGTGGCAACGACAGGCATAGACACATTTGCAGTATGTCAGCCCTCGACGACACGTCGCTGCGACGGACACGCGACAATGCTGGTCCCGCATTTGTGCTAAATGCCACGACTATCGCTTATGGCAGCGACAATGTATACCATTGAGCTTAGGCGACGTTTATACTACTGCCGCAGAGCGGCGCGGCGAAGTGCAATCCTACAATATCGATCGTGCCGCGCCGCGTGATCAATATTACAGGAATGCACTTCGCCGCGCCTCTCGGCAGCGGAAGTGTAAACGAATCCTAATATCGATCGTGCCGCGCCGCGAAGGGCTGCGCGTAACTGAATTTTTTAATTTCGTAAATCGTAAATGGCAAGTTTTCAAATTCCTCGTAATTCGCAAATCGTAATTCACAAGGCCTGAGCAAAACCAAACATTTCCAGCCGCAAAGACCACTCCTAGCTAATGTTTTTAGAGTAGTCATTGTAGATTAGTGAGCTCAATCGCTCCCGTCCGTATTTCAAGTAACTGTTTCTCTGGAACGGGAGGGTTTGAAAACTAAAATCCTGGTAGTGCTCATATCTGCCTGACAGCTACATAGTAAATGCGAAAACGAGAGAAAAACGTTTTCCGTTGGCTGGCCTTTCAAGCCAGCCTATCCCACCAATGGAGCACCTTGTACGGTGACGCAATATTTCACACGATCCAAGCGTGTGAGAACGGCAAATTGGGCGTGGGGTGAATAGGCCAGGATGGTGCTTTAATAGAGTGTGTTTTACAAGGTTGAATAGAAAAAAAAGCACTTCTATTGAAATGATGATTGTGCATTTCGATTATTCGAACTTCAAAAATCCGAATATGCTCTTAAAAATATTCGAATTTCGAATATTATTCGAAAGTCTGTTTTTGAAATGTTCGAATTTCGAATACTATTCAAAATCGATTTCTACGAAATATTCGAATTGCGAATATTATTCGAAAGCCCGTTTTGGAAATATTCGAATTTCGAATATTATTCGAAAACCAAAAGTTTCGAATTTTGAATGATTCGAAATTCGAAAAATCATTCGAATATTTTTCGAATTATATAATTCGGTCCGAAGTATAATGTGTACAGTATACTTGGTAAAATACGCGACTGCACCACCGCCTTCTTCCGCTGCATGTTGACTGTATAGTGATTTCAAGTTGTATCACCATCATTAAGAAACCAACAGCGCCCTGAAAATGCGCTCTCATTGAAATCGGAAAAGACGCGTGCCATGTCTGCCATCAAGGCCATTATTGCACGACGGGATCAAAAACAGCGAGCTGATAACACCAGTGTCATTATTGGCATTACTACCAGGTTGTTCAATAAGTTTTGTCGTTCAATAAGAAAAAAAATTTATGGTTCCAAATACACTTTATTATTCAGTATATTCTCCCTGAACATTAGAACGCTTGCTCCAACGATCCTCCAATCAGTGGATCCCATCCCTGAAGTGAGAAACCGGAAGGTCTGCAAAATACGCTTCAACAGCCGTTATGACCTCTTCATTTGATGAAAAACGCTTGCCACGCCTACATTTTTCGAGTTCTTGAAAGAAATGGAAGTTGCTGGGGGCCAAATCTGGTGAATGCGGTAGATGCTTCAACAATTCGAACTTTAATTCATGGATTTTAGCAATTGTCAAAATGCTCTCGCTCCGGATGAAAAAAGGATTTTTTTCTTCTTCTGCAAAGCGGGTCTTTCTCCACGAATTTTTTCCTTAAACTGGTTCAAAAAGTTGCAATAATATTCAGAATTAACTGTTTTACCAGTTTGCAAGTGATCCACAAACAGAATTCCTTTCGCGTCTCAAAAAACTGATGCCATAACCTTCTTGGCCGATTTCCGGACCCGAACTCGTTTCGAAGCCGAACAACCAGGTTCACACCACTCTTTAGCCTCTTGTTTTGATTCAGGATCATGGTGATAGACCCAATTCTCATCCATAGTGATAAATCGATGCACAAAATCCACTTTATCCTTTTTAAAACGCTCCAAATGTTGCTGAGAAAGTCGCATTCGAATGTGTTTTTGTTCCATTGTTAGCGAATGCGGCACCCATTGTACACACAGCTTTCTAAAACCCAAAATTTCACTTAAAATATGGCTCACACTGCCTAATGAGATGTGTAGAGCCTCTACTAAATCTCTCTCAGTCAATCGACGATCTTCCAAAACCATATCCTTTATTTTGGCTATGATTTCTGGTGTTGATGCGCTTTTTGGACGTCCTTCACGTGGATCGTCTTCAAGGCTTGTACGACCACGTTTAAATTCAGCAACCCATCTTTCTATTGTTCTAATTGTAGATGAACAATCATTATACACTTTTAACATTCGTTCGTGAATTTCATTTGGTGCTACACCTTCCAAAAATAAGAATTTTGTCACTGCACGATATTCAATTTTTTCCACTACTGTGACATGGCGACACTAAATGGCTTGTAAACAAAGAATGAATTGACGGATTGAATCGAAACTTCACATACGTTCATATGAAGAGTGTACCAACAAAACAAAAAAAATTGGGCTAGTAGCAACGCCTTCTCTTATCGACCGACAAAACTCATTGAACAACCTGGTAACTGATTCAATTGTTGAGGGAAATGCAGTTCATGCTCGGGAAATGGCGAAACAACGAAATGCGTTGACAAGTTCATTTCTTCCTGCGCCAGACACCTTCACCATTCCGTAAAAAATCGAAGTTCTCAGTGGAGTGATACGCGAGATCGACCACCGAAGCGTGTGCGGAATCACCTGGAAGCTTCTTCCGCAACACATTCTACAGCACATTGCTCATCTGTCCGTGTTGTTCTTCGTGTTGATCATTGTCGAATGTGCTGTTTTAATCGGTCACGAAGACCCTTTTACAATCTTTCGAGCTCAACAGTGGCGAGATGAGCGGTGGTTTCCGATCAATACCCCTTTCATCCCTTCACTCTCGGTGTCTCTCTCCACCCAGGTCCGCTCGCATACATCGGTAGCAAATAACGGAAGTTACAAGCCTCGGACAACTGGTCCACCATGCTTCCGCAGCTCAATTTTCGAGGGGCCATAACTTCGTTCCCTGGGGGTCTTGTACGACTCCAGAGACATCGTTGGAATCAGCGTGGATCCGTTTTTAAGATAGGCAGAGAAGCAGAAAAATGATACCAAGGTTGGACTGTGCCTTTAATTCCACGGTCATATTGTTTGTCTTATCGTTTAGCTGGCATATATTCTGGACAAGAGATCCATTGCACTTATCTGCGGTGCGTCAATCAGAGAGATTGATACAGGTTAGAAGCACTACAGGAAAGTTGATGAGCTCAAAAGTGCGATTCGTGGTTCATGAAAGAGACGCAGGCCAAGGCCTACATGTAAGTTGTGTAATTCCATGTGTAACCTTATTTGCGGAGTTGAATTTCAAGGGCAAGGTTCCAGCATATTTCAGTTTGCACTGAAGGGTCACTTATCCGCAGTTGTACTACTATATTGACAATTGCCTTTATAGCTTTGAAACAGTGTCAGAAGAGAAAAAAATCGAAAAAATTGCTGAAAATAAATCTTGCGGGGAAATTCGTTGTGGACTAGTCTATACGGAAGGGAACAAGTTGCCATATGTGCAGAAGGTTGCCTGCAACCATCTACCGGTTTAGTTATCCTAAGAAAATAAGGTGTCTTTTTAGTTATGAAACGCACTGTACATAATTAATGGAAAAACTCTAGAAAAAGATCAAAGTAGTTTCAAATGGTCTTGCCCCTCCAGTCGATGTCCTTATAGAAACTACTTCATTATCCCAACGTGGAACGAATTCTCAGATATCAGTGGCCCTCCAAATACCTCCTATTTCGTTTAAATGGACTCGTTTTTTTCTGTTTGATGCTTTTTTTATTTTTTCAATATCCATGCAATTGACTGCTCCATTTGTGCCACCCAGACTGGTCAAACCGCAGCCGACCATTGGTCCGATGGCGAACCCCTCCGCTCCTGTTTGGCCTCGATTTCCCTCTGATGATCCTCGCCGCGATTCCATCGGCGGCTGTAGCAGTGAGGTAGACTGGTTCCGTGCATCATTATTGTATAGCGGGGGCGATTTCTCGCACACCTTTCATCCCCGAAACGAACGAAACGTATCCCTGGCCGCTGCCCCGTGTCCGTAAAGAGAAACGTATTGATTTTGTGTCAAACGGGGGGAAACGGGGGTAGCGGGATGGGGAGTATTCCAGTTGGAGGCAACACACTGCATCTCATCATAGTAAGCCTTCGCTAAGTCTCATTGTTACTCAACTATTCACTGGTACCTCCTCCTTCTCCTCCTTCGTCTCCCCGCGGCTCGTCCCACCGCTTAAGTGCCACTGCCGCCCATCACATCCCCAACAAACATATATTTACGAATTCTACCATCACATTAGGTCTGAATTGGCGCATGCTCTTCGGCATCGTTTCAGTAAATTGCTCACATATTCCCGAATAATTTATGCCTTTTCGTTATTCTCTCGATGCACCTCCTGAGCATCTCATATGTACCTGAAGTGAAGCATTTTCTAGCTAAGTAGCGTTATTGCGAACGAGTCCTTCTTTGCAAAACCATTTTTACACTGAGTTTCTGGATTATCGTTCTGGTGGGCAGAACCAGAATCCTTTGGCTCGACAGCAGTCCAATTTTTGATGCGTTCGACTTGCAGTGCGCTTAAGAGTAATGCGAAAATTTCCGAAAAAAGGCTATTTTGATTGCATTTTATTTCGCAAAAAAATCACTAAAATTTTCTGCACCCTCATCTCAAATTTCGACCTTTTTGGATGGGGTTTTCCCTTTTTTCTGTCTGATGGACACCTTTTTGTGAGGTGTGCTTGTGCACTTCTTTCACAAAATTTCTAGGGCTAAACGAACTTTTCCACAAAAACGAAAACGGACGCAAAAAAACCTAGTTTTTACTTTCTGACAAAAAATTTGTAGCGATATTGTGCTATTTGCAATTTTCTCCAACGAGTTTTGACCTCTTCGCGCCTATTCGCACCTCAATTTGGATACATCAATGTTTTTGCGAAATTCCTGAAACCTGAGATTGTCGAATACTAAAATTTTTATTAAGTTTCTAGCTTCAACAAAAACTAAATTAGAATAAGATCGTTGAACAATCTCAACTACGGTACAGTTTTAAAAAATGGTTATTTGCGAATGATTTTGCGGAAATGAATTTCCAAAAAAGTCTCCATTCTGCTTAGTTTCCAGTTTCCATAACTTTGCATCAAAAATCAAGCTTATTTACTACGCACTGTATCGTTGCGGGACCTACCGGTTGGAAAACACCAAGCTCCACCAGTTAGTTTCTAGGCTCAAATTTGTTAATACATTACAATAATTGTAGACCCTCGCGTCAATGAGAGGATTGGAATAATAGAAATTTTTTGTAATGGATGTGCGATAGAAGAACAAAATGTTGGTCAAATCCAATACAAGTGCAGAAGAATTTCTAGCGTGTAATATCGTGTCGCTAATAATCCACACTACAAGCTGCGGTGTCATCGCAAGACGTTTTCATTCCGCCGGTGTATATCTAGAGCCTTGGGGCCGATTAGAGTCCCGCCGCTGAAAGGCACGGCAAAGTACAATCCTATATTATCAGTCGTGCCGGGTCGCGCGATCGATATATACAGAGATTCACTGTGACGCGCCGCTCGGCGACGGGGTATAAACGACCCCTTAGAGGCCGCTGAAAGGTGCGGCAGCATGCAGTGTAGGAGTATTTAAAATGCTGCGCGCACGATCGATTCCCATCCATTGCATGCTGCTGCGCCTTTCATTGGGGAGGGTCTACTCGGGCCCTTGGTCTTTTTTGAAGATCTTAGTGGTTCTCGTAGTGGTGAAACCAAAAAAGGCTCCACTTACATACGGGAGTTAAATTCCGATCCGCAGTTGCGGACAACCGCACACGCAGTGCAAGCCAAATTGTGCTGGGGCCTACGCCCTCTTGTAAACCTGTTTCGAGAATTCCTGTGAATATCAGAATGTTGTCTACGCAGAGATTCATGAACCCAGCCCGAATCTCGGATAGGTGTGGGTTTGGAGTGAATTTCCCGCATCTACCCAATCCGTACCAATGGTTTCTGATTGATGAATCTCAAAATGTGTTGCATCTGAAGGGCATCGCGTTCCGCTGACTTTTGCTAGTGCTCAGTTTTGGAGATCGATTGCTTCTCACGTCTCGTGCAGAATTGAGAGGACATCCCCTAAATGTTTCTCGTTGTCATCGTGACTCTTCTCACGTGCCAAAATAGCAAATTCTCGATTTCGCATTCCGAAACTGTACAGAGTGCTTTCCATCTCCTTCCCCTTTTCTCAGTTCACAAACTGAACGAAAATGATTTCATGGAACATCTGTGGCAGGACAAAGTACGCGCCCTGTTTCGCAAGAATAAACACTAGGAACGTGTCTGTGGATCCATTTCATGGAACTGATAAGAATCATGTGATTAATTGTTTCCAGAGTCACAAGAATTGTTTAACCAGAGACTGCAAAAAAAGCAGAAAGTTTGCAATCAGAGTCTCAGGAAGTTCTTTCGAACGAGAATTGAATTTCCCCCTATTTTATCCTTTCTTTAGAGTCTTGCTCTGAGAAGACGGACAAGATAGTTGTAGAGAGAAAAGAGACAATAGAAGCTGATCAACATCTGTTCCATTCAACAGATCGATATTCGCTAATTTCGCGGAGGCCATTTCTTCACTCATAAAAAACCAACGTCCGCTCAAGGACAGCAAGAAAACAAAACGGATGTTAATAGGTAGCCCGAAAGAGAAGGCTATTCTAAGAACTGATTCGTATTCTTGGCTACGTTTGTCATCTATTTATGTATATAAAGATCATGCATATGTATACCACTGTAATTGGAAAAATATATGTTTTGAAGATAATTTAGTTAATTTCATACTTCGATTAACTCCTCGCTTCCAAGACGAGGAGAAAGTGTTCGAGCTCATCTCGAAGACCCTCGGATTATGATATTATTGTCATCTGACGAAATCCTGGCTAAAGCAGTTTCAAGAGCGCGTTAGGTTGAAACAAATAAGCAGTAAGGTCAATATTTCAAATGCCACCACGAAACCAGCCCAGTTTTTTTACTCGCGGTGGTAATGGGTTTAGACTGCGTCCATAGCTAACGACCAACGGTAAGCGTCGCGTCGCTCAGACGCTGGCGCACAACTCTTGAGAAATGCTCACAACGCTCAAGCGCTGGCGCATGCAGCGTGTCCGAGGATGGCGGAGAGTTGATGATGGTATTGATAATACTAGTGAAAACCGCTACAGCCTTCGATGCCATCAACGTCAGAGGCAGGCCGGCTACAGGGATGGTGGCCATTTTGTTTCCCAACTGCTGAAGAGGTGGAGAAACGGGGGAGGAGGGATGCGCGTGATTGCGCTAGCTCCGTGTTTCGTCCAAGCACGCACTTCGCTCCTTCCCCGTTTTCCCCGCCTCTTCTGCGGCTGGGAAACATTACGACATTATTTAAACATTAATTTCATTGACAAGACTTGCAGGCTTCCCCTTAAACATTTTGATTGAGAAAAATAATCCAGATGAAAAATTGATCAACAATTTCTTATTCGTAGTGATCTACTCATTTTGTTTTTAAAAGCCACAAGAATACAATAATAAGAAAATGACAGCACTGATTTCTTTTCTACTTGAGTCGAGAAGCGGCAGTTGAATTTCTCTTTTTTTAACGACTGCTTAAAAATGTCTAGTAATGAATCGTTGCTAGATCCTGCGAAGAAAGCTTTTTTGCAAAGAACGAGGGCTTACAATTTCTATTCCTGAAGTTATGAAGCTGACTTTTGTGGTATTGATTGAATACTGCCGTCCTCAAAGGCAGCATACACGCTCGTAAGCGTGGTTGAGATAACTACGGAAATGGAATGCTATGGCACACAAGACAACGCTTGCGCATTTTGAAGCGTCAAAAACTACCCACAATGCCGCTACACAGGTGAGAAGTTGGCCCCGCCTCTGTATCCGCCCGCCCCTTGTATTTGCCGTTCCTTCCAAAATAGGGGTACTGGGCCATTTCAACCGTTGCCGATGTATGTGGGTGGTTCAATAGGTACTATAAGTGAACCACATACATCGGCGATAGCAATGGCCCAGGGATGGCATGCATGAATGCGGCAGCGATGGTCAGGGAGCGCTACGCCGCACGCACGCTCCACGATTTCAATTCAAGTAGGGTACGGCAAACACAGGGGGCGGGGCCAATTTCTTACTCGTGTAGCGGCATTGTGAGTCGTTTTGGACGCTTCAAAATGCGTAGGAGTTGTAATCTGAGCCATACCATTCTAATTCAGTAGTTATCTCAACCACGTTTATGAGCGTGTATGCTGCCTTTAAGGAACTCTACTTGGGCATTCTGTCAGACTCGACGTCTCTTCTCGTCTGAAAGCGTTGTGATACGCAGGTAGTCGGCGTTGATATTTTTTCATGCCTGTGACCGAGCTGCATTCAACTATCCCTACTTTGGTGTTTTCTAAAGAAGAATACTATTTTCTCAGAATATCAGTAGATGGAGAAATCCTTGAATTCCTTTGGGATGAGTTTAGAGTCTAAACGTCTCTGGCCTGTAAGCCGAGAGAATGGTTTTTTGCTAAACGTGGGATTAGGCTTTGACGGATAAGGGGCGTCCTCACCCTTTGAGTCGCACAAAATCTTCTTGAAAGTTCATCTGATAACCAGAGAGAAGCAATTCACACACGTATACGCGGAAATACCTGATTTCCACAGTGCCTTTTAACGAGATGCGACTTCAGGCCTGTATGAACGCTCAAGGAGAATACATTCCGAGAACATCTCCCTAGGAAAACAGCCAGTAATTTTGTGGGTTTTAAGAAATAATTTTGTTGTTCCAGATCTGTGCTTTAGTGAACTTCTATCGGCTTCTCAAAAAGTAGAGCATAATACGAATCAGCCACTCTGTAATTTCGTCAACAGGGATATACTAGATATCCACTGTTTCGGAGTGGAATTCATTCCCGTTTATCGCGTGCGTCTGCGCGCGTCTGCTGTGTCGCCTTTTCTCCATGCTTCCTCGCTCCGCACGAGCGCGCGAAGGAACAGAGGGAATTTGGCTCCGAAACAGAGGATATGGTAAAGAACTTTTCACTTAACCCTGGCCAGGATTTTTTTGAACCTTCAGAGAAATTTCCTCAGCTGCCTGCAAGGTGCAACAGATATATTCTGTGTGGTTTTCCCATTTAATGCAACAGAATGTACATTTGGCTCACTACTTAGTATCAATCACAAATCAATATGCTCGATTTGCCGCGGCTGCTCGCCCAGCGAAGTACGACCCATAGGCATGGTCCATTTTCCACTCTGCGCTCTCCAGAGGTTAAATTTTCTGCCAAAACGTTGTCGGAGGATGTCATTTGGGGGCCTTGAACACGAGTATGAGTTCGAATTCAGTGTTATCAGAATTGTGGTGGGTTAAGGTCGCTGACTGACAACATCTGTACCCAGTGTAACCTACCATGATCGTCCGCTTCACCGAAAAAGGATATCATATTGGCCTTCAGCATCCCAAATAACCCACATTGGGGTACACATCACTACTTGGATGTCCGTTTTTGAGTTCGCTTCCGAATTGATTTAAGGCACAGGATACCCAGAAAATTAATTTTCAGATTTCATGCTCATCTTAGATAGAGTTACACGCTGATCACAGTGGTATCTCTGAAATCTTCCGGGAACCCCTTTGAACAGAGTTATGGCTCTTCAAAGATGCCTAGATTTTGAGGGTGAAAAATTGGTGGACGAGTTGTCTCAGGCCTGTATTTCTCTTCATTCGCAATCGTTGCGTGAGAGAAAGCCAGGATAAGGAGACAGTCCGGTAATGGACTGAAGAACAACGACTTGTTGGAATTCATTCATCCATCGAGCCGCTATCGGGTTCGAAAATCTGTTAGGAGGTCGGGCCTGTGGTGGTGAGCGAAGGAGGTCGGGCCTGTGGTGGTCGCTTATATCTCGCTTATTTGGAGGAATTGAGATCTGGCATTTGGCAAGTGTTATACAGGAGGGGTCTTCTACACAATTACATGAAAATCTCAAAATTCATATCTGAGGGTGTACTGTGCCTTTAAGGTATGTATAATGTCATTAAGCTATCGTAGCCTGACGTTTCGAGATTCTACGAATTCAAGGACTCACTAAGGAACCTCGCATTGGATTCCCTCGGATTGTAGAGCTGATGTTCGTCCACTGGTCAACTTGAGCACGCTCCCTCCACATCTGGAATCAGATTTTGCTGAGAACGTCTGAGAAAAAAGTTATAGACTGTCAAGGTTTGTATTTTTAAAGCTGAGCTGAACGCCACGTTTCCTTATCGCTGATAGAGTTGGTTGAAAAATTGCTTACGAGGACAGACTGAACTTGGGCAAGACGTCTGCTTCTTGATTCTCGGAGGATCACATGCTAGGGCTCAATGAATTCCAGGCACGCAGAGTTCAGGAGTCTACAGTCATTGTTAGCCTATCAACAGTATAGAAATCACGAGCGCATTCATGAAAAAAATTACAGATTTGACTAAATATTGCTCTATGGGGTGTTTTGGGGCACTGATGTCACGAATCCGAGGTCCCTTGTCGTTTTCCGAGGCATTTATCAAGATTACGCACCATAAATAGCATTTTACCTAACGTCACCTACAGTAATCTTCAAAATAAAAAACGGACTCCTAGATTCGTGTTCAGCACCCTGAATAACCCTCAAATAGAGGTTTTGAGTCGAATCCAGAAAAATTCAAGCACCCAAAAATATACCTGATACCCACTTGTACCCTCTTCGAGAAGCTCCAAAAATGCATAAAACTTTGTGCAGTAGTAGACTCAGCAAACCCTGACTCGAAGTGGGCGTGGCAGAATTGACCAAAGAACATTCCCCAGCTTTCTGTTTCGGAGGAACACCGTACGAGGTTCCCTATGTAGTCAGCCCGGGTCATAACTAATTCTTACTAGAAACGATATGGACTAATCATTTGTCTCAGGTCGATGGACATTATGAGAGCTTCCCCCGTTAGGCAGTCTAGTGGAAAATGTAGTACTATTTAGGGACCTGCTGTATGGCCTGTCTAGGAGTTTATAGAAATTCTGGTCCTACATCGGGAACTTTCCTCCAAAGGAACCCTTTCGTAAATCCGGCTCCGCTGCGTGAACCTCAAATCATCGGTTCTTTTACTACTGCTTTCTCTACAATTCGATATATTTCCTAGTGTTCTACGGACGATCATTCTTAACAAAAGTTATCTGGTCTGTAACGATTCGTAGTTCAAAGAGAAAAAGCACGAACTTCATCAGTTGCTGGTCTCTAATTTGCGTCACTTGAAGGATGCCTAGCGATTTCAGGTCATTCACCAACTTTGCGGCCCCAACTCGCTAGGCTCCCTAAGGATTAAAGACTTGTTTTGAACATATTAAATGGAATCTTCAAGGTTTTCGACTTTTAGGCTCATTTTTACCCCTGAGAGCCATTGTGAAGGTTGTGGTCCAAGTTTTTTTTTCCTGCAAATCTATCCGTAGCCCGTACCTTCAATTATTGAGTGAGGCGTTGATGTTGAAGCCTCAAAATGAGATATCTCAATTTGACCTCTGATTCTTTTCCATTTTCAATGCTCAGAAATCTTCTTGTGAGATGTGGTTGTCCATGATTTACATTCCGATTTTTGTTTTGTGGTGTGACAAGTTCTTGTTTTCGCTCCATCTCACCCGGAAGGGTTGCTAAGAGCCGCTTTTCTTGATGGTGCCATTCCAAATGTTGTTGTAACCAAAGATCTTCCAGATTTTCAAGATTGAGTGGAGGGGAGTCTCTCTCCAAGAAACGATGCCGCCTAGAGAAGTTTCACCTAGATTTTCACTGGAAGATTATCTAGTTCGATAATCTTGGGCGTGATCGACACAGTAATGCCGATGAGTGATTGAACCATGCAGGTTGATTTTCAATTTTCAATAAAAAGTTCTTCGAGGGACCATGGAGTATGAAATTCTCTCGTCAAAAAAGAGGAGAGGACCTTGGCCTGTGAATTGTTGCAATCAAATTTAAAACACATTTGAGTGCACGCCGGAGATTCCTTGATTTAAGACATTTCAAGAGGACTTTCTGAGCTTCTTTTTTGTGTATTCACTCCCTTCTTCCTAATCCATGATTCTGTTCATGTTGTTGCCACTTTTCCCTTCTATAGCTGACTATTTACATATAGCGGTAGCGTTCCCATGGAATCAGAAATATTCAGTTGTGACTATCGTGACGACCACACATTATAGTTATTATCCGAAATATTTCGACTTTTCTCGAAATCGCATTTTTTCCTCAATTCGTGACTGATTAAGTTGTCTACATTAAGTTAGTTCTAGTCAAAACTTGATTCACATTGCAAAATTATCCGACTTGTTTCAATCATTTCGCGTTAATTTCAATTTCCGGTAAAGTTGGTGTGGTTGCTTGATGTGGTTGTGTTGGTAACAAATTAGAACCTGAATTCATTTCATGTTGATTTCATGCTACTTGCAAATCTAGAAAATGAATACATAGGTGACGGTTTATGATCAGAAAGTTGGCACCTATAGCGGTCCAAACTTGATTTCAGTTTCTCTTGCCCTTCGGGAAATTATCACCTCGTCCTTCGAGCTATCAGCTAGCCGGGAAAATTCTTTTAATATTCCTATTTTCGCTCTATATTATACGTCTGAGTCCACCTCCAAGACACAGTCCAATCTGAGAATCGTTTTCTAGTTTTCTGCTTAGCTTGAACAAGGATTTGACGCTGATCACAACGGTGTCTGCAGAGTCGCTCAGGGCCCATTGCGAACGGGGTTATGGCCCCTCGAAAATTGAAAATTGTTTAATTGAACGACGAGAATTTCGTGGACGAGTTGTCTCGGGCCTGTTTGTCCTCGCCATTCGCTGCCCTAGGCCAATAACAAATCTAAGAAATTAGACGTTGATTGCATTCCATCGCGCGTCTCGTCCCAATCGAGATTGGAAACTTGTCGGTGAGCGTAACCCAGGTTTTCTTCTGTGTGTACGTGGTTGATTTTTCCTTCTCATCTGAGCGGACTGAGATTTCGCGCTTCCTCAGACAGTAGCAGGCCCGGAGCGCAACGGAACCCGCCCCTCCCCGCCCACTGCGACCGAAACGCAGAGCAGTTGATATTCGAACTTGCGGTGCGTTTTGGTTGTGACTGCAACGTGCAGTGCGTTCAGGTTGCTCTCCGGGCCACAGGCGTTGAATAACGCGCGCATTTCGAAATTGGATGAATCAATTGAAACAAAGAAGAGCATCTGGGCTTCCTGCGATTTTTGAGCGGGATTCTTGATTTCCTCTGTTCCATTTGCGCTCAATATTCGACCATCCTAGAATTCACTATATTCTTCATATTTGTGCAATATTTAGACCGTATTCAAAAATGAAACGTTAACGTGACTTTGCGAACGCATTTTGCAAATATTCATGGAGGGAATATTTCGGATTTATTTCATCATTTCGAAAAAATGAGAAAAACGAATCGCTCGGATATTTAAATTTATTTTAATGTATATTTAAATTTTTATGTTTGGATTGAATGTGTGCCATGAATACTTTCCATTGTTAGCTTTGAATCGTTCAACGAGATCATTAGGACTCTGAGAAAGGGCGGTTGTTATGAATACCTAATAATTTCAGGGAAATATACCTAATAGTTGGAGAAAATCAGGTGAAATCAGATGATTAATGGGTGAAGTTGTGATGGCATCAAAATTCTAAGCACGGGAAAGTGTAATAAGCTTAGCTAGTTCATAATCAGCACTAGCTTAGAAAAGGAACAATTAGGTCACATGAATTCAAGGAAATTCAGTAGAGTGGGGTATTTCGGTGACCGTGTAGAAATCGTTGGATTCTCCCTTGAAAACTCGATTAGCTAAAATGGGTGCGATAATCAATCAGCGAAGCGTCTGAGCTACGTCGAGCTATCGATTTTTGCAACTGTGTTGCTAATATCGGTTTATAGAAAGCGCCCGGGGCGCAACCATGTACGCTGTATGATGTACTGTGACGTCATCAGCCGACAGTTGCGCTCAAGGCGCTGCGTGAATCAATCTCGTTGGTAGCACTCGGAGCGCAACATTTGCGGCCTGGATCGCAGCATATGTGGCCCGGGAAATGCCAAATTTGTCACCCTGAGCGCAACATGGACGCGGCTCCGGGTGCATTCGGGGTGGGCTCAGGGCCTGCTATCGTCTGAGTCCGTAGTCGGCCGGACTGTAGTATCACAAATTACCCCTGAGGTTGGACTGCTTTAAAAGCATCACCATATCGGAGCCTAAAGTCTTCTCGAGCCTGGAACCTCTTATCCTAGAGGGCTTCAAAAATGATGAATGTGGGTGTATACAGTTCACCTCCGCACTGCCGTTCAGTCCGCAAAGTGCACGCTGATTGCGAAATCGTGCTGCGGCGCGGCTGCGAGTATCCTCAGACAGGGATGTGGGATCACCTGGGCGGTTTTTGCCTTTGGTGCCCGGGTGATCTCATCGCCCGCGTGATCCTACATCTCTGTCTGAGGATACCTGCAACCGCGCCGCACCATGATTTCGCAATCAGTGTGCACTTTGCGGACTGAACGGCAGTGCGAAGGTGAACTGTACGTAGGTTCTCTTTTCCGTGCAATTTTTTGAAAAAGGCGATTATGTATTTTTCCCCAGAATTCAACATCTGCCTATTTCCGCAAGGACATTAAAGGCAGTCTCCAAGTTTGACCTTCTTGAAACCTGGATATTTCTTCAGTTTTGTTTCTGCCTTTAAAGGTTTCTGCCACAGTCCAACTTCAGAGGTAATTTTTGATATTTTGGTCCAGCTGCCGTCTATAGCAACCCTGCCAAGCGATAAAATCTCAATTCGCTCAAATAAGCGAGAAAAGCTAGGAAAAAGTCGGCCACGCCCCTTGAAAAAAATGGGTAACGCCCACTGCCAGGTTTCCGACCTCAATAGGGGAGAGAGGCGCGAATCGTTTTATTCAAAACCTATGTTCTTCGATTAGTTTTTGGTCTGGCTTTATATTGTGACCTGCTTCAGAACGATAGCTACGAATACCGAGAAAATACAGGCTCGAGGCAACCCGTCCGCGAACTTCTAGCCATTCAAAATCGAGATTTTTGGTAAGCCGTAACTCAGTTCGTGGTGAGTTCTGAGCGATTCTGGAGACACCATTGTGATCAGCGTGACATTTTCTCAAAGATAGGCAGAAAAACGAAAAGTCGATTCTGAGGTTGGACCGTGTCCTTAAGCCTCACTAGTTGGTAGGGTGGAATATTTATTTACTTGGCCGACGTTTCAACAGTTTCGTTGTTTTCAAGACCCAAAATGGTGCGAAGACGAATTTGGTATGAATCCTGTCCGATCCACCGTTTGCTCCCATTTGGGTTGGATCGGATATCCATACCAAATTTGTCTTCACATGATTTTAGGCCTTGAAAACGACGGAATCGTGGAAACGTCGGCCAGGAAAATAAATATTTCATCCTACCAACCTGTGAGGCACAGAAGCAGGAACAAAATTAAGGGCAGTGTTCACGATGAAGACTATCTTCGAGTTTTCATCGAGAATCCAAAGGACCGTGGCTCATTGCAACCACGACGTCGAAAAAACGGCTGAGCGAGCCCTAATTGACCCTACTCTGGCATTTTATCGGCATACTCTGCGGGACCAATTGCGGGTACATCCGTAAGGCCCTAGTTATACACCAGCGGAATGAAAACGTCTCGCGATGACATTGCCGCCGCTTGCTGCGTGAATCAGGGCTCGTCTGCAATGTTGCGTCTTTGGACGCAGTGACGCAATACTGCAGACAAAAAAATTTTCAAGCGTTTTCAATGGTATTTTATCGGTCTTTTCGCTTCTGACACTTTTTAATTGCAGAATATCACTAATAATCAGTTCCTCTTGTCATAACAGTGCTCGTTATGTCGTTTTGGTAATGTTTTAGCAATTTTAAATCTGAAAAATAATCAGCTGGTGGAAATTGGCAAATTTCCAACAGGGCAGGTCCCGCAAGGATACAGTATACGGTGTCGCGGCGTGTTTAACTGCTCTGTGCGGCCTTCCGGCGCGTTTTTCTGCGACCACTGTTCCTTTTGGCATGCCTAAGCACAGTTAGGGCGCATATAAGTGATAGTTGTCTTGCTATTTCCGCAGCGTCCCGCCGGTGTATAACTAGGGCCTAACTCTACGGCCTGGTGCCCAATATGGTGGCGCGGGATCTCCGATTGGTGGGTACGCGTTGCGAGCCGCACGCGTCGATTCCTCTCGCGGGTGACCCGATGTGATTAAAAACAGCTGCAGGCTTCCCTCGTTTGTACATTAGGGGATGATAAAATGTGTTTGTGGATTTCTCGTTCATGTAGTACTGAAGATTTGTTGCTGTAAAACGTCTCTATCCAATTTCCACTTCCCAATGCTGCTGTGAAGGTAAGAAATGTCCAAAAAAGCTTCATTTAGAAACGAATCCACACACCATTTCAGTTGATATTCAAAACCTATTCAAATTCATTCAGATATCATGATCACTACTCCTTCTATTTCATTGTTATTATATATGCACAATACTTGGTTACTAATTTCACCACTAATCGCTACTGTCACAACTTGAACGAAATAGGTCAGGAAACGCTGCAGACGCGAGGACAAGAATATAAATACAGTGGAAAAGGCAGTAAACAATCACTGTAAATATTTGTACGGTCGCTATAATATATATCTAAAAATATAAATATTGAATCTGCTACTATCTACAAAGCTACTGCTAATGTACAGAAGGGAGAAAACTCCAAAATTAACGACACGCTTGACAAAAACTGTTTAGGAATTCACGAAAAGTTCACGCATTATCATAGAATTCTATCAAAAAGTCGATGCAAACATATATATATATATATATATATATATATATATATATATATATATATATATATATATATATATATATATATATATATATATATATATATATATATATATATATATATATATATATATATATATATATATATATATATATATATATATATATATACTAGCGAGACCTAGCGAAGTTTTCGCTCACAGAAACTTTTGCATGAGCCAACTACCTGAGACGGATTAGTTTGTTAGAACGGTGGTGACTGACTTCCGCCTACCCGAAAGTACTCTCCTGAGCAGAGCAAGGTGCCGTACATTTACAGCAGGCCGTGGGTATATCAAAAATGTGGGATCATAAAGCAAAACATAAAAAGCCAGCGGTAAATCGTCGGTTGCTACCGGCACAAAATTCAGAACCCCTTCTGTACTTCCTTCCCTTACGTCGCTACCCACTGCCCTTTCTTCCAATTTGTAAAGTTCACAAGCGATTATTCTCGCTTTACCGTCTCTATCATGATAAGGAAAACGCATTCTCATATTACATGATGTTTCCTAGTTGACCAACATCATGCCCTTGTTCTCAATGAATGAAATTAGTAGGTGGTTGTTTATGTTTTTGTGGTGCAGATTTTGATAAGCTCAGACTTGCAACATATATAAAACTGGTTTTTGGAAGTTAGGGATTCGAAATGACTGAGCGGTTGCAATGAGTGGCGAACAGAGAAGGTGCGGAAGTGAAGCTGCTGCTTGTATCCTAAAACTGGAAAAAATGTCGCAGGAGTTCTGCGCCAATCTCAGAACGCGTCCCACGCTTCTCAAGATTCATATTTTCCTATCTATTTCCTCTCCACAAAAAGTTAAGATTTAGCATTAAAAATTGAAAACCTTTTTCAAATTCTACACTCTTGGTGACGTCCTGCACACTCCCACTGCGGTCCCTGCTAACTTTCGATGACCTGCACACTCCCACTCGGGACCTGTGCATTTTCTACGACGCCCTGCACACTCCAACTGGGGACCTGCGCACTCTCTATGACGTCCTGCACACTCCTGCTGGGTTCTTCACATTTTCATGACGCCCTCCACGCTACCATTTGGGTCCTGCACACTTTCTATGACGTGCTGCACACTTCCGTTGGGGTCCTGCACATTCCTACTTAGGACCTGCGCACTTTCTATGACGTCCTGCACACTCCGATTAGGGTCCTGCACACTTTCTATGACGCCCTGCACACTCCCGCTGAGGTCCTGCACACTTTCTATGACGTCCTGCACACTCCCACTGGGGTCCTGCACATCTCCTACTTAGGACCTGCGCACTTTCTATGACGTCCCGCACACTCCAATTAGGTTCCTGCACACTTCCTATCACGCCCTGCACACTCCCGCTGAGGCCCTGCACACTTTCTATGCCGCCCTGAACACTTCCGCTGGGGTCCTGCACATTCCTACTTAGGACCTGCGCACTTTCAATGACGTCCTGCACACTCCGATTAGGGTCCTGCACACTTTCTATGACGCCCTGCACGCTCCCACTGAGGTCCTGCAACACTTTCTGTGACGTCTTGCACACTCCCACTGGGGTCCTGCACATTCCTACTTAGGACCTGCGCACATTCTATGACGTCCTGCACACTTCGATTAGGGTCCTGCACACTTTCTATGACGCCCTGAACACTCCCACTGGGGTCCTGCACATTCCTACTTAGGACCTGCGCACTTTCTATGACGTCCTGCACACTTCGATTAGGGTCCTGCACACTTTCTATGACGCCCTGAACACTCCCACTGGGGTCCTGCACATTCCTACTTAGGACCTGCGCACTTTCTATGACGTCCTGCACACTTCGGGATTATGGTCCTGCACACTTTCTATGACGCCCTGCACACTCCCCACCGGGAGGTCCTGCACACTTTCTATGACGTCCTGCACACTTCCGCTGGGGTCCTGCACATTCCTACTTAGGACCTGCGCACTTTCTATGACGTCCCACACACTCCGATTAGGGTCCTGCACACTTTCTATGACGCCCCGCACACTCTCATTAGGGTCCTCCACACTTTCTATGGCGTCCTGCACACTTCCGCTGGGGTCCTGCACATTCCTACTTAGGACCTGCGCACTTTTTATGACGTCCTGCACACTCCGATTAGGTCCTGCACACTTACTATGACGTCTTGCACACCCTCACTGGGGTCCTGCACACCTTTTATGACGCCCTGCATTTTTTGCATCGCTAGACGACTCGCAGAAGTTATCATGACCCACGGCCAAAAGTGCGCTCCACGGACAAACTCGGTTGGCCCTGAGGCACGTAAGAGGTGAGTCGGGCTGATTTTTGGTAATCGATAAATGTCGCACCCACCTAAATGTTGGTACCATTTCATACAAGTTTTGATCGGCCATTCCAAAGATATCGGGGACACATGCACACACATACACACACACACACACACACATCGGGACATAACTGCTTTAAGTATAAGGATATATATATATATATATATATATATATATATATATATATATATATATATATATATATATATATATATATATATATATATATATATATATATATATATATATATATATATATATATATATATATATATATATATATATATATATATATATATATATATATATATATATATATATATATATATATATATATATATATATATACAGCTTTAAAGGTAACTGCGCGAGCGCACGAGGCCCAGTTTTCACAACAGTCATCCACCGAGGAGAGCATGTGAGGAGGAAGGATAAGTTATCAAAAAGCTATGATCAGGCGAATCCAACATGTCCACTTCGAAGATGGCTCTTGTGTGAACTGAGGAAATTCCCTGTGGAAAATCGAAGATAGTTTCCATCGTGGACAATGCCTCTAAATCAGCCAATTAAATGGAAGCTATGAGGAGCTTTCTATTCAAATAATATCTTTTTATTTTGAAGTAGCGAAGGTGATTGGCCAGTGAGTTGAGAACTATTATGGGTCTTCCTACGTTCTCCTGTCACCATACTGTGTTCAGTCTGCTCCCGATCCAGGTCGACGTCTCATTTTCCTTTTTCCGCGCTTGACAATCCCGACACCGTTCGTCCAACCCCGTCATTTATGCAACTGGCATTCGCTCCGAACATGAATCGTTCGAAAATACACTTTCCGATAAGCGTACTTGAATCTAATTCTGCCGTTCCGTGCTCTTTTATTCTTTTGGAGAATGATATGCCTAATTTTGCGTTTGTAGGGGGGGGGGGGCATGTATAGCCCAGCTCCTTCATTTTGAGTCAGTCGAAGTAAGACTTATCATGCCAAAATCTGCTTACTACTGTTATATTTCGCCATGACCGACCGCTCAGCTGCTTGCTCCGCCCGGACTCATTCGAGCAAGCTAGGCTTTATCTATAAAGTCATTCATCTCATCCAGCATCTACATACATTTAATGTTTTCTTGATTTCGAAGAGGGAGAGTTCTCGCTTTTAGATATGAAAGCGTAATTGTGTGTAACAGACGACTTCTGCATTTCTGAATATTTTTCCTTTCTTTCTCAAATTTTTCTTACAATTCGCTCAGCTCATACCTACTACTTTATACTTCATGCATACATAACTCTGTTCATTTACCTAGATATTCAACTTGAACAGCTTTCAAACTGTTTTTGTTATCATCCATGTTCATCGTTGCATAGATGTTTTATATACACCATTTTGTGCGACTGGATCTCAAAACGCGTTCAGTCTGCCATTACGCTCTAGAGTTCGCGCGTCACGGTCGCCTTTATCTAAAGAGCATATGTTTTTAAGAGATCCGAAACCGTGGAACCGAATGCATGTTGATGGCTTCAACAGCACAGCTTTTGATTTCTCAGGAAATTTCGAGAAGTTAGAGACCGAGGCGCGCGCACACAAGCTCGCAGCTGCTAAGTGAATGCTTATTGGATGGGTGTCTAGCATTATCTAAAGTTCCACTTCGAACGTTGAGATTTTGAGATCTGAGCGACTAATAAGCCTTTTTTTGTTTTGAAGATCTTAATCCCTATTGCGATTGAGCCTCGTCACGATGACATTGAACATCCGAATATTCCGGTGAATTTCTTTCAAACCAACATTGAAAGTCGGTGGTATTATGAGGTTCTAAAGAGCTACATCGCTCCAGCAACTTGATAGCTATCAAGCAAAGCTGCTGGCAGCCCCACGTGTTCGCCTTTAGGTTTTGAAGCAGCACTATTGCGAAGTCGTGGAGTGATTCTGCCCCAACTTTGCCTCTCCAAACTGGGATAGCACCGCTCCGAGTCCTGTAGCCGTCTGGCTGGCACAACCGTGGTGCAGCTTTGGTGCTACATATTGCGAAGCCATCGCGATGCAATCAATGATTGCAGCACCAAACGAACGCTGTCGGGGCTGATTCCTTTAGAGTCGCATGCTTATCAACCCTATATCAATATGTATTACTAAGTCGGCTGGAAAGTTTTGCCCCAACTGTTCGTCAGCCAGTTTTCGCTTGACCGTCTGTAAACTTCCCATTTAATGTGGATACCACTCAAATGATCGATCCTTCCTCTATCCAAAACGTTAATCGCTTCTCAAAAAAAAATTGAACCGGCTCCACTTTTATCATTCAAAGCATGCCTGAAAAATGCGTCTTTTACTTCCTTTTTAGCTAGAGCGCTAAAACGCCGGCTGTGCAACAGCTCGAGTTCTATCAGATCATAACTCGTCGCCACGGCCCCGCACAATATCGGCGTGTTGTTCAGCGGTGACTAGGGAAACAACCTCACCGGTGATGAAGATATCACGATATCTGGGCCTAAACATGGAAAACTCTGGCAAGAAAAACTACTACACTTCCGTGAAAATTTTAAGCCGATGGCAAATTATAAACTTGTGTCGAAAGGGGTTCGCGAAAGTTCTGCAATGGAGCGAATTTCGCGTTTTCCGGAAAATTTTGGAGATCGACATTTCCTATCGTATCTTCATTATACATACGGTTTTACGGCACAACATCACATGGGTGGACAGAATGTTGTCTAACTGAATACTATTCTGTCCACTCTTCTTGAAATTTCGGTTCAATTTTCCATTTCCTGAAAATTGTCGATAACTGGCAAAATAACGATGGCTGGACAAGACATCAACAGTAATAATTGACTGTGTGGTCTAGAGCTCTAAAGTCTTTGGATAGTGAAGGTATGATAGGAAACATTATTGTTGAAGAGTATTTAAAGTTATTAGCCAAAAAGTACTCGACAAATGCAAAACTCGCCCTATTGAAGATTTTCCGCGAACATGTTTTGGTGCTTTAATCTAGTCTCCACAGGGTTCAGATGTTCTATGAACTAAAACAGCCCTAATGGATAGAATGAAGAGAACGAGGGACACTCGAAGATTCCTGAAACTCTGAACTTTTTCTACATTTTTATTCAAAATTCGACGCATTTCGAGTTTTTCGAGAAGCGACAGTCCCTCTTACAAGGGAACCACTATAAGTCATAGTAACCATTCGAAATTAAATGTACTTTTCTAGAACCATTTTCGTACGAAAAGTCCGAATATGCCCATCGCAGACCCACTCTGAAAGAACTTATGAGCGTTTTCAAAGCTCTGTGGCAAGGTAAGGGTCTCTTTATGTTTATGGTTCTAGAAAAGTTTGTAATTTTATTTGGAATGGGGTGCTGAACACGAATCTGGGGTTCGCTTGTCGAAATTCTAAGGTTTACTTGGGACTTTGACCAAAGTACCGTATACCCACCGTAATCTACCGTAAGCTGTCAAAAATCGATAAACTGACATCAGATTCGTGTTAAGCTCATCAAATTACCCTAAGAGAAAGATTCTGAGATACTTCTATCGTGGAAATCCGGAAATCTCGAAGGTGGCCTTTTTCCCTCATAATTTTTCTTGGTTGGGAAGCTTCGAACGAAATTAGCCGAAAACTTTGCATAATCGACTAATAAACCACAGATTCGTGATCAGCGCCTCAAATAACCACCTGGGGAGATTTCAAGTCAAATCTGGAATATTTTTTTTTCTTTTTCCAGAGCCCTCTAATCGGTATAAACAAATGCCCAACCGAAAATCCGCACAAGTCCAAAACGCTATCAGCCTGCGCAAAGTTTGGAAAATGTTCCTTCACCCAAACTTTGCCTAGGGGGGGGGTAGTTTTGGGCGCTGAACACAATTATGAGGTTCGTTCCCGGATTTTCTTGAAAATAATGCGCTTTTGGGAGGGTACAAGAGGTACGAGAATTGAAAAAAAACGCCTACACCTTCTTTCAGAGTGGGTCTAGGCAGCTGCGATGGGCATATTCGGACTTTTCGTCCGAAAATGGTTCTAGAAAAATACATTCCATTTAGAATGGTTACTATGACTTATAGTGGTTCCCTTGTTAGACAGACGAAAAGTTGAGCTTCAGAATAGTTAACAACACTATCGAAAGATCACAAAAGAACAAGGGGAAATTCGCCGAACTACATTTGCTACAGAATTCTCAGACCAAAGTGGTAAAAGACGCAAATTCCAAGAACCAATTTTTGATTTTAAGGAAGATTCCCAAACCATGGTCGGAAAGTGTTGACTTATCTGTATTATCTGTAATGCAGGTTTATTTCACCTTTTCCTCCTGTGTAAAGTATTGAAAAGATAGGGTAGCAGGGAAATAGTACATAGGTATGTTGTTTTGAAAGCGGAGAAAATTGAGTTGTGCGTTGCTGAGATTGGGGCATTCTTAAATGCACAGAACACCCAGAAAATTGATTTTCAGATTTCGTGCTTATCTTGGAGAGAGTCACGCGCTGATCACAGTGGTATCTCTGAAATCGTCCAAAACCCCTTTTGAACAGAGTTATGGCTCTTCAAAGATGCCTAAATTTTGAGGGTGAAAAATTGGTGGGCGAGTTGTCTCAGGCCTGAGTTTCTCTTCACTCGCAATTGTTGCGCAAGAGCGAGCCAGGATAAGGAGACAGCCCGGCAGTGGGCCGAAGAACGACGACTTGTTGGAATTCTTCCATCCATGGAGCCGCTACCGAGTTCGAAAATCTGTTGGGGGGTCGAGCCTGTGGTGGTGAGCGAAGGGGGTCGGGCCTGTGGTGGTCGCTTATATCTCGCTTATTTGGAGGAATTGAGATCTCGAATTTGGCACGTGTTATACAGGAGGGGTCTTCTACACAATTACATGAAAATCTCAAAATTCATATCTGATGGTGTACTGTGCCTTTAAAGGCAGCATACACTCTCGAAAAAATTGTTGAGGTAACGACTATAGTGGGGTAATATGGCTTCAAATAGAACGCTCACGCCGTTGAAGGCGTCGAAAACGAGTCGGAACTGCTATACTTGAGCAATAGCGAATCAAAAAATTTCGCAGTCTCCGCCCATTTGTTATGTAGCCTCCACCGCGAATACGAACTCGTCCGGATTGTATGTTCAAATAAGGTCACCTTGGCTAGGTTTTGAAGCTTCCAACAACGTAAGTGTTCTAGTACAGACAGTAAAAGTCCATCAGTTCTGTATCACATCCACTCTACGGCTAGCTCCTCTATTTCACTCGAGCGTGAACGCTGCTGTGTAGCTCGTCCACTTTCACACTAGTAAAAACAAATCGTTAATTCTTCATTTGTATCCAACCTTGGCCGGATTTCTTTGTTAGTTCCCCATTATGCCAGCTCCAAACCTTCGACTTGTGTCATAAATTCGATACAATTTTTGAGCCTGTATGCTGTCATTAATAGGTCTTTGGTTGTCTCTTGTCTTTATCAATCAAAATGCACAGGTTTTTGAGAAAAGTTTGAGAACGTAGCGCTGGATCAATTTCTTTTCCATATTTGTGTCCATATTCCATCCTTCATGTGACATTTAGTTATGCAGATGAATCGACGACATTTTTTCCCAAGGATAATTAGCTTTTCTTGGAGTGCAGAACCTTTGGAAAATATCTGAAGCTTGAAAACTGTTGTCTTAATGGAATCCCTAAATCTCCTCTCTTTACCTTGCAATTATTTCAGCCTTTCGTGGATTATGATCTGTCCATATTATAACCATCAATCACCATTGTATATGTGCACTTTGCTGTATTGTTGTATGGCTTTCAATCGATTTTCCTGTGTATTCCGTAGAAACATCGGTGGCTTTCCCTACTCATGCATAATTGATAGCTGGTGCCGTATGGATTAAATTTCCAGGTCCGCATGCGATAGCCGAGTATGGTCGACGCCGTCGTCCCCTCGCCACCCACCTCCCCCAATGGCACACTGAACAAACGGTATGTGCAAATAAATTTCTTTCTTTTTCGTATTTTTATTTCGTTTCCCTTTTTCGGATTATAAGTAATGAATTTTTCTATCGGGTTCGAGTATGTATAATAGATAGATCTCTCCTTTTTCAAAGGTCCGGCCAAGTATTCGCTTTCGAGATCCTTCACTAACAAGGGACGACCCCCGGGGTAGGAGACGTCCTGAAAAAAGTTCTTCTAAGAGTCGTGGGGGATGAATAGGGTAACAATAATCTATGCTCGGTTTTCCCTATGGACCTTCCGATATTCCAGAAAATAGGAAAGAACAATTTGAAACTACCTGTAACCTCTTAATCGGAGCAGCTGGAGTGAGTTCATATGCTCGGCACGCATTAAGTTACAATAAAATTGCCCCATACAAGGTTTGACGGTTTGATTCTGGCCCATTCGTGAGATATAAGCCGTTTCCGAGCTTTATGTGCATTCCATTCCTCTTATCACTTGATTGAAGTTGCCATAGCTAGCGTGCAGGGATGGTCGAGAGGATAACGATGGGGAATGCTAAACTACGAAGGGATGCTGGGTTGTGGGTTCGATTCTTCTGGAAAAATTGTCTCTCGCATTTATCGAATAAAATCGCATTTATTCGATTGTTTATCCACGAAGTTTCTCATTCACATTTTAAAGGCAGTGTTCACGATAAATTTCACTTCCGATATCTCAACGGTTTACGGAAGGTCTGGTGCCCTATATAGCAAGGCATGCTTAAAAAGGACGCAAAAGTCGGGTTTTTGAGCAAAAATAGGCCCTCCCTTGTTTACGTTGATTTTTGAACGTGGAGGAATTGACCGCTAGTAGGATGATACCTATCAGTGCAATGAAGAGATCAGCTCACTTATCAGCACTTCCTTGACTTGATCATTCCTGTAACCTGAGTCTTCATTTGTTCTTTTTGAGGGGAGGATCTGGGGCACCAGGCGTGTCTGGGGCACCAAAACGCTTGTTTTCAGCCGTTATTTTGCCGCTTCTGGCTCGTTTTCTACTGTTCTTTCGACACTGGGAGCCTAGGATCCTTCTCGCCTATCATTTCACTGTGGAAAGTCAACGAGCATGATCATCGTGAACGCTGCCTTTAACTTGCTTTTTCCAGTTTTACTGGATTCACAATTTCTATCTCGTAAATGTGAGTATCTTGTAACTTTGTATTATTTTTCTCGAGTAAAGGAAAATACCTTTCTTGAACACATCAAAGTCGTTTGCGCATCATCGTAGAAAGAAGCATTGCTATTGTTAGAAGCAAAGCAATGAACCCTTTCTTTTTAAATTATCATCATGGCCGCAGTTTTCATTTTCAGAAGGCGGCAATCGGTTTCCCAATACATCTTCTAACCCTTCCTCGAAAACTACTAAATTTGGCTCGATCACGCAGAAATTTTTTTCATCCATCTAGAGTTCGAGGGTGAGTGAGTGAGTAAGTGGCGAAAAAAAATCGAAAAAAAATTCCCGATATTGATATGAATAAAACAGATTGAGGTAGACGGGTGTTAGATATAGTAGCCAGCAAATTTTCGCTTCTGAAAAACCGAAAGCGCAGCCATGGTGGACGGTTGAAGAGAGTGCGCCGGTTAATTTTTCATGTTTTTCCCATTGTTCGCCTTACCGGAAGGTCCATAGTATAAACCCAACATACAGTAATGTTACTCTATCCTTCCCCCACAACTTTCAGAAGAACTTTTTTCATGACGTCTCCTATCCCGGGGGGTCGTCCCTTGTAAATTGGCCCATTAATGACAGTTTGTTCCGGAACGTTTGAAAACCAACAAAAAACAGTCTCAACTGAGCTGCAGACGGAAAGCCGAGACTGAAAAGCTGTTGTCGAGAATACAAGAAATGGTACTGTGAAAGCAGTAAAGATGGGAGCAGTAAAGATTTCTGAACCGAACAAGCCTTACTTCCCTATCATCTCATCTACACTCCTTTCTACTTGTTATCCAAGTGAGTTTTTTTTTCGGATATCCCACCGGATATCCGAGAATCGGAAAATACGAATTCTGAGAAAATTCAAAAGCGTGTTATCCGATTCAAACCATTATCCGAAGTGTAAATGTTTCATTTATTCGGATTTATATTTCGGATATGCGCCTTCAAAATACTGCGCTATCACGTAATGTAAAAAATTCTTTTCTGAACGACCTGAGGCACATTGGAACTTTTTTAAAATTGATTCATTATGTTCGTCTTTGTCAATCGATAGGCAAGGAGATTCACAGGATTCGGTCACACTTTATGGGCAGTGTGAAAGAGAATTCTTGCCGTGCAAGATAATGTCATTTTATTTTTGGACCGAATAATTCTCTTACAAACGATCTATAACATGTCGCCAAAGTTTCGAATGTTTGGTGCGCAATTTCCGATGGAAGAACACTGGAGTAAGATGAAGCCCCGTCGGGCCTGAATGAATTAGAGTATTGAATTGAAGTTTTTCTGTGCTGTTTGCATTTTTACAACCAGTTTATTTTGGGGGTCCGTTGGGTCGTTGTTTTTTTTTTGGAAAGATCTTCTTCGTCTCCAATATTGTAGTTCATTATTACGAAGAGTCGTCTAGTATGCAAAAAGATGATATTTGTGGTGCAGTTGATGACGGTCGCTAAAAATAATGTCCTAGCGAGCCTGGTTTATTTTCGCCAATCTGGCACTACTTTTTTCGAAAATTATCCGAAATTGTCCGACCGGATATCCGATATCCTATCCATAATTTGGAAATTCCAAGAACCATTATCCGGGGAACTCGAAAGGGTATTATTCGAATAGATCCATCATCCGGGGAATTACCTTTGGATAACTAGTATTGCATATTGCATAAGTATAGTCGTCGAGGTTTCACTGGAAATTTGAAGGCCTGGGGCCGCTTGCCACGCAGATGTCGTACAAACGGTCAAAAACGAGCCGTGAATATCCCTATATGGCCGAAGAACATGAATAAGCCATTCCCGCTTCGCTCACTCCATCAACGGCCACCGACGAAGTGGGCGCGGCTGGAATGCGTTAGTCAAGTTGTTTGGCCGTATAGGGCTATTTGGTATAGTGAGGACTTTTTAAATAAAGACCGAACGAACGGATTTCGAATAAAATCGTTCTTTTTTATTTCGAACGAACGAATATTCGAAATTCGAATCACGAATAAAGTAAGCATTCATAGCAATATCACGCAAATAGATAATGAGCGGCAATAAAAATTTGAATTCTTCTTATAAAGCTTCATTACCACCAACAACTGAAACTAATAAGGCACGACTCATCCCTGAACCTGGATGGCCTTCAACTCAAAGAATGCTACAAAATCAACATTTTTGCTCTAAGCGCTCTCAGGGAACTCTTGTCAGACTTGGTCGAAAAACCTGCTGAGTCCGACTGAGTCCGCGGCAGGAAAACCGTCTTCGACCGTCTACAACCGACTGAGTTCGGTTGCCCCCAGTGCCACCCAGTTCCTCTGCGAAACACGCAATCGATAGTCAGCGGCAGCAGTAGGTGGGGCAGAGCGCAGACGACGAGAGTCGGGACACGACGGGACTCGGGGGGTCGCAGTCGGCCGAAGAAAATGCACCCAAATCACATGAGAAACTCCTATATCGACCGTGTGGGGTGAGGATGATTTCGGTTGGGACGCAGTGGGACTCAGTCGGTGCATCGGCCCCGCCCTTGTATGCATGAGAACCATCAGTATCGGAATCAGGGGTGTGCGGAATTTTCTGTTTTCTGCCCATTTTCGGTCATTTTTTTCTGTTTTCTGTTTTCTGCCCACTTTTGGTCATTTTTTTCTGTTTTCTGTTTTCTGCAAAAATAGGACAGTAAAATTGGACAGAAAACAGAAAAAAAACGTGGACCGCGATTTGCAGCAGGACTGTTTTTTTGGATTTTTCGAAGCTAAGCCGATAGGGTGAGGATGTACTTCACCCAGGCTCTCTGCAGTTGTACCACGCTAGACACTTTTATCTCTCTGTAGTTGTTGTCCATTAGGGGGCATGTGTGGCGTGGTGGGAGGAAACGGTGCTGTTCGCTGTACACGGTCGGGTTCGATCCTCGCCGAGGTGAACCAAACCAACCAACCCTCCAGGATACTTCAATTTGCAACAGATTTATGTAGGGAGATGAAGGCACTAATTGGGAAGTCGGCTGGCCTCCGCAACCCACTAAATAAGCACGAAACCCATTCCTCAGAAAAAATGTGCCGCGTCAGTGCTGGCAAAGTACCGCGATCCTCGACTGTGCCGCGAAAGTTCCGCGATAGTGCCGGAGCGGCTCCGTGATCAGACGATTCTGCTACCGTGCCTTTAGCCTCGACATCGCGGCGATAGTACCGCAGCAGCTCCGCGTCAGAACGTTAGGCTCCGCGAGGATGCAGCAACGAACCCGCGTGGTCCTGTGTGGTAAAAAGAAATTGTCGCCGGTTCAATATACCCAAGTTTGAGGTACATTCCGTGTTTCCTTGTGCGCAAAAGCGGCCTCTACTTGTCTTATAATTCTTAAATCACTTCATATCAGACACCCTCCCGGAGCCGCTGCGGCGTTATTGCGGAGCCAAAGCGGTACTGTCGGGTCCCTGCTATAGCTCCGCGGTAGTGCCGCCGCGGCTCCCCGATAGTGCCTCTTCGGTGCCTGCGTGCGCCAAAGCGGCACTATCGCGGACCCGCAGCGGCAATTTCTCTCAGAATTAAGCCTCTACGAATACCCACTCCCCAACGTACCCGCTTTGATGGAGCAGGGATATGTTGGCCCCAACTGTACCATGCACGCAAAACTCTAAATACGTGTTTTAATTCACTGCAACGCAGATGGCACAGAATTCAGTTAAGATGAAGCGCCAAGAAATTGATGGTGAGCCTATGAGGCAGATGATAATTCTGCCACAGAGGTACGAGAGGCTTTCAATGGGGGAGCGAACGGCGCGTCTGGTCATTTATACTCTAACGGCACGGGCGCGCGGTACGGGCGTGACTTTCAGCTCTGAGCAGTAGTACAGTGTTCAAACCAGCAGTTATCCCGCAATAAGTGTCAAAATATGTACACTCAGGAACGGAAAGCTCGCTCCGACTTCAATACGTACTCCTTGTACAGACATATGTATTGAGCTTCTAATGAATAATCGAACTTTTATTGCCTGGGAAAAGGAAGATTTGATGAGCATTTGTCACCTCATCGCACTCATAATCTGCAATTCTTGAGCGTCTATACTTTTGCTCTGGCCAACTGCAAGGTTTTGAAAATTCAATGAAAGAAGCATAGATCACTCCAAAAAATGTATAAAAAAAGCTCTACGTTTTGAAAAATTTCGTTTAGTGTACGCTGAACGCGCTTTATTGATTTTTGAAAATTTTCTGTTTGCTGTTTTCTGCCCATTTTTGGAGATTTTTTTCTGTTTTCTGTTTTCTGTCAAACTAGATTTTCTGTTTTCTGTTTCCAAAAATATTTTTCCGCACATCCCTGATCGGGATAGGGGCTGTCTACACACCGAGGAAGGAGTTGTCCCGATTTTGCAGTTTGAAACGTCACGCCACTTAATGGGAGCGAAGTGGTTCCGGGTGGAATTAGAGCCGCAAAGAGCGGGACAACTCCTCCCTCGGTGTGTAGAGAGCCCCTGTCCCATCAGTATCGACCGGGGGGATTGCGGTCGCAAGAAAACGGTCGCAGTCGAACTCAGTGGGTTGATTTTTTTTGCACCCGTCTCCCATGAATTCGGTGCGTATCGACCCGGTGGGGCTCAGTAGATCCACCGACTCTGACGGGGGCCTAACTTAGCCTAACAAGGGAATGGCCAGCTCTGGTCGCCAGAACTATCCATGAGACCAGGTTTTTCTGATCGACTACCTCCCGGATAGTCATAAAAGCCCTATCCTAGCTGCCTGAGTAATAGTAAAAGAAAAAGTTATGGGCGTAGAAGTTGCGAGCTCTGTAGGTAAAATAAAATCTATCTGCCGTAACTGTCTTTAACGTTCAAATTATGGAAAACGTGTCCCATAATCGTGTTCAGCGCCTCAAAAACCCCTCTTGAGAGAAGTTTGGGCAAAAACGTTTGTTTTTGCATTTGGTTAATAAAAAAATGTTGGAACTTTTATCATTACTCGGGCAGCTAAAATAGGGTTTTTACAAGTCCCGGAAGGTGGTCGATCAGAAAAACATGGCTACATGCTTAGTTCTGGCAGACAGGTCTGGTCACTCCCTAGTAAGGGGTTATTCGAGGTGCTGAACACGAGCAAGAGGTGCACTTACGGTGCTTAGAATAATCACGGTAAGCATAGTGTATTTATGTCGTCAACGTCTCAGATACGACTGAAATTTTGCCTAGAGGTTCTTTGGTATGCATATCACAAACCCGCTGTCCACTTTCCGAAAGATTAAAGTGGGTTATAGTAGGCGAATGGCAAAGAACCTACCCTTATTCCTCATTAATCCTTCGAAAATCGCGAAAAGGATAAGAGATTCCTTACACACAGATCAAAAAGCCTTTCGGCGAAGTTTCAGCCAAATCGGTGCTATCACCAGAAAGGGGGCAGGGGATGCCGATTGCCATCCCACTACAGCACGCCCATTTTTCCGTGCCGCCGCGCCATTATAACATCAGTCCGGGGTTTCCTCCCCTCTCAAAATCGTTGCAGCGCGGAGAAATGGGCGTGGCCATATGCAATGGCCAAGTGGCCCCGACTGCCGAGATAGCACGACTAAAACTAAAACGTCGAAAAACCACCGCACTGTCCCGCAACATTCCGTAACACCAGAAACGGATGTCAAATCTATCTTTAGCACCCTCGAGGTTGCTATCGCGGCCACTTGGCCACCCTATTTTTCCGCGCCGCAACGATTTTGGAAAGGAAGGAAAACCCCGGGTTGGTGTTATCATTGAGCGGCAGCATGGGAAAATGGGCGTGGCCAAGCGCGATTGCCGTGTGGCTTCCCCTGTTAGAATCGCCCTGGTAGCCTCTTCAGACGAAGTGTGGGCAAAAATGTTAAGCTCTTTGGAAAAGTGGAACAGTGGAGTAGTGATGAAAATGAATTCAGTCTTGGAAAGTACGCCGATTCCCTCATATAGTAGAGCTAATTTTAATATTAGGTGGTTACCTATGAAAGCGCGTTTTTTCACGATTAAAAAAATTAAAATTTCAGAAAAATTTTTATTTAACTTTTATTAACTATAACAACCATTATTAACAATAACATTATTCCAGTTTATGGGCAATTTATGAATACCATCGAAAAAAAATTTAGGCTGTTTTAAGGCGATCCAATCATCAAGCCATTTTTGGACATCTTCATGTTTAGTGAAGCGCTGTTCGGCCAATCCATGAGCCATCGATCGAAACAGATGATAGTCCGAAGGAGCAGTATCTGGACTATATGGTGTGTGGGGCAAGACTTCCCAATTCATTTCTTGCAACTCCTTTTTAACTTGTTTTCCAACATGTGGTCGGGCGTTGTCGTGAAGAAGTATGGGACGTTCATGTCTTGTAGCCCATTCAGGTCGTTTGATGGCTACTTTTCGGTTCAAGTTGGCTAATTGCTCTTTGTAACAAGCTGCTGTAATTGTTTCACCGGGTTTGAGTAGTTCATAATACAGAACACCCTTCTGATCCCACCAGATACAGAGCAGAACCTTCTTTCCATGAATATTGGGCTTCGGGATCAATTTGGGAGCTTTTCCTGGATCTGTCCATCATCTTTTACGCCTGGGATTATCTAAATAAATCCACTTTTCGTATCCAGTGATGATTCTATGCATGAATGACTTGTGCCGTTGTCGTTCAAGAAGTGCGCCCGCAAATGCCCTTTTGTTGGCGCTTCAGAAGTTATCTATAGATAATTTTAAAAAATTAATGAATATACTAATTACAAATAAGTTAACAGTATTAGATAGCGCTTGAAACGCTCAACAAGATAATCACAGTCAAAAAAAAATTTTAAAAAATTTATTCATGCAAAAAAAACGGCGAAAGAAAAACGCGCTTTCATAGGTAACCACCTAATATTTTTTGTTGAACCAGCTCGAGTATTCGAATTCGAATAACTTTCGAATTGCGAACCTTTTGCGATTGGTCGAATTCGAAAAATGTTCGAATATTCACCTTTTGCGAATAGTCGAATTCAAATAATATTCGAATATTCACCTTTTGCGAATAGTCGAATTCGAATAATATTCGAATATTGACACTTTTCGAATAATCGAATGTTCGAATAAAAATCGTTCGAAAAATTCGAATATTTATTCGAACTCGAATATTCGGTCCTCACTATACTATTTGGGCGTCGTTTTCGGCCATTTTCCGTTAGGCAATGTTTCAAGAAAGCCGTCATGTCCAGAACCTAAAGCTTTGTGTATTCGCTTAAAGTTTAATTAGGGACTTACCGTCAGAGTGTAGCTGCGAACCCTCCTTTCTGTTTTTCATTTTCCTTTATCTATTTCTTTCTCACTTTTTCTTGGTCATGTGGAGCAAGCATAGAGAATCAGATCTTGAAAACTTTGACTTAGAAGAGAGTTATTTAAAAAGGGCGCAAAAATGCGAAAGCGCGCCGCGGCATGCATTCCGACCAAAACCTACGAGTGGTATTGTAGGCCAGGCAATTCGAAAAGTGCTGCATGCCTTTAGGCTGTTTTTTTTAATGGAAATGAATTCAGTCAATGTTTTCTGCGTCAATTCTCACCTCTACCAGCTCTCGTTTATACAAGTGCCTTAATTCCTAAATTTCAATCGGAATAAGTCGCCCACAGAACCCCTACAGAATCAGTTCCTATGTTCCACCTCATGTATATGGCAATAATCTGCAGTTCTAACAACAACAAGATGAGGAGAGATGTATTCGAGTTTTGTCTTTTCACAAAATGTTCCTTCTGTTCCACTTCCTTTGACGGATTACCATGCCATTTTGTTCGAGGCGGTGTGAAGCGTTTTTGGGACGTCAGAGCGAACTAGGAGCAGTCTTCTTGGGAGCTTTTTCCTCGGTTTTGCGACGTGACCAGACAGGCTGGCAGCTCATCTGGTCGTTTGTCACCTGTGTTTAGGCCAGCAGGTAATGGCCGCGCGAGACCGACCCCATAAAGTGCGCGTTAATTGTTACAACAGACATCGTGGTTGCTACTCCTGTCCTTCCTTCAATCACTGGCCTTCTTCGTGTCGTCACATCGACTTACCCAACCTCCTTCCGGCAAAAACTATGAGTCACTTTTTGTCCTCTATCCAATTACCGCCCCAAATTGGGCCACGAACATGATTGCTTAATCCAAAAAATCCATGTCTATAAGATCATCCTTTCCATTACCCAGATCGCACTCTGAAATGGCGTTCCTCGGATATGAAAGAGTTTTGTGTTAGTGTCGGGGTTGCAACTGCCGCAGTCTGCGTGTGACTGTTTGTATTGCGCAGTTTGATTTTGCCGTGCCATCGTCTTTCCGTTGACGCACCCAACAAAATCCAGTCCCCCACGTAACGCTCCTCTCCTTCGCCTTCAAGTTCATCGTACTCGCTCCGCAACACGTGCCGTCGACAGTATTCACATGTTTTCCAAACATCTTCGCCTTCCTTCTCCCGGTGGTTTCATTGCATCGTACTGAAATAGTATTACGTTTCCGCTCACCTCTCAGGGTATACTTATGCGGCCAGCTGAGGCTGACTGGCTTCAGCTTCACATGGAACACGGATACGAATTTCCATGCATTTTGTAGATCCGCCGGTTGCGTGTGCTAAAAACAAAAAAGTTAACGAGATGTAGCGTCTGACGCACGTGTTTGAAGTGAATAAGAACACTGGAAGAGAGGAAATGCTGATTTGTTGACATAGGGTAAACAATGATGATTAGAAGATCTACAGCTGATCGAGAGCACCCAAGACGTCCAGCCCGCCCACTCTAATCAGGAAACAAATATTTTGGCTTTTCACTTGTCTTTTTTTTCTGCTTGTAATCTCTCTCTAATGAATGTTTGACGTCAACCATCGAAAGACCTTACATTTCATCAACCTCTCTACTCATTTTTTAGAACAGTGAGAACTGAACCCCAAATGTTGTCGGTTCGCTCGGTAGGAAATATGGCTTTTTGTAAGGGCTCAACATGCTTTCACATTGTACTCCTTGCAGCCATAGATGACTCTTTGAAGTTAGCCTAGGGGAAGTTTCGCCATATATACCATATTATTGTTATGGTATGGCACACTTATGGGGCAAGGCATATTGGTGCCAATGTACGAGAGAGTGGGGGATGGCTGACGCGGTTTCGCTTCCAATAAACGGATGTGACAAAGAGACGTACAACTCGAAAGTCTGAACTGTAATGGCCCAGGAATTCTTCAAACTGTTCATCGCATCTGCGAAAGCCAAGTGCCTTGTGAGTATCTACTGGTCCATTATGGGAATGAAGAGTTTGTAACTCGGTCCAAGTCCTTGATCTCAAAACAAGGTTATAAGGTTGAGACGGTAGTTTGCGTTATATACATAGCCGAAACATGCCGTAATCGTCGAATTAGTTGAAAGCGACCTCCTATTTGTATTTGGCGCCCCAAATAACCACCTAGAACGGAATGTTTTGGCCTCTCGAGTCCAGATACTAATCTTACTCCACTTCTCGGACCACAAAGGTAAAGAAGTCATCCAAAGTTGTTCAGATAATTACTTTGGGGCCCCAAACACGAACATGTGATTTGCTTAGGGTTTTGTGGGAAGCTTGAGGCACGTTTCGGTGGATGAACTCAACTTATTTAGCTACATCAAGCTAACGTAACCTACCGTCTCCAGATCATAATTCTTTGATATTAGGGGGCGGAATTCATCAACTGGGGTTGATTAGGTAGGGGTACGTTTGATAGTGACCCCGAAAAAGAGGTTCGCTAACCGATCAAGCCCTTTGCCTACCCAGCTGAGGCTGGGGCCGCTAAGACACTGCTCTGTTAGGATACCATTCGCTCCCAGAGGGTAATCATCAAACGCGTCGACGCCTTTACCCCTACCCAAAGAAACGCGTTGATGAATTCCCCCAGGTAGCTCTGGCTGAGTTTCTTACATCTTTTATCATTGTGGGCAACTATCCTCTGTTTCGTAGTGAAATTTATTTCCGTTCATCGCTTGCATCTGCGCGCATATGCTGCGTCTCCTTCTCCCCACACTTTCTCGCTGCCTCTACCCTCGCTCCGCACAAACGCGTGAAGGAATAGAGTAAATTCGGCTCCGAAACAGTGGATATGTATATACTCACAAGATATGTATTAGTTCTCGCAAATTCGACCGTTTGGCAAGCCTTTTTTGGGACGCTTCGTTTGCGACATACATACTTCTATACCATATCGCTATAATACCACCTTGCTGCGCCCTATTCACTTATGTTTCAGTACCACATTTTTTTACACTAATCGTTTCCGAGAGTAATTGCAATAAGGAAAGAATGAGACGATTTTGCTTCTCTTTGGCACCCTGGCTGATCTAGACAAAGTTTCGGTCGATTCTTGCTCCCCTAGCCGGAATAGCATTGACTCGATCCTTTTCAGCTAAAATTTATGGATCATTTTTCTGCATGGTGCTAAAAGCAGGGTTCGCGATGGGAAAATCTTTCTTTTTCTTACGGAATCCTCGGCTTTGGGCTCCACTTGTAACGATGTACAAAAGGAACAGTGAAAATGGACGGGTAGTTGACCAAAACCATGTGCATCAGCCGTCAACATTGAGTCATCCCGCCCATTAGATTAGAATTTTCTGAAGAACCTTTAGCAGGCTAGCAATCGGCAGTGAAAAGAGCACTGATAAGGGATAGTAATTTCGATGGATTACGTTATTACATGGAAAGGCATCCTTCCTTCTTCACATCGATCGACATGGTAAGAAATTGAACAAAACAACAAAAGTTAGCCTAATGCGGTAGAGAAGTCATTCATTGCTTTTTTTTCGGTACATCTATCATAGTATGCAACTCATGCCCTGCAATATTGTACGAGAAACTCAGCACATCACCTATTGCGCGAAAACAACTGTTATTGTATGAGCACTCTGGAAAACTCCTCATAAATTAATACTAAAGCAATTTCGGCCTAAAATGAACATGTGTCTTCTATGCCCACGTAGCCACATTGTTCTATTTCCGAGGAACTTTTCCCTTATTCTGCTGGTTGTGGGATAATGCAGAGGATAGTTCTCACAACACTCGGGGAACCCAATAAAAGGGAGTCGCCAGCTGTCAAATCGGGACACCGTGACGATCAATCAATCACAACCAGGCAGTCGGCAACCAAATCATTGAATAGCACTTTGCTATCCCACTATGAACACCCCTGTGGGACACTAGTGGGACACTATTACGCCTTTTCGAAAAAGGACTTTACACTAAAAATCGTCGGCGCCTTGGTCGAGATTGGATTGCATAGCGGTGTGTGTCAAGGTGTTGGGGGTGTGTATACAAGTCTGTTGGTACCTGCTCGTTGGTGCCCCTGCTTCTACTGAACCCAGCAGACGTTTGAGTGTACACAGGGAACGTTCGAGCGATATAGCGTGCACAACTATATCGCGAAAGTATCCCGCACATTGCATAAAGGTGTCGCCGTCCGGCACACTAAGGCCTCTGGTCCATAACACCTTAGGATCCGTACCTAGGGAGTCATGGAGTCTTTGGCCACAAGCCACAATTTCGCCACCCTGAACTGTCGATCGCTGTCGAGTGATATCCAAAACTGCGCTATCCAGACTTCTGAGCTATTTCCATGCACCGTTTGCTGCTTTGCAGGAAACCCGCCTCAAGGATAGACCCGTCATCAGCGTCGGAGAGTACACCATCTACTGCGGTAACGCTGACGATAGGAGAGTGGGAGGCTGTGCAATAGCTGTAAGGAAGGATTTCAATGGTATGGTCAAGGAGTTCGGCTCAACGTCGTGTCGGAATGCATTCGTACGACTGCGGGATCACAGAGGATTCAATCTGTGGATAGTGAGTGCTCATGCGCCCACTGAAACTGCCGAAGACAATTCGAAGGATGCGTTTTATGAGGAACTCAATACGTTGCTGGCCAGGATACCTTGTCAACATGCTGTTGTCGTGGGGATTGACGCAAATGCGAAGATGGGACTTGATCAGGAATCCGAAGTACTAGGTAAATGGTTCTACCCAGTGGAGCAAACATCGGACAATGGCTACCGCCTTGTCGACTTTTGTGAACGCAGTGGTCTGATTATTGCATCGACATTCAAGAGGAATCATCGCCGCCATCAGCTTACGTGGCAGGGACCAACCCGGCTATCTCCAGAAGAGCAGCGGAGCGGAAGATGACAACTTTGAAGCTACAGCTTGACTATGTCCTGACGAGGAATATTCCAGTATCGGACATTCGAAGGTCTAGAGCTGTGTGGGATGTCGCATTCGATTCGGATCACCGTCCTGTTCTGTTGAACTTCACTGCGAGGATTCATAAGAGGAAGCGAGGGGCTCAGCCTCTCCAGAGGATTGACATGACAAGTCTCAGAGATGAAAGAGTGCAGACGGAATTTCCGACAACGCGTTTCTATTCACATCGGAGTACGGACTAAGAAGAAACTTTGCGACGCGGATTCTTTTGTCAAGTGCATCCAGGACGCTTCGAAAGAGGCACTCCCGGTTGTACAGCCTAAGAAGAAGTTCGCCTACGTCTCAGAAGAAACAACATCTACCTACAACAGAGTATGTGCTCTCCGAACTGCAGGAAACTTCGTGGAGGAGAAGCGTCTGAGGAGGAAGTTGCGTCGGCAGCTTCAAAGTGACCGCGAACGAGAGTGGACGTGTAGAGCTAAGGAGTTCGAGAAGGCTTGGGAGGAGAAGAATCCGAAGAAAGCCTACACGTTGCTGCGACAGTATAGCGGGAAGATGAAGAGATGTTCTCCTGTCTTGAACACTACCAATGGAGTTGCAGTTGGTGATGCGACGCTGCCAATATGGAAGGATTACTTCAGTTCACTACTGAATCGTCCAGCGCCATCAGTACTTGAGCTCCCGCATGTTCAGAGAGCACATTACGATGTCAGTGAGGAACCGCCGACTGAGTCTGAAGTTTTGGATTGTGTCCGGAAAATGAAGAATGGAAAGGCAGGTGGAGATGACAACATCACTGCTGAAATGCTGAAAGCTCTTCCTCCGTCTGGGATTCGTGAAATGACCAACACCATCCGTGCCATATGGATGAGCGAAAGGATACCCGATTCGTGGAGACATGCGATCATCGTACCTCTTCACAAGAAGCTATCCGTCACGGATCCTAAGAACTACAGAGGAATCTCTCTACTTCGTGTCATGTACAAGGTTTTAGAACGTATCATTCTCGAGCGACTTATCAAACATCGTGAAGGAACGACCAGAGATGAGCAAGCCGGTTTTCGACCTGGAAGATCGACCATCGACCAAGTGTTCGTCGTGAGAAGAGTAATTGAATCGTGGCAGCGGTTTTCGAAGCCATTACAGCTTGCTTTTTGGACTTTGAAGCCGCGTTCGACTCTCCTCATCGTGATCGATTGCTCAATGCTCTGCGAGCAGATGGAGTCCCGGAAAAGTATGTTCGGTTAATCGAGGACATGAACAAAGGAACAACAGCAGCAGTTCGTACACCTGTCGGATTTACGTCAGCTTTCGAGGTGAAAACAGGAGTAAGGCAAGGAGCCGTTGCAGGACCTTTCTTTTCAACTTCGCCGTTGATGACATCATGCGTAGAGTTGCAGAACAGTTTCCTGCGGATGTGATCCTAACACCATCAGGACGCTCCCTTGTCGACCTGGAGTACGCCGACGACATTGTGTTATTCGCTGAAAACACCGCAAAACTGCAAAGGATTGTGAACCTCGTTTCGAAGTATGCCGCAGCCTATGGACTTCGTCTTCGTCCCGACAAATGCAAGCAGATGTGGGTCTCTCAGAGGCCTTCAACTGGAGTTTGTGTGGACGGACAACGTATCGAACTGGTGGACGATTTCTGTTATTTGGGCTGTTTGCTGAAGAACGATGGTAGTTATGCAGCGGATATTCGACAACGATGTGCGAAAGCTACGTCTGCATTCAATTTCTAACCAAGTGTTTGTGGTCTACCACCATCGCGAAGGAAGTCAAGTTGCGCGTCTACCTATCCGCTATTCGCCCTATCATGATGTACGGATCGGGGACGTGGGCAGCACCGAAAACGCAGATGGAAAGGTTGGATTGCACGGAGAGGAAGCTTTTTAGGCGTTTGCTTGGATATTTCTGGCCGCGTGTATGCCATAACGAAGACCTTTACAAGGAAATCGACGCAGTACATCAACGCTTGACACGAGCGAGGTGCCAGCATCTCCTAACGCCATCTCAAGCAGCAATGGAAAGTCGACTTCGACTGCTCGGGCATATACTAAGAAGAACGCCGGATCGTCTCGTACAACACGCTTTAAAAATGCTTCCAAATCCTGTCTGGAAACGGCCACCTGGGCGTAGGCGAAAGTTCTGGACGGATGTGGTTAAAGAGGATTTAAAGTCACTCGGCATCGAAAGACAGTTCAGGCGCGATGTTTCGTTTCGCAGGAAATGGAATAGTGACAGCTGGATGGAATGTGTTCAAATTGTGGCTGAAGACCGTGAAAAATGGACACGGCTGACTACTAGGACGGCACACCTCGGTGAAGATGCGGAATGACCGCGTCAGGCGAAAGCCAACCGATTAAGTAAGTAAGTAAGTCAGCGGTGTTGAGACCTAATTAAAAGGCAGAGCTCGCGATGAAATCGGTTGCTCAGCTTCCCCTATAAAGGTGTTGTTGATCTGATGCTCCTCCAAGCGTTAATCGGAGAAAGATCTAAGGAAAACTTCCGAAGAAGGCTTCAATGACTGACACTAACTACTGGCGGACCATCAGCTGGTGTTAACCTCCCGCCCCGAAATGGCGCAAGCTCTGAATTAATCCTCTCTATTCTGAAAACAAAGCAAACGGTAGATTTAGGAGATGCTTTGCCAAGTTTGTGAAGTCTCCAAATCAAAGCGATCCCATTTTAGTGGCCCTTTGCCACCACTCCTTTTTTTGGGGGAAGGAGCAGCTGTCACGAAGACCACCCTAACTTCACCTGTATCCAAAAGGCCAAGGTTTTAGTGGGAACTCAGTCTTCAGATATTGTCGTATCTACTCAATTTCTAGACGCGCTAAATACTGATTGACCATTTGACCAGCATACGATTTCATAAGTTAATTGCTGAAGGAGGTTTCCATGATAAAGGTGGTCCATAAGCTTCCTTCATGAAATTCTCTGGGGGAGATAGAACCCATAAAAATACAAAGCCCAGGATTGAGTCAGGCGATTGTGTAGAGGTTGAAAAAGCTGGGATTCTGCTGCCATAGGGACGCAACAGCCTCAAAAGTCCAACATCCCTCTCGCTGTCGTCTCGTCATCTTATCGGCCTCAACTTGTGAATGGCTTTTCAGTACTTGCGATGAATTTCGTTTCAGGGGCTAACAGAATACGGAATTTCTATTCCTCTTACATCCTATATGCTTTTTAGACAATGAAACCCTCCTCCGGTTGGAATAGGGCCACACAACCTTCAGATAGATTCTAAGCATGGAAGAATTTGTCGTTATGAAGGGACGGTTTGTGCATAAAGCTTAGCTTGCTCGGATGAGTCCCGGCGGAGCAAGCAGCGGAGCGGTCGCTCATGGCAAAATATAACACTGATAATGTTTTGACATTATGAATCCGATGAGCCTTATTTCGACCGGTCCAAAGTGGGGGAGCTAGGCTATACAAGTAAATATAATCAGGCGGGCTATCTCGTCGTCTCCCACCCAACAGTACTGCCTGCTTTTGATAGTCGGTTGTTTTCTGCCGCTTTTTTCACATCGATGGGTACAGTGCTTCCATTGAGCTTTGCATGCGTTCAGGGCTACAACTCTGTGGTCGAAGGGGGCCATTTCACAGTTTTTCATGGTCAGGGTTATAGGTCCCTTGACTGCTCACATGCGTAGTTCTGCTGGAAATTCTAACACGGTTTCTTTAAGCTCCGGATATTGACTCTTCCCTGATAAACCCATGTCCGTGACCTCCATTGTGCTGAGCAGGAGTCGAGCTTAATCTAGCACCGATTGTTTACTCACCTGTTGAATGTCGACTGTCATCGTTTGATTGCCTGTGACGTGTATCATATTCTGACCTCAAAGGAGATGATTCAGGGATGCAGAAAATAGTGAATGCTTTTCGACGCAGTGACAAAAGCAAAAAGTTTGTAATAATTTTGTTGAAAAAGAAATACACTCTTAATGTTTGGTCTGGAGGACGTGAGTGGACCTGAGAGTTCGAAAAGCGGACAGCAGGGTGACATTATCTGTAAAAAATCTCAGTATTCCAGAAAAGCGCATGATATCAACCTTTTTGAATGTTCACACCAACCATGAAAAAACCCTTTTGAAATTACGCCCAAAACAACCAGAGACCTCTTTTGTATGTCCTCGTACAAGTATATTATGTAGTTAGGTCCGTGGCTTGCTTCCTCAAGAAAAACATTCAAATCTCACCCGCAGCCAGCGGTTGCGTGGGCCGGCCCTCTAATCGATTTAGGAAGAGAGAATAGCGTAGCTGATCAGCTTACCATACCGCCAGCCGCCGGTGAGATTTAAACCGCCCGCGCCAGCCGCGGGTGAGATTAGACTATTTTTTTTGAGGAAGCAGGTCACGGACTTAACTGTACGTCCTCATACATTTTACCGAACAATTTCAGCTTGGTAGAACTCCGAGAAAAGTCATGGGACAGTTTTTGGAATACCTAAAAAGTTTGGAATATTGGGAGTCTTGTACCGATACGTTAGAACATTACATATGTTGAAGAGGTGTGAAGCTGTGGTAAATTCGCATTGGTATTCCTCTGCCTGTTGCCCTACCTCAAAGAACAATGAAAAATACGTGGAGGGCCTACCTCAAAGAGAAGTGAAAAATACGTGGGGGTGGGGGGGGGAGGCAAATACGCCTGTTCTTCTCAAACTGTAGAGATCCCATGGTTAATTTCCAGTATCGGTAAGGGTTTTGAAAAAGTGCCACTCTCAGCCTCTCGACCAAACATTAGGCATTGTTTTGTTGATCTTCGTCACAGGTCTGCTGATTCTGTTGTGTTTTCAGGGTATCGTTCGGCAACGACGCTGTGAAGACATTCATCTACGAGAAGGAGTCCGAGGAGGCCACCCCAATCCTACAACGGCAGTCGTTTACTGAGTTCGTTTTCTTCGTCCTTTGTTGTTTTTCTATTGCATTCCCAACCGCCCTTCCCTCTGATTGCCGTTCATTTGTTCAGTTTATACTCAGTTCAGCTGTTGTGAAGCGAGTCTAATTTGTGTGTTGGGTAGTGCGGGTGGATGTTTTGTTGCTTTGTGTTTATTTTACCGACTGAGTACTATCCGGGAAACCGCGCGCATATCACAATGGTAGTAAATTGGTGCTTTGACACTGCATGCGGCTGGCTGCTGTCGAGGGTGGTGGTTCAGAGAGAGAGCGTGGGGAGCTGGAGGAGGGAGGAGCTGGGGCTGGCTGCCTGGTCGGGGCTGGCAGCACGGGTTGCATTTCCCACACTCTGCTGCCAGACACCACCGACACCAGGTTGTCGTCATCTGCTGCCGCGGGGTCATGACTAAGTGAGTTTGACTTTTCTTTTTCTGTTCTCCCTCTCCTACGGATTTCGGGCTTCACTCTGAGACAATTTTCATACCTTTTTTCTCCTTCTCCACTCACTTTGTCGTCTACCAACTGTTCACGTACTGCAAATCGATAGACAATTTCGTCGAATTTGGACTGGTTTCACCTTTTTTCGGAAGTACAAACTCGCCCACCACCCTCCATGTTTGGCTCAAGCGCAGGTCTCCTTCTCCTTCTCCTATACCTATCTCTATAGAAAGAGACAAGCTCACCTGACGTTGTCAACTCCAATTGACTTTTGGAACACAATCGTTATAGTAGGGGACCTCCCCCGTATTCACTTGATCTGCTTCCTTCACAAGTATCGCATAGCAAGGGGCCTCCTAAACAGGCAGCAGCGACCGTTTACCCACATCGTTTTTAGCACTGAATACGCAGGAAGTTGGCAAGTTGAAACTTGTTGAAACTCGTAGAGCATTCCCACTGGCAAAATAGTGAGATGGAACACGTATGGATAAACAGTCGCTGCTGCCTGTTTAGGTTTTCTCGCATAGCAATCAGTGGCCGGATTTATCAGCGATAAACCCACGGGTCAGAAGTATCCAGGATTACGATATGAAGAATGCAGTTAATCCTAATAAAGCTGATCTTTGACCCGTATGTTTACCGTTGAAGTATCCGGGGCCAGAAACCCTCCCTGAAAAGTTCGACGTGCACCCTCATATGGCCTAATTATAAATTTTCTTGTTTTTGGATGTGGTTGGAAAATGCATCCCTTGATAGTAACTGGTAGTATTCAGCTTCAGAAATGTTCCATACAAAGCTTCTATGTAGTGCGATCTGAAGGCAGTGTCCATGTGTGAAAGCGTATCACTTTTTTCGTTTTTGCACGGGTAAGTCCTCCAAGTAGAGATACATGCGAAAAGGCCTCACAGAACCTTCAATTTTCGAGGAAAAAGCTTGTTTAAAAAGCCCCTAGAACATTTAATTGCCTGCGTTTCCCATCCCTTAGGCGCTGTTCATACACTTCAACGCCAGCGCCGCACGCGCATGAAGCGCGGGCGTGGCGTTAGTGTATGAATGCTTTCTACGCGCGTCACGCACCTGCGGAGACTGTGAATACTCCAGCGGCGGCGCCATGGCGGAGCGGAAAAAGGTACCATAATTTCACCAAACAAGTAAACTGTGTACATGATTTCACCATGTCGATAACAGGGGAAAGTAATGGAACTAATTTACCATGAAATTGAATAAAATTGACGATGGATTTATTTGGAAAATGATGAAAAGTCGCTACGGCCGTCGCCGCCATGGCGGAGCGGGCGTCAAGTGCCTGCCGCGCGGGCGTGGCGTCAGCTCTGAAGATTTCAGAAATGTTGCGAACACTAATTTCAACAACTTACCGAAGTCTTCCGTAAGTTGTTGAAATCGTGATCGTAAGCTGCGCAGCCTCATGCCCTAATGTGTTCGCAACAATTTCGGAACTGTTCCGTAACTCTCTAAAATGTTGATTCCAACTACATATTAGTGTCGCGCCGCGATCGACTGATTGCGACGCGAACCCCCCGCCGCGTTCATTAGGTATCAAGTTCATAATGGAATGGGAGCGACCTGCATCCATTTTCAGCCTCCTATCCAAAAAATGAGCTTCCTAGCTCAATTTTAAGTGTATCCACAAGATCGTGTACGCCGTCTGAAAAAATAAAAGGAGATTAACAACAAAAACGAGCGGTTTTTCACTTTTTTCTTAAATCTTAGGAAACCACACTAAACCATTTTCGGGGAATTGATATCAACTTTTGCGCTCTTTTCAATGCAATTTAGACCTAATTTCTACGTTTATTGTGAACTTAGAAAGCAGTTGCGCGCGTGGCCGGTTCAAAACCAAAAGCGCGTCAGGCGCGTGCCGCGCTGGCGTTGAGGAGTATGAATAGCGTCTTACGTCTCTTCAGATATGTTTGGTGCAGTAGAATTTCGAGCCTCGGAAATGGTTTTGCGGCTCGAACTTCTTAGGTGAGAGACTTCTTTTCATGTTTTGCCTATCACAAAACTATTTTTGAATGATGGTGGGCTGTGGGTACCTACAGCCTCCTCCCTTGTGGTACAGAGTTGTGCCCACCCCTCGGTGAAGTTCATTGAAGGTCCTTTGCCCGTCCTCATAAATCCTTAACTGAACTAGCACTTATATACTGTGCTTATCTGGGCCAAACTCCGGTCCGCAATTGCGTCTCGACACGTTTTGCGGCCGCACGCGCTCGACTCAGTCGGGTTTCCAGCGCCAAAGCCGACTCGATGTGGCTTTTTAATACCATTTTCTCCAATTTTTCTTTGTTTCCAGTTTCCAAAATCCGCCTAGAGTCAGCAGATTGGAGGCTGCGGCGCTGGAAGCTCTTCTGACTCGGAAGCGTGCGGCCGCAAAGCGTGACGAGGCGCAATTGCGGACCGGAATTTGGCCTAGATAAGCACAGTACATATCTGGAACACCACCAAGCTGCCCCTCACAACAATGCGCAGAGAGGGCCCAGATTCCTTTCTGTATACATAATCATTCGGTAAAAGGCCAATTGTTTCCATATTTTTTCTATATATGTATGTAGTTCTTTTTTCAACATTCTGTCTGGAGGGAACGACAGACGAAGTCTAAAGTCAAATAGAGTCACTCTTTGGCATTGAAATTTTCAGACAATTTGCCTCAGGCCCTTTTGCGTACAACCCTTGTGAGAGCGTATTTGCCTCAAAGTTAACCTACCTATTTCTTATAGCTGCAATCTCTCAATGTGCTTATGCAGTTCCATATCCCACACATTGCTCATTATTAATGGGATTTTGGCAGGTGTCACATCCATATTTCAGCGCACAATTCACCGCGTTTTCAATAGTTTATTGTGCCTACACTACCACTAGACCAGATTGAAAGCAGCCACTCTGGATGGGCGTCCGTGCCGGAGCTATAGTGACAAATTCGAATTCTTCGTGGGTTTTCGAATTGACGAGACACATGTGTGCTTGTTATTGCGATTCTCGCTTGCTCAAGCAGTTGCTGAGGCGAAAACAACGGCGCCACAATAAGAAGAGAAACAAAGTTTCGGTTGACGCTATCAGACCCCTCGTCGAAAACCTGTTCGCATAATTCCCCTTACAAAATGGTCGATTTTGGGATTTTTTTCACAAATAAAAGCAGACTTTCAAGCAGTGCTACGAACACAATGGGCCATCATTGTATAGTCGACGCATAACTTTTCGTCGGTTCTGTGGTTTTCCATTGCGGAAGGGTTTGCTCGGATTCTACCGAACACTTGTTGAGAACCTACCCCATCGGTGACGGACCTTAGCCGAAGACACAAATTTCCGGCAGATGGGCTGTAAAATCAAGGCTTTTCCTGGATTCTGCCGAGATCCCGCTGCCTCGACCAAGCAAAAATGCGACGATACCGGCATTCTGCCAAAAACCTACCGTGATTTTTGCCACTGCTTACCAAGATTCGAACCATCAACCCTGAGCATTCCATCGCTTTGTTCACCACTTTATCGACTGAGCCATCTGCGCTGCTTCGCTGAGGCGCTCCCACTACGAGGATAGCTGTGTAATCGCGGCATTCTCGTGGTGAAATCGCGGCAGACTTTTCAGTGAACTCGTGTCAATTTTGCGGTAGTGTAGTTCTCTGGGTTTTTTTTTCGATGAATTCGCGTCTTCTTCGTGGTTTTCGCGACCCCTGGTATTTTCACGTCAAATTCTCGGTAAAATCCAGTTGCTTGGTGTTTTCTCGGCTATTTCCAAGCGACTCCTTCCTTACTATTTGTTCACCTTTTAATGAAATACACTGAACAGATGAAAAATTCTGCATCGACTGAATAGACCTACATATCTAGGACATTATCACTGTGGCAGACCGTGAGCGGCTGGCTGTTACGTCGCTCCGCCGACTGTTCAACCAACTTCACTTACTACTCTCTAGTTCGGCTTTCAACTTTGTTCGTCTTCGCCCTGGCCTACACCCAACTGTCGTACTGTGACACGTCCTAACTTCTACTCAACTCCTTCGTCTGGCCATCCCTCGATTTGGTGAAATAGCCCCGTCACCCCGACCGATATCGACTATCGACTTGTGCTGCCGTTTCGATCGCTGATCATCATGGTACTTTCTCCTACTCGATCGTCTTCTAGTCCGCCTCGCAACGCCAAGAGAAGTCGCACGGATGATGCTTCTAGCTGTTCTGATTTCGACACTCGCATCCAGTCACTTGCAGAAGATTCAACGATGCCATCTTACGTGAAGCTGATAATCGAATTATTGCTGGAGACCAAACAAGAAGTCAAGGCGATCAACAGAAGAAATGAAGAGTTAGTTCATGAAGTTGTTAATTTGAGAGCAGAGAATGTTTCTCTTAAACGTCAGTTGAACTCTTTTAATTCTAAACCTGAATCTCATCCTCCTCCACTATGCAATTCTGGTTCTGACTTGATCAATATTTCTGTTCGCAAGTCTGAGTATGATCCTGATCTGGAAAGATCAATTGTTCTGTCTGGCGTACCAGAATCTATTTGTTCTAGCTCTGTTGGTAGATATTTTCAAGATCTTTGCTATGTCAATCAGATTCTCGAGTTTCTTGATGTTCAGTGTGCCCCTCTTACAGCATATCGTATGGGTGATCCTCGTAAAACTCGTTTGCTGAAAGTTGTATTACCGACGTCTCGCTTCCAACAGGAAGTTCTTAGACGAGCTCCTCGACTGCGGTTCTCATCTCACAAAGGCGTATACGTACGTCGCTCCCTTACGAGGGAGGACAGAGAGCGCAGGCGAAGAGAGCGTCTGAGTAACGGAGGGGAATGGTCTGGGTCTCAGTCGGTTCCCCTTAATCCAGCAGCTGAGGAAAGTACTACCCAGTCCACGGCTTCCCAGTCGGGAAACCTGGTGTGAATCTCCGGGCCTCATGTCAATCGATATCCTTTCTGCTCTCTAATATACGATCGTTAATTAAAAACTCGGAATCCCTTGTTGCTAAGCTTTGCCATCAAAATTTTGACTTAATTCTTCTCACAGAGTCTTGGCTAAACTCTAAAAATGATTTGCCTCCACTCCTAGGTGTTGCTAACTCTCATTACCATGGAATTCGATGTGATAGGAACAACAATAAAGGTGGTGGTCTCGCTCTACTATTAAAGAAATCTTTCTGTTATAAGGTTGTGTGGCAGGAATCTGTTCAAAAGTCTTATGAAATTCTTGTATGTGACGTATACCTTGAGAAAACAGTAAGGCTTATTTCGGTATATAGAACCCCTAGCTGCGATGCCAGAAACACCTACCAACTCGTAAAAGCGATCAGCGATTTCTGCTCATGTGAATACTCCTGTGTTCTTCTTGGAGATTTCAATTTGCCTCTTCTACATTCTAATAGTGCTACTCTGAGCTGTGCAGTCACAAAGAACTTCCGTGAAACTCTCGAAGCCCACAATCTGGCGCAATATGTGCCTTTTCCAACCAGAGAGGACGCATTTTTGGACCTTATTTTCTGCAATGAGCGCGATCTGGTCAAAGATGTTCAGGTGACGGCGCCGATTGGCCCGAGTGACCACGCCACAATTGGAGTTTTCCATCGATTTATTTGTCTCGCCGACTCGCGCCTATTGGATTAGAGATTTTAAGGCCGCGAATTATTCTGCCATTCAGAATTACTTAAGCAATGTCGATTGGCTAGGATCTTTTAGTACGGCAATGTCAGTGGACGAAACATACGAAATTTTTATCGCTTGCCTTCAACACGCGATTGAGATTTTTGTTCCGGTTCGGAAAAGTGGAATTGCCAATTTGCGCTTGCCGCCTTACCTCAGAAGGATGTTGGATAAAAGGGATTCTCTGTGGCTTAACGCTGTTTCTAACAACAACGCTATTTGCTGGGACAAATATAAGACTTTTAACGTAAAAGTTGAAAAGCAGTTGAATCGTTTCAACATTTATTTTGAGAAAAAGCACATAGAATCCAATGATCAAAATAAGTTTTACAGGTACATGAACTCTTTCGGTTCTAAACGGCGAGGTATTCCCGGTTTAGTAGTAGGTGACAATACGTTTACTACAGATTCCGATAAAGCCCAATTATTTGCAGAAATTTTTCAAAAAGCCTACATAAGTGGAAATGAGGACAAGTTTAGTGCTGATGCTGTTGTTCCTTCCTATCCTATTATGGATAACTCTTTATGGTTCTACAAAGAAGAGATTTTCGAACTCCTACGTAAATGGCCGAATTCCTTCTCAATCTCTCCGGACCTCATACTTCTCACTTTCGTCAAAGGTGTACTTTGTCAAATAGTAAAACCTTTAGAATATATATTTAACTTGAGCTTGATGCGAGGTCAAGTACCAGTTCGTTGAAGCATGCATTTGTAACACCAATACCAAAAAGGAACCTCTCTCTGATCCCAATAACTATAGGCCAATAAGTATAACATCAATATTCTCTCGCACCTTTGAGAAAATAGTTAAGCCTCATGTTTTGAACCACCTCGAAAATAACAGCATAATCTCTAGAGAGCAGTATGGCTTTTGCAAAGAGAAATCTGTCGAAACTGCAATGCTTACATCGCTGAATGACTGGACTGACGCAGTCGAGTCTAAGAATCAGGGTTGATGTAGTATATTTTGACTTTGCAAAGGCTTTTTGATCGAGTCCCTATTCAGAAGCTGCTCTTCAAGTTAGCTGAAATAGGTCTCCACCCTCGTCTCATCTTTGTGGATAAAATGCTTTCTCGAAGGTAGAACGTTTCAGGTGAAGGTGGGTAGAGAGTACTCATCCTCGCTCTCTGCTAGCAGCGGAGTACCTCAAGGAGGAGTACTTTCGCCCATACTGTTTCTGATATTCACTTATGATTTACCTAATCATATCCTTAGTTTTAATGTTGCATGTAAGATGTACGCCGACGATATCAAGATTTATAAGGCTATAAGGAGTCCAAGCGATGAAGGAAATGTGCAAAATGCTGTTACTTTTGTTCAGACCTGGGCCTCTGAGCATGGTCTACCCCTTGCAGCCGAAAAATCTAAGGTATTTGTCATTGGTGAAGTATTGTCAACATCCCCTGGATACTTTATTGGAAGCGTGAAGTTGAATCAAGTCACCGAAGTGCGCGACCTCGGTTTTTTCTTGAACCATAAATTGGACTTCCAAACTCATTGCAGAAATATTGTTCGAAAAGCAACTTATAGAACTTATAATTTGTTTAAGACCCTCAAAAGCAGGGATACCAGGCTTCTTTTGAAAGCTTACAAAATCTATGTACGTCCAATAGTAGAGAGCGGAACCACCGTATTCAGTCCTTATAAAAAGAAAGACATCGAGTTGCTAGAACGAGTTCAGAATAACTTTACGCGTAAACTTATGTTGAGATGCAGCGGACTTTCGTACAGCTGTATTCCCAATGGCGCCGCCCGAAGTAAGCAGTTAGGGTTGCGTTCGTTGAAAAGTAGAAGAAATCGTAATGATTTGTTGATGATGTATAAAATTTTGACCAGAAGGGTCTCTATTGACTTTTCCAGTATTCTCAAATTTCAATCCAGTAGGACTAGGAGTGGTGGTTTTAGCATTCGTGGCTCTGTGGCTAGAAGCCAAGTCAGAAGAAACTTTTTCTGCAACAGGGTTTTCCACAAGTTTCGATCGTTGATCAATCAGAACATTTTGGCAATGAGCCTAGGTTCCTTCAGAACTTTCATCAGCTGCCAAAGGATAGTCGATGAATTGTAGCCTTTGTATGCTTTCTTTTCGTGAATCTTTTATTTTAATTTTTTTTATAGCTATTTTTATCAATGTTGATTTACAACTGTTTTTACTTGCTAGAGAGCAGGATTTTCGTATATCATGGCCACTGTGTTTTTAACTGTTTTAATTACGCGTGACGACAGTCCGCGTCCATTAAATAAATAAATAATAAATAATATCTTCCGTTTCGGAGCCAAATTTACTCTGTTCTTTCGCGCGCTTGTGCGGAGCGAGGGGAGAGACAGCGAGAAAGTGAGGAGAGAAGGAAAAGCAGCATTTGGGCGCAGATGCACGTGATGAACGGAAATAAATTTCACTGCGAAACAGAGGGATACAGTCTACGTATAGTCCGCCTCTCCAGAGAAAAGCGGTGGTGCGGTTGCGGCTAACACTAACTTATAGTACACGGTCGATTCTGGCGCTTTGACAGATTAGTTTATTCTATATATTTCTATTTGTTTTTCCCTTGTTGAATGTTGCGGGCAGGGGCTTTTCTTTGTAGTTACGATAGTTTCCAGGTTTTTTTTTCGGGCTGCTAAGCATTTCCTATCTAAATTTCCTTCCGAAAACAGAAAAAATATACCAACACAAATTTTTGATGGGAGTGGTAGTGACTTCATGCCATTTTTGAACGACTTTGCATTTTTTTCGCCCCGAACCCCATCAAAAAAAGCCTTGCGGACTACGCAAATGAGCGGTCGATCATGTTGAAAAAGTAACTGTTGCTACCAATACCTTCGAAAAACCCACCTCTCCGCTGCGTTGGCCCCCATCAGAGTTCGATCGCACTCTGATGGGATAGCGTGATAAGCATTCGTGTCCATTGTTGACGCTCCGCACGTCGATCCATATTCAAAGCATATCGCCGCGTTCCGCGACTAAAGTTTAAACGGGGCCTCACAACAACCGGCTCGAATTCCGGGAGAAGGGCTGTTGGGGTCGAGTCCGAAGGGAACTCGCGGTGAGTATGTGATATCAGTGTGAACCCCGAGGAACCTTTCTTATTGTTAGCAAAATTATTTGCCCCGGCTATCATTACAACTCAACGTGATGGATATACTCATGATGTCTCGTTTCTTTGTGGATCAAAACAACTGCAGAGTCTTTCCTCATTTTTTCAATTCACTCAACAAGTTTTAGTAAACGGGCAAACTTCCAGCATGACACAATCTCACGTCTCCTGAGTTGCATGAAGTTCATTGTATATAGTAATCTTACGCCGCAATGTCAGTCGCCGGCGCCTTGATCTAACCAAACTATGGCAGGATCATACTTCCCGCGACCAGCGACAGCGATAGTGCATATCAGGCATATCAATTTTCGGTCAATATTAATGAGAAACGTTGCGTCGTCGCTCGTCGCTGGAAATATGATCCCAGCCTATAGCAATGATCCAATGTGAGCTGTTGCTGCTCTCTGAATCTCTATGGACCTGATATATTTGTACGTGAGCTCGTTAAGCTGATAGCTTAATAAATTCCTAGTCTTAAAAATGCACTTGTGAACAGGTCCCTGATGAAAGAACAGGAGTCAACTGCCTGGTCGGATAATTGGGGGGAGATGGAGCGCATAATGCTCGTCTATAACAATAGGAATGATGTATATGTGCCAGATGGCTTTCTCTCGAATGTCCGTCAGAAAATGCTATTCGCCCAGCAAGATCAATCCAAGTGCCGTCACCGTTTTTTTGCCGCGCGGCAACGTCCGCCTGTCGATTACCTCCCGAAAATCAGTTGGTGGTCGATTGGGAGGCGAGGGGAAGCGGCGGTGGCCATTGCGAGCGAGAACCCACACATAATTCCCCCTCGCTCTAACTTCGTTACCCAGCGCGGAAAAAAAACTTGGGGGTGTATCGGCTTGCGACGCGTATTATGAACATCAGAGAGACAGGCGATGCTCAGGAGTTGCAGAGCCGAGCAAAAATGTAAGAAAACTTTCGACATATCATTTCTTCCGTAGGTGATGGCAAGGAAAGGTCTTTTGGGCCGGGCTGTCTTGTGAACCGTCCAAAATTTAGACAGCAGGTCGTTATGATAAACACAATATGTAGACTCTGTTTCAGTTCAAGTGAACTCCTGGTTTCCATTATCACAGCGCGGAACGGTGGCTTTTTCGTCGGAACTTCCTTATCACTAGTTAGACCTCACCGAGGCTCACCGCTCCGCTGCTGGTGATAATCAAAATCGACAGGTCACTACGGATGTACCAGAGCTTTTGTATCCTCTGTTTCGGAGCCAAATTTACTCTGTTCCATCTCGCGTTGGTGCGCAGCGAGGCGAGAGGAAGCGAGAACGTGTGGAAGAAGGAGACGCAGCATACGCGCGCAAACGCACGCAGTGGAAAGAAAATTTTTTTACTCTGAAATAGAGGATGAACATCTGACGGATAAGAGAAAAATAAAGGGAGAAAGTCATGTCCTTTTTACTGCGTAGAATAGATTGCAGATGCTTTCGAAGGCTCTGCACTATTTAAAGGCAGTGTTCACGATAATCTTCAATTTCGAGATTATTCGCTATATTGATTAAGTGGCCCCGGATAAAACTGAAATGACCTGGAAATTGAGAAAAACGCACCAGAAGTACACGAAATCCTTAAAGGCAGTGTTCACGATAAATTTCACTTCCGATATCTCCACGGTTTACGAAAGGTCTGGTGCCCTATATAGCAAGGCATTCTTTAAAAAGACACGAAAGACGCGTTTTTGAGCCAAAATAAGCTAACGATTTCCTTGTTTACGTTGATTTTTGAGCGTGGATGAATTGACCGCTAGAAGAATGATACCTAACAGTGCAATGAAGCGATCAGCTCACTTATCAGCACTTCCTTGACTTGCTCATTCCCATAATTGTGGTGAGCGCGAAGCGCTCACCAGGATTTGGCTTTGATCTCTTCCCGCGCGGATGCCCTACAATGAGATCACCTATTCATACCGTCAACAGAGGTATGAGCTGTACACTATTCGACGCGCTGCAAGAAATTACATATGTGTGCAACTTTTCATCCCAACTGGTCCCCGCTTTCTAAAGTTATGACCTCTCAAAGTACGCAAAAACGTTCTCCACCACCGCCTCCGCCTCCGCCTCCACCTCCGTCCGTCGAAAACCATTTTTTTGGAAGGCGTGGACCAAATCGCTCGAAAATTTGTGACTAGAGGTAATCGGCCACGGGAATGACGAAAATAGTTGTCAGAACTCACCATAATGACTTCTGGGCCCCTAACGGGCGTTTGAAACTCGGAAACCGGCCTCTCAAGATAAGTTTATGAAAATGGTGGGTTTTTCGTTATCAGTCATTGTTTTCTTAGACTCCATATAAACACCTTGCTCTCCAGGGTGGTGTACTTTGAACGTCCGGCTCGGAAGAGGACGCTGTGCGGGTTGATGTACTTGACCGCGGCGCGTATTCGTTCAAAGCGCACCATCGATAAGAAGGCGTCGCAGGTTGTGATGAAGTGTCGGTTGACTATGTGAGGACCTCAGTAGGGGTGTGCAGGACGTCGTAGAATGTGGGCAGGGCCTCAGTAGGAGTATGCAGGACATCATCGAACGTGTGCAGGACCTTAGTAGGAGTGTGCAGGACATAATGGAACGTGTGCAGGACCCCAGTAGGGGTGTGCAGGACGTCGTAGAATGTGTGCAGGACCTCAGTAGGAGTGGGCAGGACATCATGGAACGTGTGCAAGACCTCAGTAGGAGTGTGCAGGACATCATGGAACGTGTGCAAGACCTTAGTAGGAGTGTGCAGGACATCATGGGACCTGTGCAGGACCGTATTAGGAGTGGACAGGACATCATGGGACGTGTGCAGGACATCATGGAACGTGTGCAAGACCTTAGTAGGAGTGTGCAGGACATCATGGGACCTGTGCAGGACCTCAGTAGGAGTGTGCAGGACATCATGGAACGTGCGCAGGACCGTAGTAGGAGTGGACAGGACATCATGGGACGTGTGCAGGACGTCGTAGAATGTGTGCAGGGCCTCAGTAGGAAGGTGCAGGACATCATGGAACGTGTGCAAGACCTTAGTAGGAGCGTGCAGGACATCATGGGACCTGTGCAGGACCTCAGTAGGAGTGTGCAGGACATCATGGAACGTGTGCAGGACCGTAGTAGGAGTGGACAGGACATCATGGGACGTGTGCAGGACCCCAGTAGGGGTGTGCAGGACGTCGTAGAATGTGTGCAGGACCTCAGTAGGAGTGTGCAGGACATCATGGAACGTGTGCAGGACCTTAGTAGGAGTGTGCAGGACATCATGGGACCTGTGCAGGACCTCAGTAGGAGTGTGCAGGACATCATGGAACGTGTGCAAGACCTTAGTAGGAGTGTGCAGGACATCATGGGACCTGTGCAGGACCTCAGTAGGAGTGTGCAGGACATCATGGGACCTGTGCAGGACCTCAGTAGGAGTGTGCAGGACATCATGGATCGTGTGCAAGACGTTAGTAGGAGTGTGCAGGACATCATGGGACCTGTGCAGGACCTCAGTAGAGTGTGCAGGACATCATGGAACGTGTGCAGGACCGTATTAGGAGTGGACAGGACATCATGGGACGTGTGCAGGACCCCAGTAGGGGGTGTGCAGGACGTCGTAGAATGTGTGCGGGACCTCAGTAGGAGTGTGCAGGACATCATGGAACGTGTGCAAGACCTTAGTAGGAGTGTGCAGGACATCATGGGACCTGTGCAGGACCTCAGTAGGAGTGTGCAGGACATCATGGAACGTGTGCAGGACCGTAGTAGGAGTGGACAGGACATCATGGGACGTGTGCAGGACCCCAGTAGGGGTGTGCAGGACGTCGTAGAATGTGCGCAGGACCTCAGTAGGAGTGTGCAGGACATCATGGAACGTGTCCAAGACCTTAGTAGGAGTGTGCAGGACATCATGGGACCTGTGCAGGACCTCAGTAGGAGTGTGCAGGACATCATGGAACGTGTGCAGGACCGTAGTAGGAGTGGACAGGACATCATGGGACGTGTGCAGGACCCCAGTAGGGGTGTGCAGGACGTCGTAGAATGTGCGCAGGACCTCAGTAGGAGTGTGCAGGACATCATGGAACGTGTGCAAGACCTTAGTAGGAGTGTGCAGGACATCATGGGACCTGTGCAGGACCTCAGTAGGAGTGTGCAGGACATCATGGGACCTGTGCAGGACCTCAGTAGGAGTGTGCAGGACATCATGGATCGTGTGCAAGACCTTAGTAGGAGTGTGCAGGACACCATGGGACCTGTGCAGGATCTCAGTAGGAGTGTGCAGGACATCATTGTACGTGTGCAGGACCGTAGTATAAGTGGGCAGGACATCATGGAACGTGTGCAGGACCGTAGTAGGAGTGGACAGGACATCATGGGACGTGTGCAGGACCCCAGTAGGGGTGTGCAGGACGTCGTAGAATGTGTGCAGGACCTCAGTAGGAGTGTGCAGGACATCATGGAACGTGTGCAGGACCTTAGTAGGAGTGTGCAGGACATCATGGGACCTGTGCAGGACCTCAGTAGGAGTGTGCAGGACATCATGGAACGTGTGAAAGACCTTAGTAGGAGTGTGCAGGACATCATGGGACCTGTGCAGGACCTCAGTAGGAGTGTGCAGGACATCATGGGACCTGTGCAGGACCTCAGTAGGAGTGTGCAGGACATCATGGATCGTGTGCAAGACGTTAGTAGGAGTGTGCAGGACATCATGGGACCTGTGCAGGACCTCAGTAGGAGTGTGCAGGACATCATGGAACGTGTGCAGGACCGTATTAGGAGTGGACAGGACATCATGGGACGTGTGCAGGACCCCAGTAGGGGTGTGCAGGACGTCGTAGAATGTGTGCAGGATCTCAGTAGGAGTGTGCAGGACATCATGGAACGTGTGCAAGACCTTAGTAGGAGTGTGCAGGACATCATGGGACCTGTGCAGGACCTCAGTAGGAGTGTGCAGGACATCATGGAACGTGTGCAGGACCGTAGTAGGAGTGGACAGGACATCATGGGACGTGTGCAGGACCCCAGTAGGGGTGTGCAGGACGTCGTAGAATGTGCGCAGGACCTCAGTAGGAGTGTGCAGGACATCATGGAACGTGTGCAAGACCTTAGTAGGAGTGTGCAGGACATCATGGGACCTGTGCAGGACCTCCAGTAGGAGTGTGCAGGACATCATGGAACGTGTGCAGGACCGTAGTAGGAGTGGACAGGACATCATGGGACGTGTGCAGGACCCCAGTAGGGGTGTGCAGGACGTCGTAGAATGTGCGCAGGACCTCAGTAGGAGTGTGCAGGACATCATGGAACGTGTGCAAGACCTTAGTAGGAGTGTGCAGGACATCATGGGACCTGTGCAGGACCTCAGTAGGAGTGTGCAGGACATCATGGAACGTGTGCAGGACCGTAGTAGGAGTGGACAGGACATCATGGGACGTGTGCAGGACCCCAGTAGGGGTGTGCAGGACGTCGTAGAATGTGCGCAGGACCTCAGTAGGAGTGTGCAGGACATCATGGAACGTGTGCAAGACCTTAGTAGGAGTGTGCAGGACATCATGGGACCTGTGCAGGACCTCAGTAGGAGTGTGCAGGACATCATGGGACCTGTGCAGGACCTCAGTAGGAGTGTGCAGGACATCATGGATCGTGTGCAAGACCTTAGTAGGAGTGTGCAGGACACCATGGGACCTGTGCAGGATCTCAGTAGGAGTGTGCAGGACATCATTGTACGTGTGCAGGACCGTAGTATAAGTGGGCAGGACATCATGGGACGTGTGCAGGACCCCAGAAGGGGTGTGCAGGACATCATGGGACCTGTGCAGGACCTCAGTAGGGGTGTGCAGGACATCATGGATCGTGTGCAAGACCTTAGTAGGAGTGTGCAGGACACCATGGGACCTGTGCAGGACCTCAGTAGGAGTGTGCAGGACATCATGGGACCTGTGCAGGACCGTATTAGGAGTGGACAGGACATCATGGGACGTGTGCAAGACCTTAGTAGGAGTGTGCAGGACATCATGGGACCTGTGCAGGACCTCAGTAGGAGTGTGCAGGACATCATGGAACGTGTGCAAGACCTTAGTAGGAGTGTGCAGGACATCATGGAACGTGTGCAGGACCCCAGTAGGGGTGTGCAGGACGTCGTAGAATGTGTGCAGGACCTCAGTAGGAGTGGGCAGGACATCATGGAACGTGTGCAAGACCTCAGTAGGAGTGTGCAGGACATCATGGAACGTGTGCAAGACCTTAGTAGGAGTGTGCAGGACATCATGGGACCTGTGCAGGACCGTATTAGGAGTGGACAGGACATCATGGGACGTGTGCAGGACATCATGGAACGTGTGCAAGACCTTAGTAGGAGTGTGCAGGACCTCAGTAGGAGTGTGCAGGACATCATGGAACGTGCGCAGGACCGTAGTAGGAGTGGACAGGACATCATGGGACGTGTGCAGGACCCCAGTAGGGGTGTGCAGGACGTCGTAGAATGTGTGCAGGGCCTCAGTAGGAAGGTGCAGGACATCATGGAACGTGTGCAAGACCTTAGTAGGAGCGTGCAGGACATCATGGGACCTGTGCAGGACCTCAGTAGGAGTGTGCAGAACATCATGGAACGTGTGCAGGACCGTAGTAGGAGTGGACAGGACATCATGGGACGTGTGCAGGACCCCAGTAGGGGTGTGCAGGACGTCGTAGAATGTGTGCAGGACCTCAGTAGGAGTGTGCAGGACATCATGGAACGTGTGCAGGACCTTAGTAGGAGTGTGCAGGACATCATGGGACCTGTGCAGGACCTCAGTAGGAGTGTGCAGGACATCATGGAACGTGTGCAAGACCTTAGTAGGAGTGTGCAGGACATCATGGGACCTGTGCAGGACCTCAGTAGGAGTGTGCAGGACATCATGGGACCTGTGCAGGACCTCAGTAGGAGTGTGCAGGACATCATGGATCGTGTGCAAGACGTTAGTAGGAGTGTGCAGGACATCATGGGACCTGTGCAGGACCTCAGTAGGAGTGTGCAGGACATCATGGAACGTGTGCAGGACCGTATTAGGAGTGGACAGGACATCATGGGACGTGTGCAGGACCCCAGTAAGGGTGTGCAGGACGTCGTAGAATGTGTGCGGGACCTCAGTAGGAGTGTGCAGGACATCATGGAACGTGTGCAAGACCTTAGTAGGAGTGTGCAGGACATCATGGGACCTGTGCAGGACCTCAGTAGGAGTGTGCAGGACATCATGGAACGTGTGCAGGACCGTAGTAGGAGTGGACAGGACATCATGGGACGTGTGCAGGACCCCAGTAGGGGTGTGCAGGACGTCGTAGAATGTGCGCAGGACCTCAGTAGGAGTGTGCAGGACATCATGGAACGTGTGCAAGACCTTAGTAGGAGTGTGCAGGACATCATGGGACCTGTGCAGGACCTCAGTAGGAGTGTGCAGGACATCATGGAACGTGTGCAAGACCTTAGTAGGAGTGTGCAGGACATCATGGGACCTGTGCAGGACCTCAGTAGGAGTGTGCAGGACATCATGGGACCTGTGCAGGACCTCAGTAGGAGTGTGCAGGACATCATGGATCGTGTGCAAGACCTTAGTAGGAGTGTGCAGGACACCATGGGACCTGTGCAGGATCTCAGTAGGAGTGTGCAGGACATCATTGTACGTGTGCAGGACCGTAGTATAAGTGGGCAGGACATCATGGGACGTGTGCAGGACCCCAGAAGGGGTGTGCAGGACATCATGGGACCTGTGCAGGACCTCAGTAGGGGTGTGCAGGACATCATGGATCGTGTGCAAGACCTTAGTAGGAGTGTGCAGGACACCATGGGACCTGTGCAGGACCTCAGTAGGGGTGTGCAGGACATCATGGAACGTGTGCAAGACCTTAGTAGGAGTAGGCAGGACATCATGGGACGTGTGCAGGACCCCAGAAGGGGTGTTCAGGACATCATGGGACCTGTGCAGGACCTCAGTAGGGGTGTGCAGGACATCATGGATCGTGTGCAAGACCATAGTAGGAGTGTGCAGGACACCATGGGACCTGTGCAGGACCTCAGTAGGAGTGTGCAGGACATCATTGTACGTGTGCAGGACCGTAGTAGACGTGGGCAGGACATCATGGGACGTGTGCAGGACCCCAGAAGGGGTGTGCAGGACATCATGGAACGTGTGCAGGACCTCAGTAGGAGTGTGCAGGACATCATGGGACCTGTGCAGGACCTCCGTTTAATGTACAGGACACCGTATGCAAGTTATGCCTCCAAATCAACAAGAGCGATAGGCAATTGCGCCAGAACAAGGCTATTGTAATCTCACTCGAGTTGGCTCTAAAATTTTCTAAGTTCTGACTCCGAATTCGCTACATCTTCACTACCGCTGGTGTTGTTTTTCTGCTTGTAGTCCAGGCAGATCCTCAACTGCTGACCTCTGGAGAAGGACGGTGTGTGAATGAAGACACACCGCTCTTCACTTCTTTTATCTTTATCATTGATCAATTGGGTATCATCAAATTTGTTTAAGAGAGCCGAATAACATCATTCCTAAGGTTACGGTAGTCCTCTTCTAGCGCACTTAACTATCGTTCGTGCTGGAAATCAATTTCCATTTTCAGGCTCAATTTTATGATTGAGCCCGGTAGACCACACTGGTAAACTTTGGCACGTCAAAAATGTTAGACGATGAGGTTGGAAGGCGTCAAAGATTAATATCCGCCACCAATTCTCACCAGTCATCTAGCACTTTTTCATAGAATGTTGGTGCGACCGTAAGACAACAGGAAAAATAGTTACGGCACGAACTCCACATGCAAAAAAACTCTTAAAATGATTTTGGCGCGAAATTCAAATTCGTATTTACAATGTGTTCCGATTGACTTTTCTTTAATGAAGAAGGGAGTTGAAAGAAGAATGAAGGTTTTTCATGGGCCCCTTCAACATTTTCGTTCACTAGAGGGGCCAAGCTACGCAAAACATGAAAAAATAATATACGGTTTTCTGCGCGTACGATGTATTTAACTATCGTTCTTGTTCCGAATCAGACATATGGGCCGGCGCAGACGAGCCACGTCAGCAAGAACCGGTGAAGTTTGGCTAGAGCGACTGACCCTGGGTCTATCCTAGACGGGGTGAGGCCACCCAAGACTCATAGAAATGATGGAAAATTCTGATAAAAGATGTCTGATACTGCTATCAATCACATTGTTTTTATAGAAACTTCATGAAAATACTCCGACTGGTAGCCTTACCAATGGGTGGTTCATTTCACTTCTGTCTTGAATTTGAATGGTGGGTGCCCCCCTCTCCCCCGTCTAGGATTGTGCCCCAACCCTGTACAATTGGGTCATTTTAAAACTCATTTCTTCATTTTCTCGATTTTTAAATTCAAAAAGTATATGCCTTGTATCTTGTCTGTAGGAAGCCGCGTTGCAACTATTATCTTGCAATCCTAGCAGCTGTTTCTTCATTTCTACCACTATGTTTCAAAGAAAAACAACTTGCCTTTTAGAGCTTGACGATATTGTAGAAGGAAACCCTTGTAAAAGTTGTGAAATTTCTGAAAGTTGGGCTCCGCAGAAAAGGTCAAGGATTTGGCATTGCTCCTAAATGTCGTGAAATTGTCTTATTGGATTTGGCTCTCAACTTGATTTTTTCAAATGTAGTGAAATTGTCGAATTGATTTGGCTGTGATGATACTATATGCAGATAACATAATCATTAAATGTAGTGAAATTGTTGCAAACGGATTTGGCAGGAGCTCTATCAATTATCACAGTCAAATCACGCGTCAGACGGGGTTTTCCTTGGAGCGCATATTGAATCGAATGAGAACAGGAATAAACCTAGCAGCAAAACGTTTCTATACAATGCGAACCGTGAAAGCGTTGAGGACACGAAGACATAGTCAGTAGCGAGTAAATTGCGTTAGATTTCGTTTTCATGAATTTTATCTCATCGGTGAGGGAAGGTCTGGTACCTGAAAAGGCCACACTGAAAAGGCAGAATAGCATTTGGAAACCTTAATTCTAGCCCATAAGGCCACGTTTCGTTCAGCATTGTTGACTGAGGATTATTATTTTTTTCTTTTTGTCTTCATTCGCTAGCCAGAGGACCTTCTGACGCGTGACTTGACTGTGATAATTCATAGAGCTCCTGCCAAATTCGTTTGCAACAATTTCACTACATTTAATGATTATGTTATCTGCATATAGTATCATCACAGCCAAATCAATTCGACAATTTCACTACATTTGAAAAATCAAGTTGAGAGCCAAATCCAATAAGACAATTTCACGACATTTAGGAGCAATGCCAAATCCTTGACCTTTTCTGCGGAGCCCAACTTTCAGAAATCTGAGTCTTCATTTGTTCCTTTCAAGGGGCGGATCTGGGGCACGGGGCGTGTCTGGGGCACCAAAACGCTTGTTTGCAACCGTTATTTGGCCATCCCTGGCTCGTTTTCTACCGTTCCTTTGGCACTGGGAGCCTAGGATCCATCTCCCCTATCATTTTACTGTGGAAAGTCAACGAGGATGATCATCGTGAACACTGCCTTTAAGTATCACCCCGCCTCTTAAGTATCACAGGAACTGTTTGTTGTGACAATGAAATCTTTTGTGGAACCGTCTTTTGCGATTTTCTACTCTTTGTTGCTCCGTTCTTTTCTTCGGACCCTATCTAATACTGTTTTGCATAAAATATTCTTCTATTTTCGATTGAACCAATTTCGCCCCAGCGACAACCATCAGGAACATGTTCATCCAACCGGGCAACTAGTCCATGTTACAGAATAATGTCACTGAAATACGACGTTGTAAGGCAGTGTCCACGACAATCTTCAATTTCGAGATTATTCGCAAGATCGATTAATTGACCCCGGGTAAAACTAAAATGACGGAGAAACTGAGTAAAACGGACCAGAAGGGCACCAAATCCTTTACTCTCACCCCGCCACTTTACTCTCACAGGAACTGTTCGTTGTGACAATGAGATATTTTGTGGACCCGTCCTTCGCCATTTTCTGATTTCTGTTACTCCGTCCCTTCCTTCGGACCCTAACTAATACGGTTTTGCATAAAACATTTTTCCATTCTCGACTGACCACTATTTTCACCGGTGCAACCATCATGAACATGTTAATCTAATCGGACAACTAGTCCAGGCCAGAGAATAATGTCACTGAAATACGACGTTTTAATGCGTTTCTCGCCGTTTCTTCGTAATTTTGACAACACGTGGTTGCCAACTCATTGTTTTATGTGAAAAACTCGGGAGCGAAAATTATCGTGAACACTGCATTTAGTTGAAATAGAGTCAACTGTTTGATCCATATCACGCGTGATTTTGCTTTGATATGTTCTACGGATAAGCTCATGCAATGCGATCTCTCGTTTTGCACAACTCTTAACAATAGTTTTTTTTCAAACTCCACTGCCAATTAGTTGCAGGACTCCTTGGGATGATTCCTTGGGTTATCCTTGCGCTGGAGCGCGTTGTTGTGGATTACGGGATCTTTATTGAGTTTTCGAATTGCGTCGGGTTAGTTTTGCTACGTTTAGCTGTTCAACGAAATCTTTATAAACGCTGAATTCATTAATTTCGTTGGTTGTAATTTCTCAAATCTCTGATGACCTGCGATAGTGATGTGACGAATGTGATGTTATTCCCCTTTTCTTTCAATATTTACCTTCCTTTGCTCTCAAGTTCCTGACTTCTCCGAACCAGAATATGTATCCTTTTTTAAAAATCGAAATTTTCATCATTCAGGGCGCGTGCGGCGCGCGCGATGCTGCCGCCTCCGTCTGCCCTCCGCTCTTTCGCTGTCTCTAACCTCCGCTCCGCTTCCGCAGGAACCACGAGAATCTCACTTTTTTTACGGACTATACAAAGTGTGCAAATCATGTTCTCTCCCTGATGGTTGGATTTGTTTTCTTGTGTTCCGAGTAGACCTTCATAATCAACGAGTCAATGCTGCCACTTCGGGGTTACCATTTCATACAGCATGAATAGTACCAGTACACGTTTTGGGTGATCGCTTAAAGTAAAACACCGGGCAATCTACACTTTTCAGGAGCAGGTTTCTTTCAGTGATTCCTAGTCCCAGTGCCGCCTTTTTTACAGAGTTGTTTGAAAAAAAGAACGTGGAAACGACTCTGTGGAAACGATAGCTTACTTCCTGTTGAAAAAACTGGGAGCGGTCTTCTTAAAGGCAGTGGTAGCGATCAAATATGCTTGCCGTCTTTTCCTCTCTAAACCCTTTTCTGGGTCTCGAGTAGTAGGACCTATAAGAAAAATTCGCGAAAAAACCACTGTTTTGGGCCAAATTTGAAGCCTGAACTTTCTTGTCTTTTGATGGTGGACGAGCCCACTCCACATCATCGGCATCGATGACCTCTTATATCAAGAACATCAGCTGGCTTGAAATTGAATTTCAATCAATGAACCTTCGAATTTATGAATACATCTAGTCAAAAACATTGACTGGAGTGGTTTCTTTCATTGCTGAACTGTTTTTATTAGGTAAATTTGCATTTATGTCTTCCTCTGAATGGCGATGATTTTTGACTGCTCGGCATGAGACTGCGATCTTTTTTGTCGCCGCTGTGCACGTGTGCACGAACTGGCTTCTTTGGGCCCTAGAAACTCTAATTCTAGCCCGTTTTTCACCGCGCTACCTTCATAGTTTTTCAGCTGTTTTCGATCTAAGCTGATTTTTGTAGTTTTTTCGATAACGTTTTTCATCGTGGCCACTGCCTTTAATGTCTCCCCCTCCCAAATCTCTTTGATTGTGCCCATCTGACATCATGCACCTTGCATTGCTTTCCCATCATTCCTGCTGCTGAACAGATGTAGCACTGCACGTGTCTTCCCCGAATTTTCGCTCGGTTTCGGAAAAATGCTCCAGCATCCACGACAAATGGCGATCGCATAATGAAATGTGTTCAGCCGCAGCCAGCATCACAATTATAGTTGCGAAACACGGTCAATCGATGCGGATTATGATAAGAACATACGCAGTTGTCGAAGTGCAATGTACCTTTCCCTTCGATCCCCTCGGCTGTCACCTGCCCAGGTGGCAGATAGGTGGGCATGTCTGGGACTGCTGTTTGGACGATGTAGTGCGATGTAATTTTGCCGATATTGAGAGGATGAAGATGAAGAGCTCGCATCCTCAGCCCGTGATGTATTTCGTCGCGCATCCGACTTGTAATTGCAGAGGCCTAAATGCGTTTTGGACCAGTCGAAGGTAAAGTCCATGCCTATATCGTCCCAGACCAATGCCAAAAACATCCTTCGCTCAAATATAAGTGAGCGGCGGGGTCTGCAGTCGGCGGCACACAGGAAACACGCTATTCAACGCCGCAGATGGTAAAAGGCTGTATAAACAAAAATTCTCAGGTTTCCAACGGGTGCGAAGCGGAGGTTACAGGCAGCGAAAGAGCGGAGGGCAGACGGAGGCAGGGGCATCGCACTCAACGCTCGCGCCATGAGTCATGGAAATTTGGTTTTTTTTACAGAGCACAGCTATCTTCAGACAGGTCAGATCTGTAGTCGACGTAGAAGTGTACTTCGGCTCGGTATATTTCGTCCGGTAGATTGCCTGGCCAAGTGCGACGCGCGCGGCGGAGAACCGCCGCATTCATTTTGCTGAAGGGCCGCGTGCGTCGCATTCAGCCAGCCGCTTTGGTCCCGAGGCTCCTTTCTTACTATGCATTTGACCAACAAGCCGAACTGACGGGTATTTCTACGTTGACTACTTAGTCAGCACAGAATTGTTCCTCGGTTTCGGTGAATTTTTGCTTAGGCAGCGTCTCCATATCTCTATACCTCCTGAGCGCAGTCTCCTCGCATCTAGCGTCTCCATTATCTACAAAGCATGCCGGACCGAAGTACAATTCTACGTCGACTATAGATCTGACCTATCTGCGGCGTTGATTAGCGTGTTTCCTGTGATTGCGGACCCTGCCGCTTATTTCACGACATAATCTTCGTTTTCATTATTTCCGCGACGGCTGTGCACAACAATCCGCTTGTTTCTTTTCTTTCACAGCCTCCGATTAGACCTCCTCTTCCTCCTTATAATCTTTTGAAGGTGTACCTCAGTACCATAAGTACAGAATAGGGGTCGAATCACGCGTAAGACTGTCTCCAAAAACCTCCAGCCGGGTTTCATAACTCTAAGAGCTAAGCCAAACTTTTCTTCAGCAGCGATTGATGCCTCGAAAAGATCTGAAGTGCTTAACTTGACTCGAAACTAACCGTCACGGCAGCTGTGGTGTGGGGGTGACTCTGGCGCTATCGCAGCAGGGGGATCATTTGGCCACGTCTGTTTTTCCGGCACTTTTTCGGAAAAGACGACCCACTAGAAAAATTTCATGAGAAATGCTCATTCCAATGGAGTCGTCGAATGATCTAACCTTTTCTCAAACACTCTGAACTGTTTGATGTGACCGACCGAGCGGTCGGTTAAGCCCAAGCAATTGATAATTTTTTGTAATCTTCTGTAGGTCGTCTATTCCGAAAGAGCATCGCCTTTACGCTCCGCAACTACTCCTCGTGTTAGAAGGGGGAGGAAAACCCCGGTTTGGTGTTCTGAATGCGCTGCAGCGCGGAAAAAATGGGCGTGGCGAAGTGCGATGGCCAAGTGGCCCCCCTCCTGCTGCAATAGCACCATCATCTTCATTTGCGTATAGGTTCGTCCGAATGCGCAATTGTGCATTGCGATTGGCCTCATCTTTCGGATAACCAGCGCCCTTGCATGGGTCCTTTTAGGAAGAAGTCGGTTATGTTGTGTCATCAAGGCGAGTTGGTCGTCTGACGGACAATTCGGCCACAACGCTTACTTCCCTAAACTGTTAAGCAGCGTTAATTGGAATTCGCTTCTCTTTGAAGCAGTGAAGGCTTCCACACTCACATAGGAGTTTCGCCCTCCCGGAGGTTTTTACCCCATACCAAACCCCAGGAGCACCTCGTGCACTTGTACGAGTTACACCCCGCGGCTGCCATGATGGTGAGCTGCGAGTGTTATCACGAATATTGGTACAGGGGGAGATGGAAATACTGCGCAGGGTCCGCCGGCAATCGGGAACGTCTTAGGAGGTGGAGAGACCTCCAGCGATTGGTCGACCCGTACTTCGATCTCCCCCTGTTTAGGAATATGACTTCGGTTCTTAGCTTCCGGAATACTACCATAGGTTACAGCATTTATCCTCTATTTAGGAGATCGATTTATTTCTGTCAATCGCGTTCGTATGCGCGCGTATGTTGTTTCTCCTCCCCCCCACACTTTCTCGCTGTCTCCCCGCCCCCGCTCCGCGCAGGCACGCGAAGGAACAAAATAAATTTGCTTCGGAAACAAGGGTTATGTATACCTTGGTAGGTCGACATTTTGAATTTGACTAAAGCTCTACTGAAAAAGCCGAGGGGGGGGGGGTTGAGGTGCTGAGGTATGTACTGGTGCAGGTAGGAGTATTAGGCGGAAATATTCATTCCAACAGCTCATCGGAACCGTCTTGAGGGCTGTAGAGACTTTCGTTTCTTTGCCGACGGGGGAAGTAATCCAGCCCCGTACGTTTCTCCCCACCTGTGCCGCTCCCATTTGTTTTAACTTCGCGATTATATTGATTGGCGCAAAAAAATATTTCAAAAATTATGTAGGGGCCTCGTATTAATAGGGAATCCTCCGTTGTGCGTAATTTTCAAATAAGGTGTCTCTCCACTCAGGAAAAATACTGGTCAATCTGTCAGCCTTGACAGGTGCGGTGAAGAGGTTCGTCTCAGGTTTGGATCTTTTCTGTCAATGTTCCATCCCTTCCCCGCGATTTGCCGTGGCGTTTCCTCGTTGATGGTATCTGAATCAGCGCCATGACGGTTTGTCAGGCTCGCATATTAATGACACATTTCGCACTTGACGCGACCATTTCCTATCGTCAAACCATCTTTCTGACAGTCTGCTTGTTGTTTCTCCTCATTACTGCATTTCCCAACTGAGATAAACCTCAGTAGCTACTACATATGACTGCCACAGAACATTTTTTCGCAAGAATAGTAATAAAGCTGTTGGCTCGGCTGATGGCTGATAGCGTATGGTGCACTTTGTTATTGATTTTCGGGTTTCGTTTTTAATTATGAATGCTGGACACAGGATTCGACGGACATGGCGTTCACGATTCCTTACACGATGAATTGCCCACAAAGCTGGATCATCAACTCTAAAGTGAACGGGATGGTCGCCGCACGGGAAACGGGATGAATAGCCTTCCATTTAACGCCAAAAGGAACGGGGTGGTCCACAACTCATGACGTCATCACCTCCTCAAAAAGGGTGCGGGCCCTCCAAATACTGATTGATGCTCTTTTCGATTCGCTTCAGTACACTACATTTTCGCGTTAATAAGGTGTGTGCTATACATTGTCATCCCAATAGTGAGGCAAATTGATTAAATCTAGTCGGGGCACGCCCACCATTACGCAAATTTCTCGGCACCCAAACTTTTACAGGGTCCTAGACCTATGGTTAGGTCCGTGGCTTGTTTCCTCAAGAAAAAACATTTTGATCTAAACCGCCGCGCCAGCCGCGGTTTGAATTTAAATGTTTTTTTCTTTAGGAAACAAGCCACGGACCTCACCGTACGAATAACTCCGATAAACCTTCTTGAGGTCATGAGTATCCTGCAGAAAACTGGGAAACCGCTGATTGCTCGGAAATTGGCTTCTGAGGCTTTTCCCGTCCTTTTCTGCAAACCGTTTTTCAGAGACAGAGTTCGAGTGTAGAGTTAGCGATAGCAATGCGATTTCCCTAGCGGCTTGTGCCTTCACAGTAGAGGTTCCATTTCCAATTGTCTAGCTTTGTTTCTTATACCGATGCATTGGAATGTGCGCCAGCTGTGGACAGGCGAGTCGTGCGCTCCTAATGAATACCCCCAATATGCTAATTCAATGTGCAGTCGGCTTGCACTTGCAAATTTGGGTCGCCCGATGAGGCGAGAGGGGACAGACCAGTGATGGAGCCGTTTTGTCTCGAGTTGAAGTTTGACACGATAAGATGGCGGGACGATGGCGAAATTCAAGAAGCGCCCTGCTCGTACACTGCGTTACACTCGAGGTAACTCGAAACGTGCAACTTTGCCGGGGAATATGCAGAAGCGAACACTGGCAGTCAGTCATCCGCAGGGGAGAGCACGTGCTCACAAGAGTACTTATAACAGACTCCTTGTTCATGACATTTAGACGTTTTGCATGGATAGTCTAGCAGGGCCAGACACAGCGTTCGTGTCAGTCGATTGAGCATATCCTCCCCATCCCATAATACTGACTATACGTTCCCTCGAACTTGATGAGATATTCTACATCATTCTTCTACATAGCGATCGAAGGTGTGCGGAAAAGTTTGAAACCGAGAAACTGAATGCTCCCGATGTGAAAACCAGAAAAATGGAATTCACATTCTCCGACCAGAAAACCATAGATTTTTCGTCATTTTAACAAAAACCTGGTATGAGAAACCGTTCAAAAATCCACACTTCAAGAAATGAGTCTAACGAAATTTTTTTTGTACCTACAGGTTGCTCTCAATTCGACCGCTTGCGAAGGGAGCCATACACATACAGTTCAGTTCCGCAATCGCGTTCAGTCCTCATTATCACAATCGTAGAAGCGAAACGGTTGTTTTTAAAAAATTCAACTTAGAATCATTCTCAAAACAACCGCTTCGCTTCCACGATTGTGATAATGAGACTTTACGGACTGAACGCGAATGCGGAACTAGATCATATATACTTCATAAGTCGTGTTATTTTCAATTCAACATAAATCATTAATATCGATTGGTGTCTGTGGACCATGGCTGAGCATCAACATCGATTAGCACGCCCGACAACACTAGGCGGAAATCTACAGATTACCCTCTATAAAACTTCGTAATTCACATCATTTGAGGCGCGAGCGGCGCGCGCGGCGCCTGGGCCTCCGTCTACTAGAGTATCGCAACGAATATTCGGAAAACGAAAACTCGGCCGAATAAACGAGTTATTCCATTATTCGGAAAAGCCAATTTTTCGAACAATTCGTTTATTCGAAAAAGTCAATTTTTCGAATTATTCGTTTATTCGAAAATTTTTATTTGTTTGATATACTCTACCGTCTACCCTCCGCCCTCTCACTGTCTCTAACTTCCTCTCCGCACCAGCACGCGTAGGAACCATGTGAATTTCGCCGTTTTATAGCCTGTAAGTGCTGTTACGGACATCTGTGGGTACCGTCCATTGCAGCGAAAATCGCATCTTAGCGCGCAAAACGGCTAACCATGAATCGAAAAATAGAGTTTGAAAATTCGAAAGATTTTTTTTTATCAAAAAGAGCCATTAACGAAAACCAGAACAAAAAAATACACGCCTCTGATACCGATACGAATTTGAAAAGAGTATCGTTGCCGGTTAAAGCCACGATTTCGAAAGGCCGTACATCCGTTCGTAGGCGGTTTTGAGCATCAAGGGAAATCGTTGGGATTAGCGTAAATTTCTCTACTACAGGGTTATAAAAAAACTTTTAAAATTTTATTTTGAGACTCATCTATGCCCCTAAAAGATTTTCACATACACTACCGCTCGTAGGATTTGGTCAGAAAGCGAGCGAGGTCGAGTTTCCGCGTTTTTTTTTTGTATAACTCGCCTCAAACTCAACTTTGTGCGAAACAAGGGTGATATTCATGATCCTGGCGTTGAGGGCTATCCATTGCTAAAGCCATCGTGGGAGTTTCGTTGAGAAGCATGGAAGTTTCGCAATTGATCAGCCCTCTATTTACGGTAGACACAGGGAAACGCAGACTGAGAACTGAGACGGTAGCTTCCCATCCGCCACGGTACCGTAATTACAAACCTGGCCGATTGCCAAACTTGTATAGTTCTCAACGTGGCCTCCACAAAGGCTTTACCGTTGGGTAGCCATCAACACCAGGATCATGAGTATCACCCTAGTTTTGCTCAAAGTTGCGTTTGAAGCGAGTTATACAAAAAAGACGCGAAAACCCGACCTTGCTCGCTTTCTGACCGAATCCTAGGAGCGGTATTGTATATAGTGCAGTCCACTAGAAATTGCTCAAAACCCTAAGCAACACGCTCACCACCGATCGAACAAGAGCAGTGCTACTTCTATGAGTTTCCGACATATTGATCTCAAAACAACCGCCTTTCATTGATATGTAAATTCACAACTTTGGTTGCTATGAACGTCTCGTTAACAGGTAGCTCACCTCCGTCTTTTTTGCCAAAACTGAACCCGAATCGAGATTTCCTTCCCCTGTTGAAGCTGTAAAGGTTTCACAAAGCCTTTGGAGCACACGCAGGAATTTCGTCTATCCGTGCCTCGAACCCCAAACCTTAAATCGGGGGAATTCTTACAACCAACTAGACGTCTACTGCTATCTAGAGACCTGTAGAATACATTAGCCCTAAATGTAAGGTTATAGTATTGTTTTTCTACTCACTTTCAAAACCTACCTTTATGATATGGTCACAGGGTCAGAGGTCGCATTCCTGCCGTCCGCAATTAGTAGTCCATTGGAGCACGCGGTGAGGGGAGGAGGTGCGTTTTTTGGCGCCAATTGGGCTTCATGTCGGCTGAAGCTGACCTCATCGCTGAAGGCATTTTGTAGTGGATCGATAGCCGGCTCCACCCATCAGCTCTCAGCCGGGCAAGCCCCACCATCAGGGAGGCCAGCCTCTGTCAGTGCACATGGCTTCTGGCACTAGTAGTGGCAATGGCCGGCTATTGTTGCCCCCATTCGTCGCATCCCATCGTCTTCTGTCTATAATGGCTTCCATTCTCTTCCAACAACAACAAATCTTCTTCTCATTCTCTCTCACTCAATCGTCTGCCGCTATTCAACTCATCAATTAGCAATGAAGCCGTCAATGCCGTCCTGCCCAGATCGATTCGATTCAGCTGACCCAGAAGACCCTCCACTCGCTCAATTAGCCCTTTCCGCTCCAAATCGCCTGCACCGGATGCGGCTCTCCCTCCGTTGTTTCTTTGAAAATGCCTCTCTTAACGAACGAAATTGCGTGTGTGTGGGGGGTGGGAGACAACTTTTGATTGGTGAGGAGAGTTGCGAGGGGATATCGATCGCTTCGTGGAGGGTCGCCCTCTATACACTCACTTACTCATACCCTCTCCAACTCACCATCTCTCCATTCAGTTTTTAGCTCATTGTATTCTTCACAATTGTTCAGGACTGTGAGATGTGAGAACAGAAATCGACGATTTCAATAGGTGGGAGTTTGTCTACTTTGCATTCTAAGCGGAAATGCGAACAAAGAAGATTACCTTGTTAGTCCTGCGGGTAAATGTAGGTACTGATCATCTATTTGAAAAGGATTTAGTTATATATTCGAAATGAATGCGCCAAAGCACAAACTCACTTCAAAAAGCACATTTATGAACTGAATAGAAAACGAAAGATGGGAAGAATTGTTTTTGGTCTTGGTGGTCTGAGGACGCTAGCTTCTCGCGGTGTACATAATACCTCTGTTTTTACCCAAATTCACACTTCTCCCGGATTGGATTCCTTGAAAATCAAAGAGAATTCGTGAATCCCATTCTGAATGTGATATTCCGTTCCACTTAGGATTATTGGAATTCCAGGAAGTATCCGCTATCGAGCGAAACTAAGCAGTTCATATTAGATCAATTGAGCAACCTTTTCATTGTCCCGTGACATAGTTTCTGAAGAAATTTTTGATTTTCGCTATTTAGGTTTCTCCAATTTGTAGGGCCTTTAGCCAGAATCCTGTTTTTATATGTTGAAAAAGACTTTTCAAGAAATCAATCTTCGGTGTTTTCAATTGACTGTGTTTTTGTCTATGTCGATCTAATGCTCCCTTACGTCATTTATTTGGAAATTGCTAATGTTGCTAGGCAGGCCAGGGTAAAACAACAGTCTAACATGTTGAGCTCGGAATCATTAGAATACATCAAATTCATAAAGTGTATTTCTGAAAGTTTAGGTTCCTGGCAAAAGTAGAGATTTGGCATGGCCATTTTTTCAAAAAATTAGAAATATACTCAGTTAAAAGAGGAAGGAAAAGGAAAATTAAAAAGTTTTGAAATATTCCTGAGAACGATTTAGCGTAGAATAATTCCACTTTAGGAAATGTAGTGAAATAGTTGAAAGTATGATTTGGCAGTCGAGTTTGAACCAACTATTGATAAGAGTTGTGCAAAATGAGAGATCGCATTGTATGAGCTTATCCGTAGAACATATCGAAGCAAAATCACGCGTGATAAGGCAAGCAGTAAAAGCTGGTTCGGGAGCTGAAATGCCGCGGTATTCACGTATTAAGTGAAGTAAAATCAATTGTTTCTTCCATATCACGCGTGATTTTGCTTTAATATGTTCTACGGATAAGCTTATACAATGCGAGCTCTCATTTTGCACTCTTATCAATAAATGGTTCAAACTCGACTGCCAAATCATACTTTCAACTATTTCACTACATTTCCTAAAGTGGAATTATTCTACGCTAAATCGTTCTCAGGAATATTTCAAAACTTTTTAATTTTCCTTTTCCTTCCTCTTTTAACTGAGTATATTTCTAATTTTTTGAAAAAATGGCCATGCCAAATCTCTACTTTTGCCAGGAACCTAAACTTTCAGAAATTTCACTTATTTTTCCTAAAGGTTTCCTTTCTAACATGGTTTATGCCTGGTGGTGTTAATTCAAAGCAAACCCACTGATGCCCTGCCCCCCTCCTTCTATGACGTCCTGCACGCTCCCACTGATGTCCTGCACACTTTCTATGAGGTGCTGCACACTCCCACTAATATCCTGCACACTCCCACTGATGTCCTGCACACCTTCTCTGACATCCTGCACGCTCCCACTGATGTCATACACACTTTCTCTGAGGTGCTGCACACTCCCACTATAGTCCTGCACGCTCCCACTGATGTCCTGCACACTTTCTATGTCATCCTGCACACTCCCACTAATGTCCTGCGCTCATTCTGTTACATCTTGCACACTCCCACTGATGTCCTGCACACTTTCTACGGCGTTCTGTGCACACCCATTTGGGTCACAAGCACGCTCATGCCGATCATTTTTTCCGCAGGGCTACCGTAACCCTCCTTCAAAAATTTTCCAAGTGTCAGCTTGGATATAAGCACATCGTAATAGCCAACAATCATGTTTGCACAATTCCGACCTCCTTAGCCACTTTCCAGTGGCTTCTCGAAGAGAATGAATGCATACCGCTCCTCCACCCTTTTATACCCCGTATGTTATGAGCGTGTGTTATCGTACGTTATCATGTTTTGTTCAAGAATGGTTACGGTAGCCCTGCGGAAAAATGATCGGCATGGGCGTGCTTGTATTTGGGTCCCACAAACTTTCTACGGCGTCCGGCGCGCTACCACTTGGGTCCCACACATTTTCTACGGCGTCCTGCGCACTCTCATTTGGGTCCCACACACTTTTTAGGGCGTCCGACGCACTGTTATTGGGGTCCCACACATTTTCTACGGCTTCCTGAGCACTCTCACTTGGGTCCCACACACTTTCTACGGCTTCCTGCGCACTGTTATTTGGGTCCCACATACTTTCTACGGCGTTCTGCGCACACCCAATTGGGTCCCGCACACTTTTTACGGCGTCCCGCGAACTCTCAGTTGGGTCCCACGCACTTTCTACGGCGTCCGGCGCACTGTTGCCTGGGTCCCACAGACTTTCTACGGCATCCTGCGCACTCTAATTTGGGTCCACACACTTTCTACGGCGTCCGGCGCACTCTAATTTGGGTCCCACACACTTTCTACGGTGTCTTGCGCACTCCGACTGGGGTCCTGCACACTATCTACGGCGTTCTGTGGCGCACTTCTGAGTCACACCGTGCGGCGTTCCAAAAAGTACTTCTGAGATCCCGCCGCATTGATTGAAGCGTTGCCCCGTCTCAGGGAGCGTTCAATCCTGGGGCCGTATGCAAGAGCGCGCCGGATGGGGCAAGGGCAGTGCAGTCGATGCCTTTGAAGATGGTCGGTGCTCACAAGACAGGACACGTCTATCGTGGTTGGTCACAAGTCAAAACACGTATGCCGTGCCACAGCAGTTCTTCTCGCTGCCCCCGGCCGCTCCAATCTCCTAGCTGGGGCGGCTAGGGCACAGCTATGGGGCACGACATACGTGTCCTGACTTGTGGCCAACCACTATAGACGTGTCCTGTCTTGTGAGCAAAGGTGATCTTCAAAGGCGCCAAATGCACTGCCCCTGCCACAACCGGCGCGTTCTTGCATACGGCCCCTGAGAAAAAGCCTATCAGTAACGGTGTTTTTTTCATTAGTTCATTTTTACGGATGAGTAAACGTCGGATGGTTTATAATAACATGTTTACGTGTTTTTGTCTTTCTTGACCCTCAATTTTGAGGTTCCACAAAAATTGAGCTACCAACTTCAAATTTTGACAGGAGCTAGGTGCAATCATAACCAACTTTCTGACCAAAAATGAGCTTTCTAGCTCAACGATAAGTGTTCCAACAAGATCGTGAACGCCAACTGAATAAAAAAAAGGAGATGAACCCTTTTTTCGACCAAAATCACGTGGTTTCGACAATTTTTCTCGAATCTCAGGTAACCATTCCGGGCAATTTTTTGAACGGTTATTCAACTTTCTAAAGTACATTAAATGCAAAAAGAACGGACTTCCTACGTTTACTCTGGGCCCTGATACTGAGATCAGGGGGTTGCGCGATGGCGAATCAAAGCCAAATCTGGTGAGCGCTTCGCGCTCACCACAATATTGATATTGTCACGCGCATCGCAGCATTTTAGTTCATTCTATTGTTTTTGTTATCTTTTTTTCGGTGATTCTCTTGTTATGATCAATTCCAAGAATGATTCGATCTCATTCGGCATAGCTGGTGTCCTCTGTTTCGGAGGCAAATTTATGTTGTTCCTTCGCGTGCTTGTGCGGAGCGAGGGTAGAGACAGCGAGAAAGTGCGGGGCAAAAGGAGACGAAGCCTTCACCCGCACACGCACGCGATCAACGGCAGTAAATTTTACTCCGAAACGGAGGATATGTCAGGGCCGATTATAGTCTCGACGCTGGAATGCACGGCGGCATGCAATGGAGGGGAATCGAGCGTACTGTTCCAAATTGGGATACAGAGTCATCCTAATTTGGAACGAATTACCTTCAGAGATCGTTGAGGCCGCGCATTTTCCGCTTTTCAAAAGCAGGCTGTCCCATTCCAACCTCAGGTCATTGCATGGGCCGATGGCCGTGCTTTCTGCTGAAGCTTTAAATTCAGGGTGCTCTTATTCGTACGAGTGTTTTCTTTGCCTACTATTTTGTTTGCCTGCATGTCCAGGCTGTCTTGTTTAAACCTGTCTCACACACATTTTGTATGTTTCTTTGTCGCGAGATAAAGCTATTGAATTAAATTGAATTGAATACTGCGTCGCATAATCGGTACTCCGCCATTGCATGCTGCCGCACACTCCTGCGGCGCAATTCTAATCGGCCTCTAAAGGGTTCATTCAGTTTTTTTTTTAAATTTCTCGCCTTTCAATCGTTTTTATTTATATTTATTTTCGTTTTTATTGTAAGTTTGTGGCCAGAGTACGATACAGTGCGCCTTATGCGATATAATGTTTTCTTGGGCGATGCTGTCTATTTGCGTGCGCATGTCTTTGAGGCAGGGGTAATTCCTAGAGATTGGTAGCGATAACGAGCGCCTAGCCTGAATTGTATTTAGTACATAGTTTTCGATCCCTCAAAATCGTCAAGTGACTTTTGAAAAAAGGAAGCGCTGGAAAATATTTTTGTAATGCTTTCGATTGTTCTTGTTTTTCTTAACTACCCTCTAGTTCGGAGTGAAATTTTCTGTGTTCTTCCGAGTGTGCGTGCGTAGCGAGGCTAGTGTGGGGGGTAGAAGCAGACACAACATACGCGCGCTCACCTACGCGATGAACTCGAGTAGATTTCTTTCCGAAATAGTGTTACGTTAAGGGCTTCCGATCTCACTGCAGACCAGCCACGAAGCCAATTCCCCCGTCAAATGTAAACCGTGATCTCGATCAATCGTGTCAAACATTGGGGTGGTCCGCAACAAGATCAGCCGTTGTGGTCTTCCCTATAAAGTCGACGCAACATTGTTCGACGGTTCCTTGTGTATCCCCGCATTCTGCGTCTCCATGATTATGTGCCTGCGACGCCGAGTCTCTAGTTCTTTCAACAGTCTGCAGCTCTATGTGTTCATGTCTTCGACGATTTGCACCGAATCGACGAAAAATTTCGCGTTGACTGCATGTGGACGTTTCGGTTCACAATTACGGGCGCAAAATCGGCTGTATCTCAGCTTCAAAAACGTCATAACATTTTACCCTGTCCATTTGTTGGGTTAAGAGTGCTCAAATAACTCAATGCGCACCAGCATGAAATTGCCGAGTTATGTAGTTGGAAGAATAGAAGAATAAAGTAATCATTTGAGTTCTTCTTCTCACTTCCTTGCCGACCAAATGTCCACTCTTTGTACAAAGAAATGTCTGTCGCGGTTCTTGTACTAAGGCTTTTAGCGGCTATCGAATTCGTGTTAGAGTAACTCAATCGAATTTGGCTGAAGTAGCATTCTGTTGCGAATTTATGGGGTCTGCGTCTTGAACGGACTTTCTTCATCGACTTTTTCGTCCATAACGAACTCACGCTCTCTTTCGGATTAGCAAGTGATGGATTCATTGTTTTGGATCACACCCCCCAATCAGGGTACGACGTGGGGTGTGATATCCACTGGGGGACCTGAGCTGCGCAGAGATGGGGGAGGGGTCTGAGCTCTTCCGGAAACCAAGTGGACCATTCTGAATGGGGCTCTACACTGTTTACATCCCGTTCTTTACGAAGGATTAGATCATACTCTACTCTTCTTTAAATTTTACGTTAAAAACTGACAAAATAACGATCTTAGTGGGTCTGAGAAAATCGCCAAAATTTGCTCCTGGAGAGAGGGGGTCTGAGTAGAATAGGCCATTGTCCAAATCTTGTGCCGTACCCTGCCCCCAATTCATCCACGATTTGCTCCGCTTGTGGCCCTTTGTGGATCAACAGGGTGGTCCTGATTCCTGTCTCGTTATTTTCTATTCTTCTCCTCGTCCACGACATCTCCGTTGTCATCCGGCTCCGAGTTGTTTGCGTGCAAGCATATGAATATTTCCCATATTTCTCCCCAAGGAGTTGTAACTCATCGCTTCACTGTTTATGTTTTGGTTCGCTTCTCGCTTGCACACCATCCAAAGTGTCTCCATTCCCCTTTGCATGGAACTTTCGCTCGAAATCCCTTGTCGTTTCCCCCTCTCAGAGCTGATGTTGTTATTAGAGGAAGAGGTCGAATGCACTGGCGGCTCCTATCGGAAACTGAATTACGCGGCTTAGCAAACGGCGTCGGGTAGCAAATCGCTTGGAGTTGGTAGTAGTTTTTCCCACGAAATTTACGTTTCTGATCTTTTGGAATATCCTTTATTTTAACAGTTTTATGATGCTTTAATTAACGTGAAATCAAGCAAGGCTGAAGCAGTTTTGAATCTCTGAGTGAGCTTGTTTTCTTCAGTTTTAAGTTGTCGGTTTAGTTAATGTTTTTTTCGCTTTTTTGGGATTCCCTGAGGTAATAAGTAAATTTTTACGTAAACCTTTCGGGAAGTCAAAAGCGACCACTAGTAAGTGTCGTAGGCAGAATTTCTAACAATTGCAGCCATTTTCGTTCAGCTTTTTGGCAGAAGTTGTGAAACAACGGAATATTTCATAGGGGTTACTCTAGATTTTGTTTAAACGTCACTGAGTAGTTTATTGCGTATGCTGGTAATAGATCCGATTTTTTAGAACAGCACTGAATTGTAAATGTATTGTTCTCAATTCAGCACGAGACCAGGGTTCGGCTCTGGGTGTGGAGCTTTAGGTGGCATCTAGAGTTCTGCGAGCTGCGAGTTGCGACACGTATAAGCATATAGCTGCGTGCTCGCAGCGTCCTCACATGCGAGCTGTCTTGCGACGAAATGGTACGGGGGGCTTTCATAGTTCTTGCCGCTCAGCGAGCACGCAACTCGCAGTGCGAGCGCCCTGCGACGAAATTCTCACAGAGGGCTTTCATAGTCCTCTCGCACTGCGAGGACACTGCGACCAGTTTCACGCACGCATTGCGAGCTGCGAGAAGAAAACTCCTGACTATTTTTGTCGTAGCTCGCACTGCGAGTACTTCGTGAATCATCATTTCTTTTGCCAACAAAACACTTTGTGCTGGTTTTTCTTTGTTTCCACTCATGATTGTTTCCTGTTTCCTTTCCTGTGAAGGTGTCTCTTTAGTTTCTACTCTTGATTATATCCAGTTTTGCTTTTCAATGATAGTTTTATTGAAGTTTCAACACACAACATTTGTGCGGAAAGTGGTGCGTATCAAAGAAAGTAAAAGCGTTTCCAAAATATCATGTTTGTTTTTTCTACGTATGTATGCGATTGTTGTTTTCAGGATGGTTTTTTCATCTTTTGTCGTCAAAACAGACAAGCGTTTTTGTCCCGTCTATCTTTCTGGTGCTCAAATTCTCAAGAAAAAATATGGATAATATAAACTATGAAAATATTTCTCGTGGTCTTCAGCTACGCTCATTCCTGCGAGAGTTTCCTGTCAAAATGTTGGCTATCGTTATTTTTTGATATTGACTGGTATCGTGTACAGCTACGCTTTTTAGTAACATTATTGACCGCGTCCCGCTGTACGACAAGGCACTCCCAGTGAACTAAAACCACACATATTTTTTTAATTCAGAAAAGTGTGCCGTAATGGATGATAAAGACTTGATTATTGAATAGCTGGAATGTTTGGTGGAAATGATCCCTGTGAACCAGCGCCCCTATGAATACAATACCGCGCTCCAATACCACTCGTTCCCTGATTCAATATGACGCAATGACTCATGCGCAACCCTGATTCAGGTTCCCGCACTGCCCGTAACTCGCAGACTCTGAAAGCTAGTTGCGAGAGTTTCAGGGCCACGCCCCCAACCTCTCGCACTGCGAGGAACTCGCAGCTCGCAGAACTCTAGATGTCACCTCACACGGGGGGGGGGGTTGAGCTGCGCCGGGAGACCAAGTGCCAAGTGGACCATTCTGTCTAGGGGCATACACATCAGTTTTTTTTGCGAAGAATTCGATTATACCGTCGAATCTACATGAAATGTTGCTTTATCTGAGCTATAGTAAAGGTCCTTCGTATGTTGAATAGACGATTTTATGTTGAATACATGAAATCGTCTAACGTTCCAAATCACTCTTCTGGGAGGGGGGGGGTCTAAGAAAATCGCCAAAAATTTGACCAAATCACGGTCCCTCCACACCTCGTGCAGTACCCTGCACCGCACTACCATATTCGAGCTCTTTGTTTTGTTAGTTTTGCTCAAGTGATGCGTCTACGAATGACAGAAACCTTGACATGTGGCAAACGTAAGGGCCCTCTACCCGTGACCGCGACTCCTCCCAGACGCGGCTACGATCGGATTAGAGGTTGTTGTCACAGTGAAACATAAGAACGGATCCTTCCATTGAGAGATTTCGGTTTTGTCATCAGTGAGAGCGTTGAAACCATCTCTAGATGCGTAGGCTGCGTTTTTTAAACTATCTTCTGATAAAATCTAGCTGTTATATATCTGAGCCGCGGGATTATTTTCACCGCTTTCGTACATTTTTTTGCTTGGGATTCAAACTCTGATGAACCATCCTTATCGTGGACACTAACCTTCCACTGCAGGGTTGGGCAGGTTTGCGACCGGTCGCAACGGAGGGTCGTGAAAAAATGGGAAATTTTCCGAAATAAAATGAAAATTGGGGGGTTCGTAAAATTTTCAGAAAATTGGGGTCTATCTCCAAACCACTCGGAAAGGTAGATTGAGGAGGAGCTGCAGTTGACTATTCCTCCATCCCAGGGGGGGGGTAGGGGCTGGGTTCGTAAAAATCTTGGTTATGAAAATTTTTTCGTCCCCCAAAAAAAAAATTTTGGCGCGTAAAAATTTTGGTGGTCACCAGGGGGGGGTCGTAAAATTTAGGCCACCGGTCGCAACGGCCTGCTCAACCCTGTTCCACTGTGTTAAGTCGCAGGCCTCCATATCCTAAGACCGTTTTTCTGGTGAAAGTTTTGTGAAGTTGCGGATGAGGGAAGGCTTGTTTTCGTGTTCATCTCGTCTTGCTCCTCTTTTCCTTCTCAGGGATTGTCCTTGGTGCAGAGGGAAGCCCTCCATTAATTGTGTTTCATTGCTCGCAGCTGGACACATTCACTATCCCGGGACACATTCAGAGCCACATTGATCTTTCTCTGCTTCAATTTTTCTCTTTTATTGGCTTCCACCCTGCCACATATACCTGCTGCAGGCGTTTCCCCACAAGAAAATCGAAATTCTGTCATTCTTTCTCTCATTGTCCTTTTAAGTGCACATCAATTCCCTTGGTTTCAAAATTTTTAGGTAATCCTCGTTTTTTTCAGTCCAGACGCGCCGGTGAACCGAGTTACGGTAACATCAGATCTTGTGCAGCCGGAATCTCCCAGTCCAATTTCACCGCCAAATCAAATTGAAGAAGTCCGCAGGGTGACTATAAGTCCACCCCTTCACTCAAAGTGAGTTATGGCATCCTCGCAGTTGTCTGTCAAGTATGATTATTTCTTTCTGAATTCATATCCGTTTCAGAAAAATGGCAGAGCACGAAAATCCATTTCGGCCGGAAGAGGTGCTGTATCATGAAGTGGATCCTATTGTCGAACAGTACATGCATAAACCATTCCCTCCAAGCCGGCCAGGAAGCGCCGAGAACACGCCGATGAAGCAACAAAAAGACGGGTAAGGGATTGCTCATTTTGGAAGGGTCCATAGCTAGCAACAAATGCGACTTTCGTCACTATACAGGCTATAAAACGGCGAAATTCGCATGGTTCCTACGCGTGCTGGTGCGGAGCGGAGGTTAGAGGCAATGAGAAAGCGAAGTGCAGACGGAGGCCCAGGCGTAGCGCGCGCCGCTCGCGCCTCGAACGATGTGAATTACGACGTTTTATAGAGGGTAGGAAGTGTTGTTAAAAATGAAGTATTGATTGTAGCTACAGCGATCATGGCTATCTAGACACAATCGCGCCAAGCCGCAATCAGTATTTCGTTTTCGACGGCTTTCGCCCTAGCGATGGTGATCGTTTTGTTTTGCTAGCTATGGACGCTCATTTACAAATGGAATGGGTGATGAAATTCCCATTTCAGCTCATTATCCTCTCCTGCCTATTTGCAAAATGGGTTATCCAAAGAGCAGCTGATGGACAACGAGAAGGCCCAAAAGCAACCGCTCCTACCTTCAGACCAACGACAATCGAGTCCGGAGAAGAGGTGTGTATTAATTGTCTTCCTTTAGCTTCCATTGGTATTTAGGCCCTGGTCATTGTTAGCAGATCGGCTTTAGCTGGCCGGTTTCCAAAGCTTCGAAAATGGGGAAATCCCGTAGTGGCTGGAGCCGTTTGTGACCGGCCCGATCGATGCCTATGAAATACGCTCACGAGGGAGTCTGAAAAAAGTCCCCTCTGACAAGGGAAGGATCATTACATGCCGTGGCCATTCTAAATGAAATATGCAATGCTAGGACCAATTTTCGACGTAGAATTCGAATTTTTACGCTGCAGCTGCGAATCGTTTCTCAGAAAGGAGTTACAGGCGTTTTTAGCGCTTCACTCGTAGACGCATCATAATGCGTAATCCATGAGTCTTTGTCGCATGCTGAGATACACTGATGTGACTTCTACACAAGGAATTACCTCATAGTGTGTTATAGCGCCGAAATATGTTGCCTCGATGAACGAGGCTGGGCGCCGTCATATACGAAGTCGGCGCCCCTGCAGTCGTGACCGGTTGGCGCAGTGGAAGTGGGTGCTGCACTAAAATAAGAGGTCACAGGCTCGAATCCATGCTGCACCCGAAATTTTTGCACATTTGTAAAATATTCCTTTCCGTCACTGAAAGTGTAGAAAATTAATAGTTTTATCGTGGGAGAGCTTTTTTTTAGGAGTATGAAGTGTTTCAGTCGAGAATGTCTTATCCCCGCGGCTGGTGTTCTACTGTGAAAAGAATTGGACTTGCAACAAGTTTATAGCTACGAGCACATGTGGTTATTGTGAACAAAATGTTCAAAACAAAGGATTTTCTCACAATGAGGAAACGAATGAAGTGAACTTTCGAACAGGCATCAAAATCACACAGGCCTATCAATTTAGGAGGGAAACAGTGCTGAACGGGACTTTCAAACTGTCCTGGATGGTTTTCATGATACCCTGCCGCATACCATGAGTAAGCGAATCAATATTGATTGAGAGATCACGGCCTCCAAAAAATTTGGCTGATCTGACGCGAATGCCACAAACCCATAATTTCCCAAAAAAAGCGCCTTTTTTAGAACTACTGTAGGTTGTGGTAGCCAAAATGCCATATTTCTATCGTAACATACAATAATCAACATGAGTATCAAAAAAGAACGTCATATTCGTGTTCAGCGCCCCAAATAACCCACCTATACGACGTTTGGGCAAAAAAAATTTCACCTTCGTAGGCTCACGCAGCTGCTAACTCAATCCACTTTTGGGGGTCCGAAGGTCGAAAAAAATTTTGCTCTGAATTTGTCCAAGGGGGTTATTTGGGGTGTTGATCCTGAATGTGAGATCCGTTTTCGGTTTTTCGACAGATTTCTGTAGGTTAGGCCAGGTACAATGCCATTTTTCTATAGAAATCAATATAAAAATTCTCATAACTCCGTTCAGAGGAACGATTCGCAGCTACAGAGTAGAAATCCGAATTCTACGTCAAAAAGTGCTTCTAGAAACGCGAATTTCATTTGAAATGGCCACGGCATTAAATGATCCTTCCCTTGTGAGGCCGGTAGCAGCCGGCCCTTAAAGCCACAGTCCAACCTCTGAATCGAATTTTTGTTTTCCTGCTTACCTTGGAGAAAATTTTACGCTGATCACAAATGTGCGTCCAGAATCGCTCAGAAACCACTATGAACGGAGTTATGGCCCCTCAAAAATTCTGAATTTGAGCGGCGAGAAGCTCTCGGACGAGTTGTCTCCGGCCTGTTTTTTCTCGTTATTCGCAGCCATCGTTTTGAAGCAGGTCACAAAATAAAGCCACACCGAAAACAAATGGAAGAACATAGATTTTGTTCAAAACCGGTGGCGCTTCTCTTCCCTATCGAGACCAGAAGCTTGTCGGTGGGCGTTACCCATTTTTTCTTCCATGGGGGCGGAGTCGACTTTTTCCTTGCTTTTTCTCGCTTATTTGAGCGAATTGAGATTTCGCGCTTGGCAGAGTTGCTATTGACTACGACCGGAGTATAATATCAAAAATTACCCCTGAGCTTGGACTGTGCCTTTAAAGCCACAGTCCAAGCTCAGGGGTAATTTTTGATATTATACTCCGGTCGTCGGGAATATCAACTCTACCAAGCGCGGAATCTCAATTCGCTCAAATAAGCGAGAAAAAGCAGGGAAAAAGTCGACTCCGCCCCCATGGAAGAAAAAATGGGTAACGCCCACCGGCAAGCTTTCGGTCTCGATAGGGAAGAGAAGTGCGATCGCTTTTGTTCCAAATCTATGTTCTTCCATTTGTTTTCGGTCTGGCTTTATTTTGTGACCTGCTTCAAAACGATGGCTGCGAAGAACGAGAAAAAACAGGCCCGAGACAACTCGTCCGCGAACTTCTCGCCGTTCAAATTCAGAATTTTCGAGGGGCCATAACTCCGTTCATAGTGGTTTCTGAGCGATTCTGGACGCACATTTGTGATCAGCGTAAAATTTTCTCCAAGATAAGCAGGAAAACGAAAATTCTATTCTGAGGTTGGACTGTGGCTTTAAGACGACGACATCAACAGGATTATTCGAAGCGTATGAACGATTTAACGCGTAGACTGTTTCGTTATTGATTTGAATGCGACCTGGGTGTTTTTCTTTTCGTTCTCCGTCGTCCACATGTTTAATATGCATCGACCGAGACGGTCGCAGCCGTCAACAACTAGCTAAGGCCGATCATACCCGGGTTTTCGATCAACAATGACCGGGCCTTTACATTTCTGGAAATTTTGGGTAGTTGGAGGATGGCAATCATTGTGAGAGCGTCGAAGTCAGTTGCTTTGACTTCTTCTTCTTTGCAGCCACTGAGAGGGGTTTCGTCACAAGTTGAGAAACTGGGCGACCAGCACTGGATTCGTCCACAAGTCTATTGTAGTAAGCGTTGTTGGCTTCTTCGGACAATCAAATAGGTGTTTAGTGTCGTGGCCTTGGTTTCCACAGTCCGGGCACACGTCAGGCTGGCTATTGTCGATCCTGTGCAGGTAAGACATAAGCAATGGAGAATGTCCGCAGCGCAACGAAGCGAGGATACACCTGGCGCGCCTACCGAGCTCGGACTCGGTATCACATACCCTGGGCGGCACATCACCGAGAATAGGGTTGACGGCCGCTTTGGCGAGATGATCCTTCACAAACCGGGTGTGCTCCGCGCGTAAGAGACGAAGCCGTTTTTGATTCGAGTCGGTCCATCTCTGTACATTCACTTTGTTCGGAGCATCGGCAAACGGCACTCTGATCGATCTCTCTCTCACGGGATTTAATAGTCTTCTCGACGGATGATTAGGTTGCTTAAGGATATTAATAAACATCTGCTGAGCCTGGAGCTGACAATGCTCTTTCACTGGCAAGATACGGGCCTCGGCGTGAAGGTGCTCAATCGGTGAGCTTTTTGCACATTCAGTGGCTATTCGTAGTGCAGCATTCTGAATTCGCTGCATCTTAGTCCAGGAACTGTCCGACACGATGTGCTGCCAGACAGGTGCAGCATACTCCAATGCAGGCTGTAGAATAGCTCGATATGTCGTCAAGATTGTCTCTCTGCTGCCACCCCAGAACGTTCCTCCTAGAGCTCTCAACACATTAAGCTTTGCCTTGATAAATTGCCTGCTTCTGTTCAGCATTTTTGTGAAACTTCAGTGATGGGTTCAAAACGAGGCCCAGCAGTTTAGGAAATTGCGCTGTCTACCTGTATGTCACGATTACGGCACATGATGGTGATATCGTCGGCATACGCAACAATTTTTATATCTTCAGGAGGCTCGGGTAGGTCTCGACGACCTTTCGTAAACACTGCTATCCAACGATTCTGTCACGATTGCAGCGAGGACTTCAATAGTTTCTCGGACAAAAGTCCTAGGTTAACAGAATCAAATGCTTTGGTTAGATCGAGGGCAACGGCCACTGTTCTAAGAGGCTTTCTGAAATTGAACCCATCGACCGCATAGCTGACAATCTCCAGAAGGGCAGTGGTGGTGGAGTGAAGCTTTCTAAACCCATGTTGATGTTGCTGTGCCTCATTCTGCTCTGCCAGGTCCCTTACGATTAGCTTTTCGGCTACTTTCGCGATCGGTGATAACAGGCTAATAGGGCGATAGCCCTTCGCCGTGCTTTGCGATTTGCCTGGCTTAGGCAGGGGTATCACATTGGCGGTCTTCCATGCTTGGGGTAGAGTGCAGGTTCGGAAAGAAGTGTTTATGATATCTGCGATCATCGGTAGAAGTTCCGCGGGAAGCTTCTTCAAGATGGCTGCTGAGATACCATCAGGTCCGAGAGCCTTCGAATTCCGCATTTCCTTGATAGCCTTCTCCACTTGAGCAGGGGTAAAGGCCTCAGTGGCGTTCATCAGCGGCAGACGGCCTAGTTCTCTTACCGTGACTGTTTTGTATGCCACGCTTGGTACGTGTGATGAAATTTTTGCCAAGAGCATATGCGGCAGCCTTTCCTGATTTGAAGACGCTGTTATCGAACTCTATGGTAGAGTTCGAGGAGGGGGCGCACTTTCCAGATATCCTCCTCGATGCTTTCCACGCAGTTGTTCCGTCGGTTTTAAAATTCAACCTTTCAGTGAACTTCTCCCAACTGTCTTTCTTGTGCTTGTCCAGATCCTTTTTTATCTCTTCATCCAGCTTGGCCACCTCAGGGTCCAAATGATTCTCAGCTCTCTTTTCATCTCTTGTCCTGATCTTCTGTAGAATCTCCCTGGTGACATTAGGGTAGAAACTTTTCACACGTCCTTCAGGTATGGCCGCTTTTGTAGCCTTCCGGATGGCGTCAGATATGTGACGCTCTTTCTGGTGCACATCGCCATTCCATGGATACTCAGCTGCCTGGCGGAGCGCAACCTCTCTGAACAGGACCCAGTCAGCAAGGCCTAAATTGAGATAAGAACGTTGACGAATACCAGTATAAGGGGCAAGAGAGTTTGAGAGATCAATATGGAGAAAGACGGGAATGTGGTCGCTGGAAAGAGTTGTGGAAGTGGACCATGTGCAAGAATTAGAAAGATTGGATGAAACGAGGGAGATGTCCGGGCTAGAAGGTCGGCCGTAGGAAGGGAGACGAGTAGGCTGATCATCGTTGAGGATAACCAGATCACACTTCTCATCCCATTCCTCGACGTCTTCCCCTCTGACGTCGGACTCAAGCGCAGAACAGAACGTGTGAGCATTGAAGTCACCTGCAAAGACAGCTGATGGGGAGAGAGAGAGCAGTCATGCAACTGCTCAAGAAGAGGTATGGGGTTGTAGGTTGGGGGACAAGAAGTGGTAGGAGGGATGTAAATATTAAATAGAGATAGTGGAGTTTTAAGAGGGAGGTGAACGGGAACGCACTCGAGAGTACCGTCCTTAGGAACATTTGGAATTAGATGAGAAGGTAAGTTAGAAAGCACAAACGTAGAAATTCCGCCTCCAAGAGCTGTCCTTGGGATGTGATAGGCAGTGTAGCCTGGAATGTTTGGTTGGGGATAAGTGGGAGAGGGAGAGAGTTTGGTTTCTTGAACCATAATAACATCCGGATGATGAGTACGTGCGAAGAGTGAGAGTTCAGACAATTTGGTGCGAAGGCCGTTAAGATTTATATGTACAATAGAGAGGGGGCGGTTGGTGAATGAGGAATCAGAGTTGCTGGCTGCGGAGCACAGAACACAACGGAAGGATGAGTTGTGATGCCTCACAGAACTAAGACCTGATCAGGAGAAGTGCACCCACCTTTGGCATCCAAAGCATTGGACGCTTGTTCCATTCCAGGTGACTTTCTTGCTGCAGGTGGCACATTGATACTTCTGCACAGGTCCAGGATTCCTCTCGACGCCAGCCCTTTGTAGTAGAATCTTCAGGAGAGCTGGGGCCAGCCAGCGACTCTCCCATGACAAAAACCCTCTCGGTGGAGGGAGTGATGTCGGTTTGCACGAAGGTGATGTTGTTTCCTCCACACTGCCACGGCACGAACGTACGACATCTCGGCAGCGTTGCTTTGACTGGAAGATGCGATGGGGCAGTATCAGTTAATTCTGACATAGAAAAAGTACTTACAGCGGAGGTAGTAGATGACATTCCGTTTGGATTAACCTTTTATTTTTCTGCGACTTACTGCTGCCTATTGCTCCATGGTGAATATAACATGAAAAGCGTGTTGATTTCCACGAACCAATGAGTCGTAAACTTCGGTTGATCCCCCCAGTGCTCCGCTCCTTTTGAATAGTTAGTTGTACCATCAGCAACACCATCAAACTTCGCTAGAATCATGGCATGTCGCATGCGCATTGTAGTCAGACATGTTATTTGCGAGCCGCATATCCCCCTCCTGGCATCACCCTACATCAACCTGTACACATTATTGTAACTTTTTCATTATTATTATTATTATTGCTGACTGAGCGCCGCTGGCTATCAGGTTATCATGACACGTAGGGCTGAATGCGGTAGTCTCGCCAGTGTCCATAGCCAATCACTTTCAGGGTTCGGCGTGAGGTGTGATGTATCACAGAGGGGGGGGGTCGGACCCGTCGACATCCGGTGGCATGGGGGGTCGGTCTTTCGGTCAACCAAGAACCAAGATGGACGTCTATCAGGTCGGAGGGGGTTGGTTGAGAGCCATAATGTTAGTATAGAAAATGACGGCAAACAGACACGGCAAAATGAGATCACAATAAGAGGTCAAAATAAAACTGGAGATCATACTGAGAGAGCAAAACAAGACAGGAGATCAAAAAAGAAACTGAATAGTGAGAAACAACTGCGAAAAAAACAAATGAGGCAAGATAAGAAATGGAGATGTAAAAATAAGGCGGGAACACACAAGAAGAGCTTACAATTCACTGGTCATAAAGCATGCAAGGCAATAGGCGACAGTAGCATGGCCATCGTTAATGATTCTGACATGGAGGAGGAGTCTTTGCCAAGTAAAAATGTCGCCAAAGCGCTCCTAGATATGTCAGCAGCGGCGGTGTTGAGTATTCGCTGCCATCGAGGTCATTACAAGCGGACTATCCTGTCAACGAAATTACACAGATGTTCTGGAATTTCGTAATCGAAGAGGCATTTTTAGGCGATTTATGATTCACAGGTTCGATCCCGCTAGAGGTAAAAAATTTCGCAATTCTGAGAAATAATGGATAGCTGACTGTTTTAGTAGAGGACTGTTCATTGTTATATCTCTTGCAATATACTCCACGAAATTTACTCGTGTCCAAGATGCAATATCGTCTGAAGCATAGGATTTTTATGCCCTGGGGGCACATAGGTGTGGTTGCGGGCGCGGAACCCACGTTTTGAATACGAATGTCCGCATGTGAAAACGCACCCAAAATTTCATGAACGCAGCTTCAAGCCCAAGAGCGCGACATAAGGAGGGTGGAGCCTGTTTTCATGACCTGAGGCACTCGAAATTTCATGGACGCAGCTTCAAGCCGAACAGCGCTACATAGAGGGGGTCCATGAAGAAATCGATAGCTGTGTAATATTTACAAGTATCTAAAGAAATTTGAATCAGGGAGTTTCGCGTTGCTACAACGTGCGGGAAACCTAGTCACGGGCCCAAGTAATCAATTTCATCCTTTTAACCGGTTGAAAACGGTCTTTGAAGACCCATTTTTAGGTGTGATACAATCGATTGTATCACACCTTAAATGGGTCTTCAAAGACCGTTTTTAACCGGTTAAAAGATTTAATCCCAGGTGAGTCGTCAGTGTGACCTTGGGATGAATTTAGAGAAATTTGATGATTTAGTGACTCAATTATTATTGCCTTTTTCATTGTACCGCTGAACACCTACTAATTTTCACGTTGTGGCGGAAAAAGTGCATTGGAACATATAGATTTCAATGGCCAATGAGCAGAGCACGGCCGATGAACTTGAAACCCTAATTTTGCGGCGTTCGAATTAGACTTGCTGCAGTGCACGCCCGAAAAACCTCCGGGATATCGCAATAGCTCTAAACAAACTATTTGTAGTTATAAAATAGTGCAACTGGACTACTAGATTGTGGGTGCTGAAAGCAAATTTGGAGTGAAATCTGCAAAAAAAAATCCGCTATCACCGAGCTGTAATTTTCGCTTCGCATATTCACAAGTTTGTCTCAAAAATGGAAAAAATGTGTTTCATAGGATTTGCAACATCCGACCCTAAAAATCTCAGAGTTTTGAAAATTGTGCGTTTGTCATAACAAAAAGGACGAAATATGATAAAACAAACTGCTCATTCGAAATCGACAGTAGCGGGCAAAAGCGGCGGAACACTTTATTCGTTGGGAATCAATTCATCGCGTGTATACTTTTGCATCGTAAACGAAAAAGTACCAAACCAAGGTATGTTAATCAGCAGTACATCAGGAGTCTAGCGCATTTTTGAAGTTGTTCTCATATCAATAAATTTTACAAAAAAAAAGATTTCTACAGCATTTGAAGCATTTTGTCGAAGTACCTGTATTTTCTTGGAGCGCCTTCCGTTGTTGCCCAAACGTCTGGCATTAATTCCCCATTCAGTTAACTTTGTAAAGCCTTTTTCCGCTACTGTGGAAGCAGGCTGTGCTCGAGTTCTAAGGGCAGTCATCTTTTAGGCGGTAGGGTCACATTTCACACTGCAACTCCCTACTACTAAACTCGGACGGGAAGTTATATGATTTATACTTCGAAAAGAGCTTAACATTTCTTGCGTAGTGCCCATGCTTCAATATTACAGTATCGGTTCATTCCAAGAATTTAGTTTTCAAGAAAATCGACGCATATCGCCCCTTTCTGCACAGGTGACCGTTTCCGTTGGCAACTTCTCACCTTCGTCCTTCGTTTCCACATTTTATTCTCGAAGTTCATTCAATAGCATATGAGTACTCAGAGTTTGCAGCTCCAATAGAATCTCTCCGAAAAATGACACTCACCTGACCCTTTAGTTTTTGTTCGCAATTTCATAACTCATCAAGCAGCGTTCCAAAAGTCAACTTCAGGACAGAGGATTACTTGGGATCTGATGCTTCATAAAGCCGTAAAAATATACATATCACAATTTGGTTCCAAGTGAGTTGTTTCCAGAAAACAGAACCGCTTGGCAGTGGGTGTTCCTATGTTTTTGCCCGCTACTGTACGCACCTGAGAACCTACCTATTCCCCAAAATGGAATCCAAAAATTCATGTACCAATCAACCATTAATTTTTACATGATCATTAATTGTCGCATATGGTAAAGTAATAGACCATTTTTTCGATTTTTTGATCTTATATTTGTATTCATTGCCACTGAGTCGATCTATCATGAAAATTCAAAAGCCAACAATGAAATAACGGCGAAATTTATTTATATGCACTCTTGCAAGGAACGACCCCCGGGGTGAGGAGACGTCTTGAAAAAAGTTCTTCTGAGAGTTGTGGGGGATGGATAGAGTAACAATAATCTATGTTCGGTTTTTCCTAAGGGCCTTCCGATATTCCAGAAAAAAATCGTTTGAAACTACCTGTAACCCCCCTACTCGCAGCAACTGGAGTGAGTTCATATGCTCGCCACACATTAAGTTACAACGAAATTGCCCTATACAAGGTTTGACGGTTTGAGTCTGTCCCATTCGTTAGATATAAGCCGTTTCCGAGCTCAGTGTGCACTCCATTCCTCGTATCACTTGATTGAAGTTGCCATAGCTAGCGTGCAGGGATGGTCGAGAGGATAACGATGGGGAATGCTAAACTACGAAGGGAAGCTGGGTTGCGTGTTCGATTCCCGCATTGCATCTTCTGGAAAAATTCTTTTGCATTTATTCGATTGTTTATCCACGAGATTTCTCATTCACATTTTAACTTGCTTTTTCCAATCTTACTGGATTCACAATTTCTATCGCGTGAATCCATTTAGTATATGAGCATTTCCTCACCTGATTAAAAAATTATTCTTCTCACCTTCTTGTGCTAGCATTTCGATTTCATTGAGAAATACTGCAATGTGAACATCTTGTAACTTTGTTTTACTTTTCTCGAGTAAAGAAAAACACCTTTCGTGAACACATAAAAGTCGTTTGCGAATAATCGTAGAAAAACCGTTACCATTGCAAGAAGCAAAGCGATGGACCCTTTGGTAAAAATTATCATCATGGCCGCAGTTTTCATTTTCAGAAGGCGACAATCGGTTGTCCAGTACACCTTCTGACCCTTCATCGAAAACTACTAAACTTGACTCACGCAGAATTTTTTTTCGATTATTTGGAGTTCGAGGGTGAGTAAGTAATATGGCGAAAAGTCAATAATATGGCGAAAAAAAAGTCGAAAAAATTTTTCTCTCCATATTGATCCAAATAAAGCATATTGAAGTAGATGGATGTTAGATATTGTAGCCAGCCAGTTTTCTCTTCTGAAAAACCGAAAGCACAGCCATGGTGGACGTTTGAAGAGAATGCGTCCGCTAATTTTTCATGTTTTTCCAATTTTTAGATCTACCGTATGGCCTTTAGGAAAAACCGAACATAGATTATTGTTACTCTATCCATCCCCCACAACTCTCAGAAGAACTTTTTTCAGGACGTCTTCTCCCCCGGGGGGTCGTTCCTTGTAAGGTAAAATTGTCCCAATCTGAGTTTGGATCCGGCTTTCGCACCCCTATATAGCCTGTACATTATTTCACCATTCCTTTCGAAGGTTTTTGGGAGCGCTTGGGAGCAGGGTTGAGCAGGACGTTGCGCCAATTTTCGGCGGAGCTACGACCCCCCTGTTGATCAAAGCTGTGGAAATTTGAAAAATTTTTACGACCCCTCCACTCGAGATAAAAAAACTGCTTTAGTTTTTTTGAGTGACAAATTGTAAAAAAAATTCAAACTTGTGGTAATAAATCATGTTTTTCAATTTTTTCTCAGTAATTCCTTTCTTTCTGCAAAAAAAATTACGAGCCCCCTCAGAAATTCTCTTTTTCTCAGGAATTTTCGAAAATTTGTACGACCCCCATTGCGACTCGGCTCGCAGAAGAATTTCTGTGATCTCTGGAATGAGAGCCGATGCACGGTACCCTTTGCGTTGAACCAAATCGGGAACCCGTCCGATTTTTATGGTCAGGGTGGAGGGTGTGCGGGCTTGTCGGTGTGGTGCCACAATTCGTTTGAGTTACGCCCCGTGGACGGCTGGGTTAGACACCTGCAAATTTGTGTAGTTCAGTTTTTGGTGAACCCAGTACAATGACCTCGCTCCCTCCCTCAGTTCGGGGTTGAAGGTTGAAGGTGCTGTGATTATGGAAAAGGAAGGACTTCGGATTGTACTTGAGCTTGATTGACTGTAAACGTGTTGGGCTTCCATCATTGACGACGGATGAGCTTTGTGTACGGTCGATACTCATATACATACATCTCCTGAAACGAGTGATTTGGTGTTGTCTATGTCCCGGTTGTTATGCATCAAGTTCGGTTATCAGTTAGGTTGCACTAGAGTTTGACCAACTGTGACCTGGCTCCCAGGTTTGAGGGTTTTCTTGCCTGTTATTGATTGGTGAATATTGTTAATTCTTACCGAATTCTCGGCATGATTTCTTGAAATTTATTGTTTTCAGTGCGACGACCGGTGAATTCAGTGACGATCTTCCACCAGCTGGCAAAGTCGAATTGGTTCATGTGAAGAAGAGGAAATGCGGTTGTTGCACAGTGCAGTAGACGGGCGCGTCGCGTCGCGCAGTCAGCTGACGACGAACAACCGCGCCGCGTCTCTTTGTTCACATCTCTTTCTTTGCGTCTCTTATTTCTCTTAAATTGTGTCTCAACTCTCAGGTGAGAGTATTCCAAAGAGCGCACGCGCTGCGATAGTGTGATAGCCTTGAGAAAGCTGCGTATATAGTCATAATCTATACTGATTGAAAGGACTGCAAAATGAGTACCGCACACCCTCCCCTCCCATTGTTCCCTCCCTATTCCTCCTCCGCCTCGTACCAGCCCTCATCTGTTGCTAGAGTATTGTATCCCGTGTATGAGGACAGTTGTACATATATGGTGTGTCGAGCTATCTCCTACCGGTGTCCTTACCTTGTTGTTGCCCTGAATATTCTTCTTGTTCCGAGTTGACTTCACCCGCCAACACTCCGACCGCGCCCGCCAGCCGCTTTGCCTGTCTCTTTTTACCGCCCGCCTCCTCTCCTCTTTTCTTCATGCCGCCGCCGCGCCTCGCGATTTTGTGTACCCACATTGCGAACAGAAAGTCCCAAAGCAAGCAGGTGAAGGCGACTGCCGTCAGAAAATTCGGAAGCCAGCCAAATCCTGACTCGCGTGGTGTTCGGAGGAGTCGGAGTCAGTCTGATGATGATGATGACAATGATGGTGATGTTATCGTATGAAACACTGTCGGTCCCAATTGATTCGTTTTCGATGTACGCTTTTGTGTAAAATGTTCAACGAACAAAGTAAACATATGTCCTATAATCGATTCGTATTTATTACTTATCTGTCACTTCACAAAATAACAGGCATACATACATGCCACATGCCAATGTGTACGAGAAAGGAAGGTGGAGATGAAAGGAGCATTCCCAGTTTGCTCCCGATTTCGAGCTCCGCCGGAAGCAAGCGTTAGTAGAGTAAGTATGTCTTCCGCGCCTTTGGTAATCTTGGAAACTAGCCCCAATGCACCGGTAACTGGCATACCCGCCGACCGCTAGTTAGTGACGGAATTCGAGTAGGTTTTCTAATACTGCATTCTAATTGCTTGTGAAATTTATATGGAGCACCTCCAGAATCATATTTTCATATTTCGATTTGGGTGTACTCGAATGGCGCGTATTACGACAATTGGTCTGGGAGAGGTGAAAAAAATGCTACGTTGAAATTTCGTCCACCAAGGTTCGAACCCCTTGAGGAAAATCTCACACTCACGGCAGATTTGTTTTTTAAAAATCGGATATAGTTTCGTTCGAGTATGTCGAGTACATTTGGAACTAGTAAATCTAGGCAATAATCGTCTATCATTTTTGCCTTCTTTTTGATGTCTTTGCCTTATTTGAAGGCGGTGTTTACGAAGATTTTCGTCCCCGAGTTTTTCACATGAAACAATGCGTTGGCCTCCAAGTGTTACCAAAATTACGAAGAAACGCATTAAAACGTCGTGTTTCAGTGACCTTATTTTATAACATGGTCTAGTTGTCCGGTTGGATGAACGTGTTCATGGTGGCTGTCACCGGTGGAAAATTGGGTCAATCGAAAATAGAAGGATATTTTATGCAAAGCAGGATTAGTTAGGGCCCTAAGGAAAGAACGGAGCAATAGAGAGTAGAGAATTGCAAAGGACGGGTCCACAAATGATTTCATTGTCGCAACAAACACTTCCTGTGATACTTAAGAGGCGGGGTGATACTTAAGGATTTCGACGGAAGGTGGTTGTGAAAGCGAAGCTGGTAGACTTGTACGTCCCGTACTGGAACGCTTACGTCGTTAGAATCTTCAAAAACTAGCCAAAGTGACAATATTCGAACAATCAATCTGGACGAATGTATTGTGACAGACTGCATTGACCCTTTTTCGACGCTTCCAAGGGCGTGAGCGTTTGCAGGGCAAAGTTATCGAGTGAACAATCAAGAGAATAAAAGTGGAGAGGGTTAGATACATACCTCAGAAGTTTCAACCCTAATTACGTTTTCCTCAGTAACATACATTGCGTGAACGATTTCACTAGCCCTCTATATAAGGAAACGGTTATCATCAGTGGCTTAAAGGCAGTGTTCACGATAAGAATCGTTTTTCTGCTTTTCCGCACATCTTGAAGACGGTCCAATGCTGATTCCAATGGTGTTTTTGGAATCGTACAAGACCTTCTGGGAACGAAGTTATGGCCCCTCAAAAGTTGAGCTAAGGAAGCATGGTGGACGAGTTGTCCGAGGCTTGTAACTTCCGTCTTTTGCAGCCGATGTATGACAGATGACCTGAGTAAAGAGAGAAGTTGGGAATAAAGGGAAGAACGGGGCTATTGAACGGGAAACTATCGCTCATCTCACATTCACGGGCATTCATTTATTCACGTCAGTGGGCGTGGAAAGTGCATCTGGGGGTGACGAGCTGACGAGTGTCCAACTTTGGGCCCGTAGGGGGCCGTTCCGATCTCATTTTTCTTGGTTTTTTCAACGTTAGGGTTGAGCTAGGCCCCGCAGCGGCCGATCTCCACCAAAAAAACTAACATGGTTTTTATTGTGGACACTGCCTTTAAGGCAGTGGTCGCGCTCAAATATGCTCGTCTTCTTTTCCCCTCTAAACCCTTTTCTGGGTATAGAGTAGTAGAACCTATAAGAAAAAATCGCGAAAAAATAGCTGTTCTGGGCCAAATTCGAAGCCTGAACTTTCTTGTCTTTTGATGGTGGACGAGTCCACCCCACATCATCGGCATCGATGATCTCTAGTATCAAGAACATCAGCTGGCTTGAAATTGAATTTCAATCAATGAACCTTCGGATTTATGTACACATCTAGTCAAAAACATTGGTTGAAGTGCTTGCTTTCATTGTTCAACTGTTTTATTAGGTAAATTTGCATTTATTTCTTCCTCTGAGTGTCGATGATTTTTGAATGCTTGGCATGAGACTGTGATCTTTCTGTGCACGTGTGCACGAACTGGAAATTTAGGGTCTTAATAACTCTAATTCTAGCCCGTTTCTCTACCTTCATAGTTTTTTAGCTGTTTTATATCTAAGCTGATTTTTGTAGTTTTTTCGATAACGTTTTTCATCGTGACCACTGCCTTTAAAGGCAGTGTTTACGATTAATCGTAGATATTCAGCTTCATACAGATTATGATAGGTCAAGAGCTTACTGTGACAGCAGCGTCAGGAAGAACTGCTGAAAAAGACGAGAAGGCCTTTTTTTCCGCCTTAGCAGGACCTCTTGTGTGACGTCATATTTTTGAGAATGTAAGGATTGACCGATGTGAAGGAATGAAGTCTCTCCTTGTGATGAAATGAGTCGCCTTATCCACAGCTACTTTTCGAAGCCATTACCCTTGCTGACCGGCTGTTTGCGTGCCCTTCAATGTATGTATGTTACTGAGGAAAACATGTAACTAGGGTTGAAACCTCTGAGACAGCAATCATTGGAGGGCCAGTTGGCTTTCGTGCAAGGAAGAGTTGACCGCCGTGAAGAGAAGTCATCTGTCAGGGTAATCAGGCTATTTGTCTGGTCGTTTCTCCCGTACTAGTAACATTTGGCTTTGATATTCGGTTCTTTTCATAACTTCGGTTTCTCATTTGGTCCTATGAATGGCCTTTCCTGAGTGAAAGGTTTCGGCTTTGGAGACGAACATGGCTATTTCGAAGTCGTTTTTAGAGTATGTTTTGCAAAGAACCACAGATTTTTTGTGGGTAAAAACTCGAAGACTATTTCTCGTGGATTTTCCAGTTGCTCTGTGTATCCTTTTTTCGACGTAAAAATCGAGAAAAAGTCCTTTGTTGTTAAAGTGAATGTGCGTAAGGCAGAACGCGCAGTTGTCGAATTAAGCAGTTCTCCGTTGTTTTTAAACTGGAGGGGCTCCGTTTAATCCATAGCTCTAGTGCTAGCAAATGACAAGGAGAACTGGTGGTGACGTGAAGTTGAGTGGTATAAACACTTGAGTGCGCCTCATACTTATTTGGTTACAGTAATTTTGCGAATGATTTGTGTTAAGTTGCCCCCTCTTGGAGGTAGTGTAATCTGCGCGAAGCAGCCGCAACTACATACATCTCGGCGAATAACGGCTGTCAGCAGAACTCATGCAAATAGAAGTAGAACTGTGGCTGATGTTCGATCAAGAGCCATTTGCTGTGGCCGGCAGCAAAGCTTGAGGCATTATCAAAGATCTGTGAGCATCAAACTTCAGTAGTGGCTTCAGTGACCATGTCCACCAACGCATACTACCAACACACTCACGAGCAGATTCATCATTCTGGAGGTTTGGAACTTTGAAAATACTCCCGTTGCAGTTAAAGGCAGTGGTCGCGATGAAAAAGTTGAGAAAACCAAAAAAATCAGGGTCCGCGAACGGCCTAAAGATCACGAAGGTTACGGGGCAAGAAACGTGCTATAATTAGAGGTATTAGGCTCCTAAGTTCCCGATTCGTGCACAGGTGCACAACTCTGCCCAAAAAAGATAGATGTTTTCTCCAACCATAGGTGTATCAAGAGGTCACCCCTATAGAATAAGACCAGACAAACCCCCAACGAGGGCATATGAGGGTTCTTTCCTCATAAGAGTGGTACCGCTTTGGAACAGCCTGATCACAGATTTTTTCTAGATGGAGGAACTCCCGCATATTCCAAACTCATCTAACATGTCATCTCAAAAGTTGGGCTGACTACTGACTTTCTTTGTTCAACTCCAAATTCTTCATCCTAATTGTCCAAGCCAAGCAAACCTAACCACTGAACTTCCGAACTCTTCTCGAAGAGGTTCCAATCGTTTTGTCCTTTTGCGTCCTTCCCCCGTTAAGACAGCGCAGCAAAACTTTATTTCTAGTGATTCGAACGGTTCAGGGCCTGGATTCATTAAGGATTTGCCCGCGCGGCGGGGTGGGTGTGGCGCGGAGTCTCTGCATTTTCGTGCAGTCTGCCTCCATCCCGCTCCTCCGAGGAGGGGCGGGGTGGAGGTGGACGGCACAGGAGTTGCGGGATTCCGGGTTGCGTTCACCCTCACCGCATGGGTGCGTCCTTCAGGAGTACGGGCCAGGACTTCTCCATTCCGTCGCTGGTGTTGTCGTTGTGGCATTGTGTCGGTGCTGCTGCTGGCGTTGCTGCGGCGTCGGGTTCCTGGATGTGGATGGTGACAGCTAGGTGGTATTGTTGGCGACGGTAGGTGTAGGCGATAATGTTACTAGCGCTGGCCAGGCCGTATTTATGCGGCTGTCGCTGGCGCGCGATCACTTTACGCCAGTGATTATTGGTTATATGTTGGTGATCATAGACGACCAGCGATCTCCGGACTTTTTCTTCTGTCTGCATACATTGGAAAAACTTCGGCTTCCGAATCTATTAGAAAGAAAGACTGGTCACAACAAAAATGATTACTCACGTTCTCCCACATCTTGAGACACTTATTGGGACTCAAATCATCGTGAATTTTTTACAGAATGAGCTTTCGACTGGGATTTTTTTGCAGATGGCTGAATGAATTGCAACAACATCATCTTCAGTGGCTACCAAAGTCATTTCATGAAACAGAAGCAAGACCAAGAATTATTGATTTGAGAATTGTCTTGCATAATCTCTCATTTACCCAAGTTTGAGTGCTGGTGTCTTACACTTTGATGTTACATAAGCTAGAAACGTAACCTCCGCATATGTGTGTTTTTTCTTCTTCTTCTTTTTTTTATCATATATGTTCCCTTCTGTTCTTTCTTAAATAAGTGGTCAAATCGCCAACGTTATTACATGCCCCACCTGTGCTATTTGTCTACAAACTATAGATTTTTATAACTTATCCCAGTACCTACCGGACACATTCACTGCTGCTGGCCTGACTGCTCTCCTTCCTTCGCAATCCTTCTGGGTCCGTACCAGTTTAAAGAGGCTCTTGAGATACAGAGCCCGCCCGGGAATGGGTAACCAGCTGCGTGCTTAGGCGGTAGTAGATCCCATAGCGGTCAAATAGGTTTGCAGTACTGGTGCGATATAAAAAGTCCGATATATTAAATAATTCACAATCTTGACTGCATTTCTATATTAGCACCGTTTACACCACAAATTTCGTTGGCTTTTCGGCTATTATTCTCTTTTTTTCATGTCGCCTGGCCAACCATGGTTTATTAATGCTTTGTTTTTTCTAAGAATTTTTCCCGCATTTGGCTACAATAAATAAAATAAAATGTCTCATGCTGTGTATAGCCAAAAGTCATTAGCATTCAGAGGCAGAAATGAATGCAAACTCATTTAATAAAAACAGTTGAACAATGAAACAAGCGCTTCATTTAATGTTTTAACTAGATGAAGAGAGAAATGTGCGAGCAGGCCAGCCCGAAGGAAATTGGTGATTGATTAAATCTCGATTTCAAGCCAGCTGGTGGTTATTGATACTAGAGATCACCGATTTCGATCATGTGGAGTGGGCTCGCCCACCATCATAAGATCGAAAGTGTTAAGACTGTTAATTTGACCCAAATTAGGGTTCTTGGCAATTTTTTTCTTATAGTTCCGACTAATCTGACTTCAGAAAAGTGTTCAGAGAAAAAAGTAGACAAGCACATTTTATCGCGACTACTGCCTTTAAGTCGGTTATGACTCCTTGATGCATAGTTAACCGCAATACTCGTGCCAATGTTTTAACAACGGATGAAACTCCAAACATGGCAGAAAACATCTAGACCGCTGTAAGATTTTTGAATGTGGATTCTCCGTTTGGCAGAAGTTTTTCTGAAACGCGCTTGCAGTGGATTTGACGTTAAAGGCAGTGTTCCTGATAATCTTCAAATTTGAGACTATTCGCTTTTTTGATTAAGTGGCCCCCGGGTAGAACTAAAATGACGTTGAAGTTGAGAATATCACAGGAAGTGTTTGTTGTGACAATGGAATCTTTTGTGCACCAGTCCTTTGCAATTCTCTACTCTCTATTGCTCCGTTCTTTCCCTAGGGCCCTAACTAATGCTGCTTTTCACAAAATATTCTTCTATTCTCGATTGACCCAATTTTCCAACGGTGACAATCACCATGAACGTGTTCATCCAATCGGACAACTAGTCCATGTTATAGAATAATGTCGCTGAAATACGACGTACATATCAATGCGTTTCTCGTCGTTTCTTCGTAATATCGGTCACACTTGGATGCCAACGCATTGTTTTATGTGAAAAACTCGGGGACGAAAATCATCGTGAACACTGCCTTTAAACCGCTTCAAGTAGACAGTCGAAACAGCTAATCACCATGGCAGTATATTGAAATGCCACTTGAAAAAAGTCCGAAGTCAGCGAAAGTGCCCAATGTACTGTCTCTTGGTCAAGCTTAGTCAATGAATGGAAAAGGCGTGGTTTTCGCGGCGGTCCGTGCGGTGTTCGCGACACCACTCTGAGAAAATCATTATCGCTGGTTTCGCGATAGCCCCGAGATTCTCGCTGGTATCGCGATGGGGTATCGGCAGTTGATTGGCGGCCCCGCGATCGCGGAAAAGTGGTTGGTGACGCAGTGGCCCCGCGATAGCCTTATGTCGGCTCCTCAATCGGATAAAGAGGTAGCGTCGACAACACGGCTGTTCGACAAAACCGCGTCGGCACCGCGATGAGTGTGCAGGGTTTCAGTTTCCCGTCGGCTCCGCTTTCAACACACCTCTGAATTGGCGCAAATGAGTCACACTGCAGTATCGATCGAAGTTCCAACTAGACTCGCCGATTTCTATTCCGGTGGTGTCCAGATTCGTGTTTTTATGTTATTCAAATTTTGACCACATCATACCCCGCCTATGTAGTGAAATTGCCTTTATATTGAGTTTCCATCCCACGCAATAAGTCTTTTTTATATTGTTACATTAAGTAATATAATCTTGATCGCGTGTTTGTGCTCTCCGCGTATTACGCTTCTTTTATTCTTCGAGATTTCGGTTTTAAAACTGCAGCAACCACGATCTAAAAAACAGTGCCATTTGTTACATTTCTTAAATTTTCGGGTGTTTTTGGAGTCAACCTGAATTTCGGAGTTCATTCATCCCTTAGGTAAAGGGCCGAGTAGACATGGCCATTCGACACTAATTTTCTAATAAACAGAAGAATATTGCATTTTCGGAAAACAATTGCATATTGTTCTCGAAGAATTGAAAATTGATATAGCAACTGTCAGAAAGTCTCTAATGACTGAATTTTCAAAATATTGCTTTTTTGACTTATGAAGGAGGGAGTGTAATTCAATTGTCTGTTTTTCAATTGCCCGACTGAATGAAAATTTCAAATAAAAACTTTTCAAAATTTCCGAATGAAATAATTAATCTGAAAACCTTACCCTATCGGCTTGGTACTACTATTCGGAAAAGTACTCGGCCTATTTGATTTGACTTTTCAAATTTTTCATAGATATTTCTGCACATTTCTTTTCCATGACCGAATATTCGAAGCCCGTGACCCGAAATGAACGAATACTTGAGGAATAATGAATCCTCAAGAAAGCGGGTATTTGGATTTTATAAATTAATCGAATTCTCGACAAATCCAAAAATTTTAGTTCCCTGATTAATCGGATATTCGAGTACTCGAGTATAAAACAAATAATGTGATAATTGTTCGATAAATCAGTCGATCTGATCCCAAGTCTAACTAACACGCAGTGTACTTGAAGAGACTTCTCGCGAAAAATTCGCTTCATTCGAGTTACAGACTTTGTTTTCATTTTTGGTTGTTTCGAAAGCCGTGCTTTTTCAAATGATCGACTGCTCGAATTACTCGAAAACCAAATTTTCTTACGTTCTCGGTCTTCGCTGGAGAATATAAAGACACTTTAGCAATTAACATCGAGTGCTTTTTTTCTTAAATGGCACATCGCTTACTCTGGCATATAGGCGTGACGATGGCCACATTCACTAATCACTGCTTCAAGTTTGAAAGCGCGTTTTTCGCGTTGATTGTGTTATGGCTAACTTTTCCTAAATACCATCGTCCAGAGTTAACAGTGTCTTCTAAAAAGGGTTCTCGATTTTGATTTCAGATGAACAACGAATGGTATTTTGAACAGTGTTGACAAAGAAGCATAAATACGCCTTTTTGTGCCCAAAACGCAAATGATATCACCGGTATCGCACTTCATCCTGGCATCACGCCCCTAAATGGCGAACACTTCTCTGTCAAAATCTGTGGTCATATGCATAGCGTTAATGGTTCTCGTAAGATTCTGTGTCTATTTTTCAACGCAGCTGTCTCATGAAGGCTTCTTAAACTGATTTATTATCCGATTAACCTGTCGTCATATCCACTCGATCACTCGATTCGTTCACTCGATTTTCTTTCGTTCACTCGATTTTCCTATTAACCCTATATGCCTTGTTTGCAGGTTAAGAAAAGTGTGTGCTCAAAATAAAGAGCTCTCGATGCTGATTCCAAATATGCTCCTAGCTCCCCCGAACCGGTCATTTGAGCCGTGTTATGACGAAAAGTCGAAAAGGTCGCGATTTCGCGACTTTTGCGGCCGTGTAGGTGTCTTGAAAAACACCTACGCGGCGTCAACGCTCAGCCGACGCGGCCATCGGCTCTTCAGCGACGTGCGATTGCGGAGCCTACATCGCTAGCGGCGTGCAGACAGGGCAATTTGTAATGAAGGCACCGCAATGACGCCGTGTAGGCAATGACCTACACGGCCGCATTGCGGTGCCGTCACCACAGATTTTCTCAGAGCAAGAGCCCGTGGGGTTTCGATCGCGCGCGACCACGTATGATATAGCATACGGACATCGAGTTTGCGCTAACGCACAATAAGGAACGCAAAGTGTCAAGGCGATCCGTGTCGACTGCACAAATGCGAATTCCAGTAATCAAAAAAAGCCAGTGCAGTACGTGCCGACCAGGGCTGTGCACTATAACGTTAACGTGTTAACATTAACGAGTTGACGCGTATTTTTTTGAAAGTTAACCATTAACGCTTAATGAAAAAGTCTTGAAATAACGTTAAATTAGTTCGTTAATTTTAGTGAAATTATGGCACTGATTCATATGGGACCTCTGATGTTTTACTAATTTTTGCTATGGTCAGGTGATGTTTTCAGAATTTTTACGAAATGCAGCATTAACGTGTTAACGCTGTTTTTTTTCGAAAATTAACGATAAAGGCTTAACGAAAAAAATATTCTCTATTAACGCTCACCCCTAGTGGCGACTGTGTGGTCGACGCGGAATTATTTGTCTGTCCCCCTATTTCGTTCAAAATCCATTTTGTCGTTCAAGTGTAGGCATATACTCCAAGCGAATTGGCCCCTAAAGTAGTTATTTCTCACCTTTGCTTCTGGAGGAGCCCGATTATTTTATGTAATGCTGGCGTCTTTTCTAATAAAATTGTCATTTCGAACAAAAACTTTAAGATAAATTCGCTTTTGCTTCCGGAAATAATTTCGCGAAAACTCTCGCCTTAACCGACCCCTCCACCTTTTTTGTTCATTTGTGAATAACGTTTCCTTTCGAATTCAAACTTTTAAACGGTTCATCACTATCAATAGGTAGTTCATTTGAGCAGTGAAGAAATTCGACAGGATCCAAATACCTGACATCCTCACAAGTGCCTCAAAGGCGAGGAATAACTACTTTGAAGGCCAATTTACTTAGAGTTTGAGCCTAAATCTAAACAAAAAAAGGATTCTGAACGAAATTAACCCCTTCTTTCAAAACGGGTTCGACTCTTCATCCATAGGTACCAAAATCTCATAGTTACCCATCAGATTAATTTCTGAATAAGCGAACTTATTCTCAGTTTTGGAGAGAAATTTATTTCCGTTCATCGCGTGCGTATGCGCGCGTATGCTGCGTCTCCTTGTCCCCACACTTTCTCGCTGTCTCTACCCTAGCTCCGCACCAGCACGCGAAGGAACAGAGTAAATTTGGCCCCGACCCACAGGATATATGGAATTTTGAAGATAGAAATAATAGATGGGCATGATTGGTTGATACAGTTGCAGTCAGCTGTTTTCCGCCTCCATTGTGGAATTTTACAAAAACGTTCAATTACAATGTGAACAATGAGGGAGGAAACACAGAACAGATTAGCATGAATGGAAAAAAAAACAGTCACTGGGTGGCTTTGGCTGCGATGGTGGCCAGCGGAATCGATCCACAATCAGCCGAGCCGAACGAGCGTTGCACTGCGAGTACGCGTCGAGACCACCCCCGATCCGTCAGTCTCAGTCGACTAAAAGTAATACTACCATTATATGTGTTGCGAAAATGAAGGTCTGTGCAACCGCTAACCGCCTGAGTGTCCAGTCCTTCCGCGAATTTAAGCCTTTCTCTCGTGCTCTTGTTTAAATTTGGTTCGTCCAGTCACGCCACGTTTTCATGTATGCAGCCCTCAAAAAGTACACTTTTTCTTCGAGCTAGTGACATGTTTTCATGCCCACCATAGGGTAGCAGTGCACTACTGCTGTTCATCATCCACTTGCTCAGTCGTTTTGGGAATGTTGGTCGTCTTCGCTCATTGTCAAAGGACCAGTGGAGTCCCGTGGGTACATCTCAATGTGTAGAGACGCTTATGCGGAGTTGAATGAGAATTACAACCCGCAACTTCAAAGTAAATATGTGTTGGCAATGAGAAACTCAAGCCGCGTTTCCTGCTTACTATTAGTTGATGGATTCGGAGTTCAACATAGCAAAGGAGTCGAAAAAAGACGACGGGAGACCAGACGGAAGCTATTGAAAGCAGGTATTTTGTTTATGAGAATGAACGACGTGCTTGTGAGCAAATTTCCCTCTTAAATTTTCGTGATTCTCGCAGCGACTACGTACCTTAATCCACAACTTCGCAAGGAAAACTGGCGTTTATTGCTCTGAGTAGTTAACCCAGATCCGCTCTGATTTGGACATCGTCATAGCATCCCAGATTAAATTTGGAACCGATCTAATTTAGCTTCGAGATGCTTCCTCCAAAATTGCGGACCAAAGTTCTTCACGTGTTTGTTGGAAAACTAATCGCACAGAGGGAAACTTGTTAGCGCCCTATATCGAATTTCATGGCTAGTGCAAATTCAGAACGAAATGCTGCAAGGGTGCAGAATAACAACCGGAATTCAACTGGAGTTCATGGCCGACTTTGTGACTTTCGTAGTAGGTCATCCCCGCCTAAGAATGAGCTTTGGTTATTTCCAAACAAAATATTTTGTTTTAGTGCCAAAACACTCGTTTGTAGTTTCGCTCTCTGGCTTTGCCCCGGATCCGAACTGAACGGATTTCTCCAGCAATTTTGGGATTATTAAGGAGAACTATTAGCAGTAGACCAACAAATCCGCTCTGTTTACTCCAAAGCGTTTATTGAATGCATGTGGGTCTGTGGAGGCGAGGGTGGGTTCGTAATGATGCGAAACGGATCCGGCAATTGTGCGAATGATTGAGGGAGGGGTCGAGTGGCTTGAAACTACTGAGCAAATTAGCGGTTACTCCAAGTTTGGGTCTAGATAGCAAAGCTGAGACTCTGCTATTCGCAAATACCGATCTGTGTACCCGTTTTTGATCCTGATGATATTTGCCGCATTGAAAGTAAATCAGAGACGCTCAAAATTATTGGAGCAAGGCTTATCGGACTTAACTAATTAAAATCTCATTACCACAGTTATATATTTTGCCATGACCGTCCGCTCCGCAGCTCGCTCCGCCCGGTCCTATACGAGAGGTATAGACTTTACATATGTTTATTCCACAACATGAAGCAAAAGCGGTCGGTTGGAGATCAATGTGGAACTCATTGCAACACGACCACTCCTGCTCATCCGATGGCAAACGTGTTGCACTCAGTTTTATGCGTATTGATCTCCAACAGAAAACTTTGCCAGTGGAGGTACAACTTCTCAGGGACTGGGTGGAGCAAGTTTTCTTACTTCGCTTAAATATAGACCCTAAAAGACTTGCAGTTATGAACCTTACCTGGTAAAAGAGGCAGGAGATCAGCTATTTTCACCATTACTTCTCGGGCGTCGGTATGGCACCTGCAGATGCCTATTCTCATAGCTCCGAGTTCTCCTAAAATGGCGTACCAGTACTACTCCCCTCATATCTCTTAATCAACTCTAGCGCTACATAGGCTCTGGGTATTTCTGGCGAGCTCTCGATTCCGATAATCACCAGCTGCGAGCGGTGGCTTTCTGTCTGAACATGGTTATCAGCAGCTATATTTCTCCAAGGCCCACCGCTCCACTGCTGATGATAATCGAACTCGCGAGCTCACTAGAAATGCCCCAAAGTTTAGATAGGCGGAAAGTGCCTTCAGGCTTTTTAAAATCAAATAGCAGCGCAACGCATTCGTTCGTTATACACTGGTATCAATCGTGCCACTCGTTGATTTGCTTTCGAAGCGTGACATCGTGTCGCGTAGCGACAAGACTTTGAAATGGTCATAGGCGTTACTGTCGAGCAAGTTGGTTCAGAACGGTCATACCGAGAAATAAATGACATATTTCGAATCAGGGTCAAAGAAAGAAACTACCCTCTGTAGAAAAAATTTGTGAATGAGCTGTACTTACTACAGAGACTTTCAGAAAAACCCGGGGCGACGAGTGCGAGTTAAGGGGTCTGCAGAGTTGCAGCGGCCGGCGATTGGTCGCCCAGAGTCAGCCTTGACGCGGCGACAAAAATGGTTTTGAACATTATCGTCGCGGCGTCGGTTGCCGCTCGCTGGCAGTGACGCAGGGCCGTCGCGGCGTCAAAACACTCTGCGGTGCCCCCTCGTCGCCCTTCACCCTGCGTTGGTCGCCCCGTCGTCGAAGGTGATCGATATTGCATCACCCAGCGCTCTTCGTCACTGCGTGCGACGCCGCGACTTGAACTCTGCAGGTCGCTTTATATCCACGCTTAGACGCTAAGCGTCAATTACACTCATCCCCGTAAGACGTTTGCATGGAACAGAATAGTCCCTTCCTACAATATGTGACATCATTTTGTCAGGCATCTGTATAGTCTCTTGAACATTCGAAGAGAAACCTTAGCCTTGGAGCGCTTCAGTCACGCTCTCCCATAGGGTTTTCGATTCCAAATCCGATTCCGCTCCAAACCTTGCTGTGCATATCTCGAACCATTTGAATTTCCAACAATTCCAGCTCACTCTAACTTTTTGAGATGAAAATTCAATTCTGGGAAAGTATGCGTAGTCCGAGTATTTGGACTACATCGTCTCCTTCGACATCATCGTAATAATGAAGTTTAACCACATGACTATTTCCAAAAACGCTGTTCCGTTTCCATCTCAGAAACTACAATACCGCTCATAGGATTTGGTCAGAAATCGAGCGAGGTCGGGTTTTCGCGTCTTTTTTGTATAACTCGCTTCAAAGTCAAATTTGAGCGAAACTAGGGAGATATTCATAATACAGGCGTGGAGGGCTATCCAATGGTGTAGCTATTGTGAGGACTTCGCTGAGAGCCATGGAAATTTCGCAATCAACCAGCTCTCAATATACGGTAGACACAGGGTAACACAGGCGGAGACGGTAGCGCACCATCCATCACGGTACCGTAATCACAAACCTGGGTGATTACGAAACTTTTGTAGTACTCAACGTGATCGCCACAAAGGTTAAACCTTTGGGTAGCCCTCAACGCGAGGATCACGAATATCTCCCGAGTTTCGCTCAAAATTGACTTTGAAGCGAGTTATACAAAAAAGACGAAAAAGACGCGAAAACCCGACCTCGCTCGCTTTCTGACCAAATCCTACGAGCGGTATTGTATCCCCTCTTCCCAGGAAACGAGTCGAGGACCAGCAAAAAATAGCCAATATGGCCACGAATAGCTAGTTTTTTTGCTTTGCTGGCAGAAGATGATGGCCATCCTTGCCGTTTCTATTATCTGTTTCAGAAGGTCATCATGGCAAGCTGTAAGAGCTGTAATTAATGAGAGGCTTTCCACCCGGCGTGAATGGTTTCGGCAACGTCAATTCCCCATTCACTCCACAAATGTCTTTGAGACAGGGTTTGCTGTAAGAATGGTGGTCAATAACCCCCCCCCCCCTCCCCAATCATGAAAGTGTACTGGTTCTAGCAATCCATTATATAGGTGGAGACCGAGCTTCCTAATGACCCTTAAAATCAATTCTAAAGCAGTGCTTGCAAAAAAATTACAATACTAATGCGATCCAAGGGAAAAAGGGGCAAAATTGCCAAAGCTCAATTGTTTCTGGCAGAAAATGTACGGAACTTTAGCCAAATTCAGTTGAGTGGGTGGACCAGACGCGATTTATTCGGGGCGGCCTTGCGGCATTTGCGAAAACACCGGTCACTGACAATGAGGCATTGATTGCGAGGCGATCTACCACCGCCGCGAGCGAGCCCCGTCCATTCACCAGACTAAATTTCGCGAAAGGCCTGTAAGTATGAGTGACTTCTGTAAGAATTCATTCAGGAAAAAAAACCTGCACAACTTGCTATCGAAATCGGAAAACTGGTGACGAATCAACCGGGCCTGTTGGTGCCTGCTCGTTGTGGGCTACTAATAATTAAAAGATGAACTATTTCGCTTTTCAGCGCCTATTTCATTGTCCCCTATCATCATTAGTACCTAATAGCCAGTGGGCACCAATACGCCCATTTCGGTACGCTTCCTCTGCCAACGCTTTTCGGGCGACGGCAGCAAATATACAGGCTGGGTGAGACGTTTCCGCACCCTTTTAGAAAGTGTTAAATTTTCTTCGTACTACTTGTAGGTCAACATAGTATCGTGGTCACAAACTTCGGTGCATCAAGCGCAAGAAATTCGAGCACAGAAAGCCACAAAGAATGTCCGGATAAATCTTCCGATTCAATAATTATATTTACGCAATCCGCTGTTAAAAATGACCTTTTTCAGAAATTCCTACTTGATAAGGTGCTTCTTGGGAGAAGTTTCCCAAGTAAAGGTTTTGCTTTTAAAGGAAGTCGTTTTTGCGCTTGCTTCTCAAAAACGTCGCGCGCGGCCAAGTGCGGCAAAGCTTTTAGTAATTATAAAAGTTATAGAAGAGCAATCTCTATGCCTCCGTAACGAATTAGGTGAAGGTGGGACTATCTCGAGATTCGTCCTCGTGGATTTTTCGAAATCCTTCAGTCAACGGTCTGAGACTTTCGCGGAACAAGTCCAACTTTTCAGAAAGTCCCCGATGAAGGATTTCAAAAATTCAACCTGCGCAAATCTCGAGATTGTCCCACGTTTACCTAATTCACTGCGGAAGCATAGAGACTGCTCTTCTATCACTTTTTATAATTTGTCAGTTTCGCCGCACTTTGGCGCGCGCACAGTTTCAGAATCAATTTGCTTCAAAGGCAAGACAATTTTAGGAAACCTCGGCTCACAAAGCATTCTATTAGGAAATTGAGTAGGAATTTGAGCTGTGAATATTAGAGTTCATCAACGAATATTCGGAAAACGAATATTCGGCCGAATAAACGAATAATCGAATTATTCGGAAAAGTCAGATTTTCGAATAATTCGTTTATTCGGATATTCGAAGAAGTCAATTTTTCGAATAATTCGTTTATTCGAAAGGTCCACTATTCGAATACTCGGCCGAATAAACGAATAATTTCAGAAAAATGGGAAGCAGAGTCTCTGGCGCACGTAAAATTTTGCAATCCAGAGCTTATACGTCTCCAATCAAGATGGTAGAAAGTTCGAATATAATCAGAATACTCCAATATTCAACATGAGATATTCAGAAAACTAATGGTGGAGTATCTCGCTAAGTGCCGAATTTCAGGTGTTGGCCGTAATGTTTTAATGTACTCCAACCGCGAGAGAGGTGGAGAAACGGGGGCAGGGTACTGCACGAGGTGTGGGCCAGCCAGTTTGCTCAGACCCCCCCCACTAATGGCGATTTTGCTCAGACCCCGCCCAGGAACGTTAGTAGTAGGTTAATTTTTTCTCCAATAATTCGTTTATTCGAATATTCGAGAGAGTAATTTTTTCGAATAATTCGTTTGATCGAATATTCGGAGAAGTCAATATTTCAAATTATTCGGTTATTCGAATATTCGGAGAAGTCAATTTTTCGAATAATTCGTTTATTCGAATGTTCGAGAGAGTCAAATTTCCAAAATATTCGTTTATTCGAATATTCGAAAATTTTTATTCGTTCGATATACTCTAGTGAATATGGCAGCGTTCTTAGAACCCAAAAAAGTCTTCGTTCAAAAAAGCTGTAAGAATCGGACGTTTATTTTCAAGTTTGGCAAACGCTCCCCTTTTTGCGAAACTTCGCGCGGGTATTGTATCAGCATCGTCAACGTTCGTATAAGATCTGTTGCCAGACATCTTCGCCCCAGAATTCCGGAAACAAAGTCATGCCAACCGTAGTTGCTAAATTCGCCGTAGCTGACCGTAATGCTGCCGATGGTAGAGCTCTTCGATAGCCGGAATCTTTCCATCTACGGAGATTTTCTATGGCTCCTCCCACAGATGGTTGCGCTTCACGTGGACCATCAAGTAAAATTTTCAGCCGTTTATATAGTTTCGCACACAGCCAGTAATGAAAAAAAGCGGGTGTGAACGAGCGTTCCGAAGCCTCCAAAACGCCTCAACCCCCGTTTCCGCCCCTCGAAGTGAAAAAATGAAAACACGAAAGTGCGATAAGATCAAATGCAGAAAGTACTGTTATGTGAGCTCTAATGCTCTATTGCAGTTATAGGTAAAGTCCACGTGATCAATTTAGTCTGGTCAATAGACGGGGCTGCGACGGTAGATCGCCGCGCGCGATCGAAACCCGGTTGGCCGGTTATGCGGCCAAAACTGCACGGCCGGCCGTCTGGTCCATGCGTCAGACTAAATATAATACGAAAACCATATCATTCTTTCATAACAGCCAATTCTTCCACTCTCGGAAGTCAACGCCAGCTAAGGTGTCCTTTTAACACAAAAACGGCTTTCGCATACTTATAAAAGTTGCACAGTTTTTAAACTTGCACAGTGAAAGCTACTCATTTTCAAGTATTTTTTGGTATAAGAAAGGCAAAAAAAATTCACCAACCAATAATTTTGAACCGCAAAACCACGTCCGATGTTTAGAAAAAACTTCTATTGATGCGAGCACATCGAAATCGATGGAGGGGCAGTTTTTAAAGGCAGTGTTCACGATGAAAAAAGTTTTCGAGATTCCACTAGGATTGGGTAGTGGAGGGACACTCTGTAACGTTAACGTCGAAGGAACGCATGAAAACGAGCCAGGAAGAGCCCCAAAAGAGCCCGAAGTTGCAACTTCGAGCGCATTGAAAACCCCAAAAGCGCATCACACGCCCACCGACGTGAACAAATGAATGCTCGAGATCGTGAGATGAGCGATAATTTTCAATCATTAGCCCCGTTCTTCCCTTCATTCTCAGCTTCTCTCTTTACTCAGGTCAGCTCGCATAGATCGGCTTCAAAAGACGGAAGTTACAAGCCTCGGACAACTCGTCCACCATGTTTCCATAGCTCAATCTTTGAGGGACCATACCTGCATTCACAGAAGGTCTTGTATGATTTCAGAAACACCATTGGAATCAGCATGGGGCCGTTTTCAAGATAGGCGGAAAATTAGAAAAACGATTTTCATCGTGAACACTGCCTTTAAACGAGATTTTTCCAAAGCTAAGGGTTCTGTAGGGCTTCTCCGCTATGATCCTGTACTTTAAAGGCTTGCCTGCTCAAAAACGTTTTGAAAAATGATACACGATTTTGCCCGAACGATGCATTTGAGCGTGTCTTACTATATAAGGCATCAAACCTTCCGGTGGGATCGGTTTTCAATGAGGATACTCTTACACTTTTCTCTTACAAGGGAAGTGTTTAGAGTGGAAAACACATCCGCTAAAACGACTAGTATCGTTAGTATCTCTTCTGGCTCAATAGTAAAAATGTGCAGTATCTCGCCCCAAGCTGCCGGTTCGAAGAAGTTATGAGCATTTTTCAAGCTTCGCAAAAAGGCATCAGGTATTTTTTCGGGGAGTTTCAAGAAATTTTCTCGAATTTCGCTCCAAATTTGTATGTGGTAGTAATCTAGGGTGGTGCACACGAATCTGGAGTCCATTTGTCGAAATTTCAAGGTTTAATGTATGTAGGTTACCGTCTTGCGCAGTTCGGCCTTCGACTAAACGTCAGGAAGACCGAATACTTGACAACCGACGCAAATGAGCTCGGCAGTATAAGAATAAATGGCACGAATCTACCGCGTACGGACACTTTCAAGTATCTTGGATCAACAATTACTGCTCACGGCGGCATTGTCCATGAGATAACTGCCCGTATCAATGCTGCTTGGTCTAAGAAGCGCTTGACAACCGGTGTCTTGTGTGATAAGAAGATTCCTGATCACATGAAGTCGAAAGTGTATAGGTCTGTAATACGACCTGTTGCACTCTATGGAGCTGAGTGCTGGCCAGCGACCAAGGAGGCAGAACGTCGTCTAAGTGTCATGGAAACGAAAATGCTGCGATGGAGTGCCGGCATCACGCGTCTCGATCATGTTTCCAATGAAGACATCCGGAAGCGATTTGGTGTTGCTCCCATTGCTGAAAAGCTACGAGAATCAAGATTGAGATGGTATGGTCATGTTCTGCGTGGCAAAGACGATTCCGTTCGAAAGATCGCTCTTGATTTAGAAGTCCATGGAAGGAGACCGAAAGGACGTCCGAAGCAGCGGTGGCTGGACACATTGCACAGCGATCTGAAGGCTGCTGGCTTACATCCCAATCAGGCGCACGATCATCAAATTCGTATTCTCCATCCTGAATTACCCCAGTATACAATTTTTGAGTCAAATCTGAGACTTTGACCAAAGTACCGTATACCCACCGTAATCTACTGTAATTTCCCAAAAATCGATAAGCGGACTCCAGATTCGTGTTTAGCACTCCAAATAACCCATAGAGAAGCATTTTGAGCCTTTGCTACCGTAGCGTTCCGGAAATTGTCAAAAGTGGCGATTTGCCATAGAATTTTCGCCCGATGGGAAGCTTCGGACGAATCAAGTCGAAAATTTCAGAAAATCGGCAAGTAAACCTCAGATTCGTAATCAGCGCCCCAAATAACCCACCTGGAAGAACATTAAGTCAAATCTGTAACATTTTCTAAAACATTTCGAGAGCCCTCTAATCGGTCTGTCCAAGTCCAAGACGCTATCAGTCTGTACAAAGTTTGGAAAATGTGCCTTTACCCAAACTTTGCTCAGGGTGGTAGTTTTGGGCGCTGAACACATTTATGAAGTCCGTTTCCGAACTTTCCGAAGAATAATGCGCTTTTTGGAAGGTACAGAAGGCACAAAAAAACGACCTTTTTGAGCTTGTCACTTCTTGGAGCCTGCAGCTCGGGACGGGATACTGCGCAGTTTTACTATTGAGTCACAAGAGATAGCAACGATACTAGTCGTTTTGACAGATGCGTTTACCAGTCTAAACACTTCCCTTGCTGGACCTTGCCGATAGGTTCAGTGCAACCATCGACCAACGGTGGACTCCAAGCTCTCTTCGTTACGGATCATTCTAAGGCTATTTTTCGATTTCAAAAATCATTTGGTTTTACCAAATGATGCTTTCGCGAGTTTCCCGTGCTTAGTATAAGAAAATACTGCAAGCGGATCCGCAGTTACCTAGGAGTCAGAATTTCTTTCACTGATGGGTAAAACGTAAGTGGACTTCGTCCCACTACTACCAATGCAAACAACTATAGCGGAGTCCACCAAGAGTGTTTCATTTACTTATCAATAAGAAGCGGTCGGCTGGGGATCAATGTGCATGAATCTCATACCACACGCTCGATACCGGTTGAGCGAGAGCTGTTGTGCTGCAACGAGTGGCATGTTCATTGATCTCCAATCGACCGCTTCTCATTGATAAGTGAATGAGACACTCTTGGTGGACTTCACTATACATCCATACGTCATTCTTCCAATAACAATTCATGGAGAATGCAGAGGGTTTTTCAAGTACACAGGGTTTGAAGTCATATTTAAATTTTTTATATAACAAAGCAGCATAAAATATCACATTCGAAGTTCCGTGATAGCTTCTCAATCGACACCTATTCAAATATGACAATCTACGTCAAGGGCTTAGCGTTTCGCAGTCACTAACTTCACGGTAGGTCTGTTATTAGTCCATTTCAAACCCCCTCGAATTGCAGACGCGCCGCACAAGTCAGCGACAGCGAAACGCCTAGGTACATACTACGCCGGCATCATACTACCGTCGCGGCGATGCGTGAGAAAAGGCAGTATCGATCAATCACATCGGTGATGCGCATTGGGAAAAATCCATTGCTTTGATAAACGGAATGGCGGTTCCTGGAGTAAAATGAGACAAGATATTCATTTGAGAATGGTTGACTTCTACGTTTTTACCCACACTTCCAAACTTTTGATCAAATTTACATATCGCCATGACATGATCGCGTCGTTGTTTAATGGAGAGCGAAGCCGATGTCATCGCAGCGATATGCATATTCGTTCAAAATTTCGACGATAAGCTGAAGAACGAACGAGGTGCGCACCGTAATCGTTCAATCGAATATGAATATTTCATCCAATTTCACTCCACGAACCGTTGTACTGCTTATCACAGCAATCGAATCCCTCCAATATCCAATATCGCCACGATTGGTCGATACAGACTTTTCTCACGCATCCCCGAAACAGAAGTATGATCCCGGCCTAACTACGCTTCGAAGTGGTGACTAGAAACAAAACATGGAAAACTGTTCGAAAGATAAATTCCTCGGTTATATTGAGCATCATCCTATCAGCAATGTAGAAAATAGTAGCCAATTATATGAGATTCCAACACGAACATATAGTCCATGTCCTTCAACCAGTAAGCCGCAACGCACCTCTCAACGAAGCGCAGCGGTTCCAGTAGTGGTGCTTGAACAGGGATTCAACCGATACGTCTCTGGCAGACGCTGGAATCGCTCCAAGCATACACCGGCGTATTTGGAGCATACCATCCCTGGCTCGCTTCTATTGCAAGGATATCAGAGCTGCTCCTCGAATTACTGATTGAAGAACAGACTCGGACATACTATACATACTCGAGCAGTCGAGTATAAACTACCAGTAAAATATGAAAACCACGAAGTAGCAGCAATTCGTAAACTGAGAAAGGGAGAGATTGTAGATCAGTAAGGCGAATTCATTCCTAATTTCGTATCAAAGCCTAGTTTGGTTCGACGCTGTTCCCGAGCAAATCCTCGGATCGAACGCAGCTTAACCAGTTCATTTACTACCAATATCGCAGTAGTCCACATCAGTAAAGCGGTTAGGGAGACCGGGGATAGCACTTCGTGGAGGAAAACGCCACACAAATACGAGAATCCAATCTGAAATCAATCACACTACTGAACTTGGAACAAAACCTCTCAAGGCCGGAACCAAACTTACAGTCGCGTAAGTTATTCTAGTCCAGCTCGCGTTCGGTTTATGCATCCGATCCAGACCGCACACAGAAACGCAACGAGCTCGACAGCGATAGCTGGTCACGAATCGAAAGCTATTATCAATAGCGCAACCAAAGCTGTTGATTCGCAATCAATCGCACGTTGCGCCTACACCTGCAGTCAAGACCGACAGCGGCCTTTATGGAGTTAGACCAAAATTTCCAACTCTACTGTACATCGCGTCGAGGAGACCACGACCACGCGTCATATGCAAAGAATTGAGACGCGAAATCGCCGACGGTTCGCTTTCCAAATTTCCACAGCGGGCCACAGCAAAACCCACATTTAGAGGCAATGTCCATGACCAAAACTATTTCCGAGTTTTCCCCGGGCGTCAAAAGGTCCGGGGCCTATTGCAACAAAAATGCCGGAAAAAAACCCGAAACAACTTTATTTATTTATTTATTTTATTTTACGCCGTTGCCGGCGTGCTCAAAAACTACAAAACAGTAAGTTAAAAACATGTAAATGATTACAAAAACAAACAAAACTTAGCGCAAAGCATCAACAGCCGATCACAAGACCATTATTCTGATTAGAGAATAATCTAAAAGGCGACAGTACCTAAAGTTAGGAGCCGTTACAGGTTGTGGGGCAGTCAGGCACAAAAAAACCGAAGTAGTGCTAAAAGCCTGCAACCAATCAATATTACCATTACGGGAAATAAATTTATAGCAATTCATATACCTTATACGTCATTCAACTTCAACGTAGAGCGCGCGCCCCACCCACTGCCCTCAACGGAATGTTTTATTTATTTATTTATTTATTCAAAGACGTGGAAGAAATCACACGTGATGAATACATAAAAATAAACAGAGAAAATAAACTAGCCGCTGAACAATACGCCTTTAGTTGCTGAAATATCACATTAGATTCGTTTTGTTATGAGATTTTTAAAAACCTGCACAGACGTAAAAATAATGTTTTCGTTCTCACTTAGTAGTGAGTTGAACTCCCTTGCAGTTCTATATGTGAAGAAATTCGATCTTGTGTTTGATTTTGCGACTGAGACATAGAGCCTGAGCTTTCCTCTTTTGCTCCTCGTCAATGTAGTACCAAAGAACAGAGTAGGGTTTATAGAAACTCTCCGAGTGATTATTTTGAAATGATCGAATGTTGATCGAATCACAGCGCGGTTGAGGCTAAGGAGCAGTTCTGCTGGCACACGTGACGCGCGCGACGGAGAACCGCATCACGTCGTCGTTGGGGCTCGTTAACCAAGCACCGACCAGTTTTTTTTTCAGGGGGATCACGGTTAACGTCACAGCGACGACGTGAACGCAGCGGTTTTCTGTCGCGCACGCACGTGTGCCAGCCGAACTGATCCTTGCACCTTCCGCGCTGTGCATTCAATCAACATCCCGCCCTCAAAAGCCAACGATCAGAGCAAACAACAGGAATAACCGACTCAAAGGAAACAACCAGTACTTAGGTAGGATAATAAATTTGTTCAGGCCGAGAATTTTGAAGAATCGTTATAATCATTTGATTATCGTCTGTTTTCTTGAAGTGGATTTTCAGTTGTTTGCTTTGATCAGTGGCCAATGAGGACAGCGGATGGGGCTTGCGCTGTACGGTGAATCTTAAGACCGTATAGGGCTGATTCGGGCTTTACCAGCCATTTTTTCGACACTGTTGTTGCAGTGGGCCTCTGGCCTTTCGATTTCCGGAGAAAACTCAGAGACGGTTTTTATGGTGGACACCATCTTCAAATCAGGATCGACATGCGGCGCGATCTTGACCGATACCTATTGAAGTCCATCATAGCATAACGTATTTCCTAGCTTCTTCGAAATCTATTATAATTGATACCTCCAAAAAACTCCTTCTCTTCGTCTTGAGTGAGTGGCAAACCTTGTATTAAGCAAAGTTTTGGCTAATTCTGTTTATATCATGTTCGAGATAATTACTATACGCATTAAATGTGTAGATAACTGAATACCTGAAACACAAGACACCCCACACAAGAAGCAGCCCATGGAAGACAGAAAAACGGGTTGTCGTTCCAGAGGGAGCTGAGTGGGAACACCCATGCCGATGACAGTGCGCATAGATAAACAACCAGCTAAACTTTTACAATTTAGACGATAAACCCTCTTCAAACAAAGAAAAGAACCAGTGCAAAGACTTGTGCAAAGAAACAGATAAGGCTTCGAAAAAAAATTCACATGGAGGCCGACGACATGACGAATTGCCATCGTAGAAAGTGGTGCATCCGAAGCATTTTCAGTGGCGACGGCACAGACAACGTCGGAGAAAGAACAAGTCAAAGTCGAGTTACGAATCAACTGAAAAAAACTAAGATGATATTTGGCTAAGTATTTGGCAAGTATACCCACCATGAGGAAAAAGAACAGCACGAGAAAGAGTGATGTAGGGAAGAAACCAACGAAGAATGTGCTCATTGCCCATGAAACGTTCTGGCGAGGCACCGTTCGAGTGTTCTGAAAAAGCCATAAACAAGCCCATGTACTGCAGTGTAGTCAGAACTCCTGCTCGCGGCGATGTAGTTTGGGCACAAGCTCGAGCCTTTAAAAAGCCTGGTGTTTTATTAATTTTGGAAAGGAAGGAAGTCTTGAGTTGCCGTGAACGTTTAAAAAAGTGGAAAAGTGGGCGTGGGACGTTTTCGAAAAGTCGAGCTGGTGCAACAAAACCAAGGTGAAAAATCGAAGTCATACCTTGGACGAGATACGAATCACATTCGATTTCGGGTAGAAAGGGCTGAACACAGATCCCAATGTGAGAAACGGCAGCTGTATGAAAACTGTTAGAAAAACCTGGAATGCAAAAAAATTGGGAAGTATTCTTCAAAAAGATGTATCAAAATCCACAGTCCCCCTATCGGCGCGGGGTTCCTACCCATAAATGCAGGCGATCGCTGTTGCAGCTCGTAACACGATGAAAATCCTGCTGAAACCACATGGTGCCGGCACGTTAAACGTTGTCTCAGCACGAATATCATCGGGCTCCGTGCTGCAGCAGCGGTTGTCCGCAACTGTGGACCGGAATCCGGTTCCGATAAGGTACATGCAATCGTTTTCCATTCCTCTCTTGCGGCGCGACTCGCCGCTGGGACTATGCGGGACCTTTTCCCAGATTTCGCAGCGAATTTCCCATGATTCAGCGTGTGCACGTGTGCACGTACAACCGGCATAGATCGCACTGATACTTCGCGTTCCTTGTTGTGCGTTGGTGGAAACTAGGTGCGCATATGCGATTGCGCCACCGCACAACAAGGAACGCAAAGTATCACTGCGATCCGTGCCGGCAGTATGTAGAGTTCGCGCAATCATTTCAGTCTGATGAACGGATGGGGCTGCGACGGTACAATACCGCTCATAGGATTTGGTCAGAAAGCGAGTGAGGTCGGGTTTTCGCGTCTTTTTTGTATAACTTGCTTCAAACTCAACTTTGAGCGAAACTAGGGTGAAATTCCTGATCCTGATGTTGAATGCTACCCAGTAGTTTAACCTTTGTGGTGATTACATTGAGAACTATACTAGTTTCGCTATCAGCCAGGTTTGCAATTACGGTTTATTTTTCAAGGCGGAATACATTTCCATTTTGACCATGCTAGAGATCGCGTACGGTTGTTTTTGACCGAATGAGCTCGTTATCTTGTGATAACATTATCAAATTCATAACTAACTCTATCTTAGAAGGCGTTTTCATAAGTGAATTCCGATTTCGTCCCTAATAGTTAGATAGATTGTGGCACGGTGAACATTTTGGTCCTTTTAAAATTGAAAACGGAGCACTTTGAGGCGTGTTGTGGTCGAAAGACGCTTTAGTTGCCCACTTTGCCCATTTTTTCCCTTGGATAGCGGCGGTATTGTACTTAACCCCACACCAGCAGGGAAGGCCCTGCACAGCGTGTTTTTGCGTAGTATGTGGTCTGGGATGCGCTCACTGCGTCGCGTGTCGTCTGCGTACGTGATGGCCACCCATAGTGAAAATTCAAATGTAAGTTACATGTAACATAAGAGTAACTTACATGTAATATAAATGTATGTTACATGTAATATAAATCTATGTTACAAGTAATATAAATGCAAGTTACTTGAGACATTCAAGTGACTTACATTTATATTACAAGTAACTTGTTTTGATTTTTCTGAGTGGTCCATGCGTCAGAGTAAAATGAGAACGGAAACCATACGTTGCCCCCTCTGTCTCACTCCACGCTCTCGCTATCCATTAGCCTTACTCCGCGCGGGTAACGCTGGTCGCTTGCGCCGCCCTTAGAAAATCCTCTTCACAGATTCGAAGGATCTTAATGCTCAACAGATGCACAATCGGCAGTGTCACCTCCAGTCGCTTAAAGGTAGTGTTCACGATGATTTTCGTAACCGAATTTTCACATAAAACAATGCGTTGTGTTACCAAAATTACGAAGAAACGGCGATAAACGCATTAAAACGTCGTATTTCAGTGACATTATTCTCTGGCCTGGACTAGTTGTCCGATTGGACGAACATGTTCACGGTGGTTGTCACCGGTAAAAAAATGGGGCTAATCAAAAATGGAAGGATATTTTAAGCAAAACAGTATTAGTTAGGGCCCGAAGAAAAGAACAGAGCAACAGAGAGTAGAGACTTGCAAAACGCGGGTTCACAAAAGATTTCATTGTCACAACAAACACTTTCTCTGATACTTAAAAAACGGGGTGATACTCAAGGATTTCGTGTACTTCTTTTGCGTTTTCTCAATGTCTACGTCATTTTAGTTCTACCCGGGGGCCACTTGATCAATATAGCGAATAATCTCAGAATTGAAGATTATCGTGAACACTGCCTTTAAAGGGCATCCTGGACTCGATGAATTCGTACAGGGCTCTGGGTTTTGGAGTTTCCAGGAGAAAACGTGTCTTTTTCGTCAGAGCATCTTTGCCAGAAGCCATGTCTCGCCATTGACTCACGTCGGTCGAATTGGAGAGCACTTTAGAAATGCTCCGAACTTGAACCAAATTACGGTACGACTGAAATGGGTCATGTGCGGGGGAAGCCATGTGCTCAAATGCATTGGAGTCGAAGGAGACAATCTTGAACATTTTTCTAACTATTTGCGCCCAAATTTATTGTCCTTGTTCTATTTTGGTTTCTGAAAAGAGTAGGCTTGCTAATGTTCAAGTCGTAGGCTTAGAATGTCATGAGGATCGTGAACGCGTGCGAAGTCGTGGATGGCGGCGGAAACCACCTTGCACGCAGCACAATGGCTAGACTAGAAATGCTGAAGAAACCATATAAGGTGTGGTAACGCAAATCACGCAGTTGATTTGCGCGGGCATCTGAAAAAAATTCTGTCAAAAAATGGAACAATGGCTACAGAACATCTACGTTCTACAAGGGGAGCAAAATAGGCAGAGGAAATAACCGCGCTGCAGCCGCCTGCCCCTCAACGTTCTAATGTATGTATGCACTTATTATATTTTCGGCACTCAGTGAAGTTTTCAGAATAAATCAAATTTCTAATATTTTCTTCGTTGAATAAAAGAACAAATTGAAAACAGCTTTTGAAACCATTGAATGAACGAGTAGTTTGAAAGTCAATCCTCCATCCGTCTCGATGAATATTAGAATCAAAAAATATTCGTTCCAAACTATTAGTACCTTTTCACAATAATCGATGTTTTCCTGATCATTTTTCAATAATCAGTTTTCCAGTACCTGTTCAAAGTCAAACAGCAATGGCAGAAATGATATGGTTGTGATCAGAAGTGAGAGTGAGATCATCTGGGAGGCGAACAGATGGAACGCCAGCGATCCACGCAGGGAAGCGCATCGATGGCGGCAAGCAATGATCAACTTCGGAAGGGCGAGAAGCTGGAAAATCCATAAGGCGTTTTGGGTTAGACGATAGACAAAGACCGATTCCAAATCCGAACTTGTTCGAAAGACAACTGAAAGTCACTGGCGATGCCCATAAGATGGTCGACGATTAGTTTAGTAGACTGCCAATCGGGACCGCTACTCATCGAACAATGCCAATCCCCCAATGGCAACACACAGATTGATATATCTGCCTGAAATCTTCAAATCAGAACGGAGTTTTCACATTAAAAGCGTTCTTCAACCTGCAAAAAGACACTGGTGTTCACAATCGATAGAGAAGATCCAATGGCCAACACTAATTCGTCATATTCCTGAATGGAGGCATTAGCAATAGCAGTTTTCCGAAGGGTAGTTGTCCACTGACCTGCATTATTTCCAGCATTTGCAGATTTGCCTCCGCGTTACAGTCAGTGATGAGTCCAACGAGGAGAGGCACGTTGTCCACCTGCTCCAGATGTGGTCGAACAGCTGCGATCCCTGTCGGGAGTTGGGCTTTATTTGGAATCACTTCCACCTAAGAAGAATACGTTTCATTAACAGGTATGCCACTGATATCGGTCATCATTCTCTTCACTTTGGCAGGCGCTTTGCTGTGCTTCCTCGGCATAGGAGAGTCCTGAATATGAGCTGATGAATGCAAACCCTGATCCGATCTGAAACAATTACAAGTAGAACAAAAGGATTAGTTCGTGTGTGGCTAATTACCTGGAGGGTTGAATCAGTTTCTTGCAGTCCGTAGCGTGATGATTCACGCTCCGAAAAACTGGAAACAAATGAATCATCACACGATAAAAACCCTTTCGAGAACAACTTTGGGAGATGGGACACACTTTTGGTAAGAAAGTAGTCCTTCAGAGTTCTTTTATCGGCGTCATCTGCAATTTCGGCCAGCGATACGTGACAATTCCAGCCGGCTTCCAGACCTCGAAAAAAGTATTCTTTTTCCAAAAAGCAGTGCTCAAACAATGAGTCAGACTCACCGAGTTTTTCAGCGAATACTCGACTTCTCAGCTCATTTTCACGAGAAAAATAGACGAATCTAACACACAGGGTTTCCAGTAGATCTATCAATTGTACGGCCTGTGGCATCACCTGAAATAAGATGAAGAAATAGCAAGAAAAATGTAGCGTATATAAATCCAGCGGAAACAAAACATGGAAACTACCCCAAATGACGAATACCCCCCCCCTCCCGGATAGATTCGATCAAAACTTATTTTTAACCTCATCTAGGATGAGGCCGTTCCCAGGGTCTTCAATACCGTGAAAATTTATCATGTTACGATTAGTCGTCACCCTGAAGTTTATCGTGGAGCTAGTTATAGTCCCCCCGTGAATTCCAGTCTAGCGAATAGACGAGAGGCGATCATTTGCGACGACCCGTGCGGAGTTTCTATCGCGAACGACGATAGATCGCCGCGGCCTTGTGACTAGGAATTTTGTAATAAAGTAAGGAAGACTGTCATTAACAGATGCTCAAATGCCGTTTAGTGAACAGCTTCTCACAGGGAAACTACTATTAGCCAAACTGGTCATTCCAAATGAAATGTGCTTTTCTAGAATGATTTTTGGACGTGGAGTTCGAATATGCCCTTCGCAGCTGCCTAGAATAACTCTGAAAAAAGTTTAGGGCATTTTGTCCCTGAATTTCGTCCCTATTAGGCCCTCAAAAAAACAGTAATGTCTCGAAAATCTGGAAATGGGCTGCATAATCGTGTTCAGCTCCCAAAATAGCCCCCTGGGCAAAGTTAAGATGAAAGCACCTGCTCCGAACCTTGCACAGAGTGATAGCGTTTGGCACTTGAACGGATTCTAGGTCGGGTGTTTGTATATCAATTGGGGGTTGAGGAAGCGTTTGAGAAAAATATTCCACACATGGCTCCCATTCTCCCAAGGGGTTATTTGGGGGAGCTGATCATGAATCTGTGGTTCAGTTGCCGATTTTTCAAAGTTTTCAAATAAATTCATTCAAAGTTTCCCACCGGGAGAAAAATTTGAAGGCAAAATCGACTTTTGACAATTTCCGGAATGCTACGATAGGCCCGGCTCAAATCGTTTCTTTGGGGGTTATTCTGAGCGCTCAACACGAATCTGAGGTCAATTGATCAATTTTTGACAGCTTCCTGTAGATTACGGCCGGTATACGGTAGTTTGGTCGAAGTCTTAGATTTGATTCAACAATTCTATGCGGGGGTTTTTCGGGGTGCGGAATACGAATTTAATGCCCTTTTGTCGACTTTTCAATTATTCAGGTAGGCACCCGAAATAACTTAGTATATACCTACTATATGTAGTTACGCCCGAATGATTGCGAAGAATCCGATCAATCAATGTTTCGCCTCAGTCTTGAAACGATTTGAGCTCTCTTTGGTTTTCAGATACCAAGTGAGAGGAAACTTCCCAGAATACATGGTAGAGCGAAAATTTTCGCATTCACAGAATCCAAAATGCTCTTTATTCGAAAATATTCGAATAATCGAATATTTTCGAATAACTGAAAAATAAGGTTCTATAAAAGCGAATTATTCTACTCTGCCATGAATTATGAAAAGTTTCACAACTATTTGATGTCTCAAAATCCAAAAACAGCTCAAGTCATTCTGGCTTTGCAGCGAAAAAGTGATTGATTGAATTATTCAAAATTATTCGGGCCTAACTATTATAGTTGTGCTCGAATATTCGCAATCGAATAAACATTCGAATAAATTATTCGATTATTATTCGAAATCGACTTTCGAAAAAACAGGTATTCGATAATTATTCGAAATCGACTATGGAAAAAACCTCATATTCGATTATTATTCAAAATCGAATATAGAAAAAAACAGGTATTCGATCATTATTCAAAATCGACTATCGAAAAAACCTCATATTCGATTATTATTCGAATATCGCAAATACTAGAGATTGGATTAATATTCGAAACAGACTATTGACCCTGACAATTATTCGAACATATTCGATCTTCGGATATATTCGAATAATCTAACACAGCCATTACCGGATCCTACACAGAAACTTCTGGGAGGGCCAGTGCACCAGGTTTACTGTGGGTCCCAGGACTATTATGCAGGCAACTCACTCACCCATTCCAATTTACAAAAAATGGGTGCGGAAATCGGAAGAAAATGCGGAAATACTCATAACCCGCATCCACTGACACACGCCGACCAGTTGACATCGCGCCAAGATCGCTCCATGTATATCGTTCTTTTCCTATGGTCTTCCTGTTCATATTATGATACAGTTTTTTTGGAATAATGCTATTTGCCCCCCCCCCACCGTTTCGGCTCAATTGCGAAGGGTCAGATTTTTGGCTTTTTTGGTTAGAAATCCACTTTTTTAGGCCTTGATATCTCACTAGAATCTATTTTTTAATGAAGATTTCTTTCCTAGGCCATCACCCCTTTGGTTTTGAAAATGGTGGGAAACTCTGACGTATATGTAGGCCGAGTTTAAGGGGGGTAAAAAAAATTTAGGCGTTAACATTCTCTCCGCAAGCCAAAGCAAGGGGTGGGGCACTTTTAGTGTGAAACTAGAGGGAGGAGGGGCCACCAAAGATTCATAATAGAAGGATTGGTATGGAACATTTTTACACGTTTCCAATCCGTGTGACGAAACGACACGAAGATTTTGCGCCTTAGTTTTTGTGTGAAGATCACTGGAGGTAGCCGTTCCTTCAATACTTTATTTATAGCTAGCGGGGACAACAGGTCTCTGCTTAGATATTTTGAAAAGCCGGTCACTGCGGTTGTGCACTAGGTATGCGCGGCGCCTTAGCGGCTGGCTATTCATGTTTCCCACAATGCTAGCAATGGAAAATGGCTCGATAAATTATCATGAAGTGGAATGGAACCGACGATGGAGGAGTAGTGAAAACAAGGAAAAAGACGGTACGAGCTCTGCCGCCAGGGATGAGCGGAGTTCCGCGTTTCAAAAAACCGCAGTTTCGCGCGTAGTTGACCTTCCTCGTTTCGCGTTCCGAAAACCGGAGAATATAAATTTGTTCCGAAACCCGAAAACCGATTTGCAAAATTTTGAAGTTTCATTCCGCTCATCCCTCTTCGCCGCCATAACGGAGGGGGCGTCCCACGTGTGCAGCGCAAGCGAGACTTCAAATCACACACCCTAATTCGTCGTTTATATTTCCGCCGCTTGGTGGCGCGGCGGCGTGCAATCCTATATCGATCGTGCCCGCCGCTTGTCGGCGGGAGTATAAACTACCCCTGAGGCGACGCGATCGCACGTCGGTGCGACATGAAAATAGCGTCGCGCGGGTATTCAGGTGTGAACGCTGCTCCAAAGGTCGACTACGCGCAATAGCGCACGTACGCAATTTCTCGTAAACAAGCAACGACAACTTTTTGTAGCGATACCAACAGTTTTTTTCGTGTTCTTCCAAGTACATGTGATCCTGAATATGGTTATTTTATTCCTTTCATTGTTAGATTTGGTTGTGTCAATGATAAAACTTTGAAGAAAAGCAACAACGAGCTTGCCATCGCGTGACGTGCATCGCCCCGCGCTGCATTGCAATGCTGCATTGCAATTCGACGCGATGGTCGTCGCGCGAAGGAGAATTTCGCGTCATTTCGAATGTGTCGCACCTCTTCACTGTGAACGTCCAGCGAAGACGCGACGCGACGTCACGTGATCAATACGAAGGCTGATTATAAGATTATAACATCGCGTCGCTAATGAACTCTGAAAGCGGCCTCGCCAAACGCTCGCTCGTGACGCGCTGGCGTTGTAGGTATGAGTAGCGTATTAGAGCCGCTGTGGGTGGCATCAGACAGCTGTTAGTGTAGAAACGATACGTATCGATTTTGCGTCCCGCCACTCATCAACCCTGCCTGAGCGGAATATTGAAAATATTGAGCAGTTCAAAAGCTTTCGACGCCATGTTTAAAAACTGCCTCTTCAGAGCAGTAGTGTCGCAAAACTCTGAAATCGATAGGCCCGTAGTTAAATCAAATCACTTATTCGAAATTATTCGATTACCGATATTCATTCATTCGAAATAGAGACTCGAAAATATTCATTCATTCGTTCATTCGAAAATTTTGAAGTCGAATATATTCATTCATTCGGTCATTCGAAAATTTTAAAGTCGAATATATTCATTCATTCGGTCCGTTTAGTCAAAAAGAAAACTATACTTAGTATGGTACCTACCGTAACCTACAGAAAACCTCAGAATTTCGACAAGCAAACCGCAGATTCGAGTTCAGCACTCTAGATTACCCCTCATACACGTTTTGATCATAATCCGAAAACAAGATTTTTAAAACGCCCTCAAAATTGGCTGATGGGTACCCTTACTTATTCGCGAAGCTTAAAAAATGCTCATACCTTCTTTCAGGGTGGGTCCAGGCCAGGGCTGGGCACACGTCCCGGCTTGGCGAATCTGAATATGCACCCCCCTTAGCTCGGTAATTTTCAGGCACCCCCATGATGGGAAATCGAAATTGGCTGTTTTCCGAATAGTTGGACAGCCATGATCTTGACCTCCTGATTTTGATGAACAAGAATATAAAAAAAGCACTGAATAGAGAATATTCCGAAAATGGCAACAAAAAAGGTAGCGTAATTTCTGAACTTCAAAACCCCATGAGGAAAATTTGTTAGTAAGACGGTAAGTTATGACAAAAGATAAAACATTTTTCAATACAAAACAATTGAACAATTACCAACAACAGAACTACTACTATTGCAATAGTTAATGTTTCCTGTCGAATGTTTTCATAAACCTATGGGATTAGTTAATCTGTATTTGATTGTTCTGATGTGGAAATCAGAAGTATTTTGTGTTGTGGAACAATGTTAGGATTCATGTGATTCGTAGGGAGTAGAAAACCCGAGTTTTACCCTCCTAGAATGCCTTAAAAATCGGCTTGCCGTGCGATACGGTGTTTGTACGCAGCTACACAGCGCACACGGGAATGGACGCGCACACAATATTAATAAAAAATGTATTTTATTACAGAACGGGGAGGAGAAAAGGATCGAAACTGAAGGAAATGGAAGATGGTAAAGGGAGTCTATTCTGGATGTACCCATTTTAGAAATTTAATGTAAATAAACAAAGTTAGAGCTGGTGTAAAAAACAGGTTTTTTTTTGAATGAACCGTGACAAGGTTCATTCAAACGAACCTAGTTGATCAAAACTAGCATTAAACTGAGAGCAAAGGATTTTGTTAGAAAGAGGAGAATCTGGCAAACATTTTAGTTTCAATAGGACTGATTTTTATTGTGATTTAAGGGCCTTAAATCTCGTCCCGGTTTTACCCCGAAAACCGGGACGAGGTTTAAGGTCCTTATATCACATCAAATATCAAACTTATTGAAAGCAAGGTGTTTGCCAGATTCTCCTCTTTCTTTCAATGCTCTTACTTTTTATGTTCAGAGCTGTTTTCATTCCACTAGGTTCATTTGAATGAACCTTGTCTAATCCAAAAAACTCACCCCGCTCCAACTTAGTTTATTTACATTAGATTTCTATAATGGTTACATTGAAAGTATCGTACCTCTGCCTTCTTCCATTTACTCCAGTTTCAGCCCTTTTCTCCTTCCCGTTCTGTAATAAATTACATTTTTAAATTAATATTGTGTGCGCGTCCACTCCAGTGTGCGCTGTGTTGCTGCGGACAAGCACCAGATCGCACGCTCAGGCACTCGAGGGGGGCAAGCCTCGTTCATTTTCGCTCAGGGGGGCCAGCCTTGAACCGTAATTGTTTGCGGAGATTCGAGGGGGACGGCGCTCCGACCACCGTTGAGCCATCCCTCTGCACCGCGTTGCATGATTTGCAAATCGAGCAGGTTTTCAACGGTGGAGCACACAATCTCAACACTCATTTTCGTCATTAGTTTCACCACTTCATAATTATTCTTCTGCTTTCACAATTCCGACTCAGAATTCCGTTTCTTCCTCTCAGTAGATTGAAGTTATCTATTCATTTACGTTGTGTTCAGGGCACTGTTCCACCTTCTGATGTTTTTGTTTGTGGGATCTTCGTCGTCTTGCTGTTAGGAAGGGATCCGGAGAGCTCGGTGGAAGGTAGGCCGGCGCTCAAGCGCAGACCACTATAGGTCAAATCGATTATCGCGTCGTAGTCGTTGATCATGCGGGAGGTGGCGTGGCCGCCGACATAAAAGGAACCAGAGAGGCGCTCGAGAACTTCCTTTTCCTTTCTCTGCGCCCGTGCCCTATTCCTCGTTTTTGCTGGTCTCCGTGACCCTCTCCAAACCTCTACTCAGGCCTCTGTGGCCATTGAAATCCTGTGGAATTCTGGGGGAATTCTGTAAGTCTAGGTAAGGAAAGAATCCTAGCGCTCGCAATTCATTTAGGGTTCGTGTGCGTGCTCGTCTCTTAACCACCACTCTCCGGGTTCGTTCGGCTGCCGCGCATAAGATCTGACCACTTCCATTAGTTTTGTGAATTTCTATTTCCATTAATTGTAATAAATTATTCTCGTTTTGCTGTGTGCGTTTCCCATCGTAGCCGTTCGAGACGGCAAGGTATCTATCTCATTGATTTCAATTCATATTCGGCCAACATTGCCGAGATGAAAGAAGGCAACTCCTCCAAAATGATCTGATTGAACTCCATGAAAGACTGGTCCGAGAAGCTATCAGCTCATCAATAGGTATTTTTTACCGTTCCTTCGCAGCACCTACTAGTTAAAACTTCGATTTTCAGGCACTATGTGCGCGATTACAAGTTCGCCTTCGTTGATTGTGGATGTGATTAGACAGCTCAGGAGGTAGTTCCTTTTGCAGTGAAGTTTGTTATGCAGTCTTTCTGATGAAGATTGTGTCCATCGCAGGATTACGCAACTTCGGGACCGCACGAGGAACGATTGGAATGCAAAGGCAACGTTGAACCTGCGGAACTTTGGCATCTACTCGCATCGTTATGCTGTAACATGTTGTTTTTCCTCCCTCATATATCTGCCACTTTATTAGTATCCTATTGTGTGGACATCTGAACCGTGAAAGTTGCGATTTTTGTGTTTTTTTTTCTATGTGAGGTGGTTTCCACGGATTACTGTGTCTTCAGATTCGGCGATTTTCATAAACAAAGACTGTGTGTTAGCAAGGGTATTACAGTGAAATGAAAAAAACGAAGAAGATTGAAGAAGCCGCCTCGCTTTGTATATACGTCTGTGAACATTCGGGTAGACTACCATTAAAATGAGGAGTATTCTGATGACTGTTATCAATTTTCATAATTCTCCAGTGTTTCATCAGTATAATAAAGTTAGAAATCATCTTGAATGGCGAGGAAACGGCGAGAACGGAGCAGATCCTAGGGTACCAAAAATATTGGCTTTGGGATGACCCGCGTAACCACTGCGGATGAGAACCGGGGTAGGACGGTCCCACCGCGAAGAGACGATGGGGGCGCCAGCCTCGTTCCACTGGCAAGCCAGCCTTGTCATGGAAGGAAGGCTGGCGCCCTGGTGGAGGTGGGGCTCGCCCCCCTCGAGTATCTGAGCGCTCAGGCATTCGTAGAGGGCGACCCGAGGTATTTTTGGCCGTTGAGGCTGACCCGAGGACAGAAATCAGGGGCGGAGACTTGAATGGGGCGAGGCGAGGAGAAAAAGGGCCCAGCACCGGAAATTTCGCGTCGCACGTGGGTGCGTCGCGTGGTGATATTCAAACCAGAGTGCGGGAAATCGTCGCGCACCAGTGTATTACGAAATATACCATGGCTACAGTACAGTACTCCATGGTTCCCTTTCTTCCCATTGAGGTTTGAGTGAGTCTCTGATCTCGAATTATCTTCATACGTATTGGGAGTTGTACATCTTCATGTATCCTCTGGTTCCGAGCCTGATTTACTCTGTTCCCTCGCGCGCTTGTGCGGAGCGAGGGTAGAGACAGCGAGAAATTGTGGGGAGAAGGAAACGCAGCGTTCGCACGCAGACGCACGCGACAAACGGAAATAAATCACACTCGGAAACGGAGGATAACGTGGTTGTGTATTATAATGGCCTTCGGGTTGAACACCGCGTTGGTAGTGATGGGTGAATATGGGTTGCTAGAGGTTATGTTATTGATTGTTGTATAACTTTGGCAGACCGAAAACAATAGTCACCATTAAATTACAATTCTGCAATCCATCCCCGTCAGGGATGAGCGGAATTCCGATTTCCGATGGTTTTTGGCCTTCCGATTTCCGAATTTGAGAAGGTTGTTCCGATTTCCGCAATTCAGAAAAATTTCCGCTCATCCCTGATCCCGTCCAGTTGAAGCTCTGGGCGCTTCGTTATGTACGTTTCACGTAAGTCAGAGAAGTCGCCGCGAAGAGCGTTTGAACTAACAAGAATGTAATCTAAAATGAGGTTTAATGGATTGAATAAAATGAAGGTTATGTTGAATGATCTAAAATGAGGTTTAATGGATTGAATAAAATGAAGATTATGTTGAATAATCTAAAATGAGGTTTTATAGATTGAAAAAAAACAAGATCATGCATAAGACTCGAAAATAATCAATAAACGGTGAGGAGAGCCGAGGAATAATAGAACCTCCTCGGCTCACTACGAAAATTTCCGCGGCCGGCCCTATATTGTCACTGAAGGGTGAGCCGAGGTGAATTTGGTGCCGCCCGAGTATGTATCCTCGGCTCGCCCTGTGTTCGCCGCTCGGCCCGCCCTCCACGACTGTCTGAGCGGCGAGCCGAATTTCAAGGGATTGCGGCACTCCAGATGGCTACAACTCGGGTTTTTATAGTTCCAAAGCCCTATTCAGTGCACTTGTGCTCTGCAGGGTACTGATAGCAGTTTTTTTACCATGATGAGAGACATGGTACTTCTCAAGGAGGAGGACACGATCATTAACTTCTCTCACAAGACCTTGCAAAGTCCTCAATTTTCACAATCGGATCTCTTCATAAGTCACATTCTCATGAGCTAAAATTAGTTGGCTAAGTTAGTCGTGATACTAAATGTGCTACCTGTAATTTCAATCTGTACTAATACAACAGTTCGCTGATTCTTTTTTGAACGTGAACGAGAGCGCTTCTGAGCGCTCTCTTTGTATCTTTGCCACGAATCGGTTACCACCCGTGTAATAAATGAACGTTGCACCAGAGAAACATGACATCACACCAATCCTTACTTGCTACTAGATAACGGAGTAGTGTTTATTTCTTTATCAAAGTAATCAAACAAATTATAGATAATACTTAATTCATAGAGTTATTAAAAAGAAACCTCGACAGCAACTATTAATTTTTGCGAACGCAACCTGCATATCTATCCATAATTTGAATTCTGTTAGTTTTTTTTTCGAAAAGCGGAGAAGAAGAGTTGACAAATCAAAAGAAAAGCGTGTACTATTTTTTCCCTGAAATTCGGCAGAACAGGCACTTTGTTTTTATCTGGGTGTTCGGTTTAGGCACCCCCCTTTGCCCTCTCCGCAGCGTCCAATATGCACCCCTCTAAGATCAACCGGGACGCGTGCCCAGCCCTGGTCCAGGCAGCTGGGAAGAGCATATTCGGACTCTACGTCCAAAAATGGTTCTGGAAAGACACATTTCATTCGAAATGGCCAGTTTGACCAAAAGGAGTTCCCTTGTCAGTCTGACATTAGAATAACTTCAACAAAAGTCGTGTTTTGTAACAAAATGGAGTTGGCGTTTTATCCATTCTTCGATGGGGTTCACATGGAGGCGAAAAACTGCGGGAGAAACCCGTAACCTGACTTAGGCTGGTTTACTAATAATAACTCACTATACACTGTAGACTTGAGACTAAGTCGAATACTTATTCGAATATCCGAGTAATCAAATATTTTTAGACTCATTCGAAAATTTCAACTTCTCATTTTTGTACATTTGTTCCATTCGGGGATTTCATTTCATGCGGGGATTTCATTTTTAAAACTTTTTTCTAGTATTAATCTCATTCGACTTTTCGAATATTCGGCCAGTTCAAAGTTACGACATTCGACGACTCAGCTACTGTAAAAGCTTCAAAAATAAACATGAATAATCGGATGAATTTTCCGAATTTTCACTTGGATCGGAAGGAGGACGGAATTTTAATTTGTTCATTCATTTGAGAAAAAAATTGAGAGACCTTAATCAAATCCATTCATACGTTCGTAAATTTGAAAAAACACCTTATTACTCATCCATTCAAAAATTTTCAGAAAGAGCTCCAAAATTACTTATTCATTCGGTGCTTTCTGAAAATGCTATATTCGAATTATTCATTTCATTCGAAGGATAGTGCCTATTTCCCTTATCTTGTATAATATTCGCGATCGACAAACATACTCGAGAATCGAAAACTAGGAAAATCAACTAAATCAAACATCGGCTCGATCAAGAAAAAATTCATAGAGCAGTGTATATTACAGCCCACTCAAATTCAGTCTGATTCACACTTAGTAACTGCAAATTCAATAGCATGTACGAAGTCAAACATCGAAATGTTTCCCAATAAGAAAACCTCCGCTATCCCATAAGGGCTGAAGTCCAACCTCATATTGTGCAACGATCATTCCGCAAAGAGTATGTCCAGTAAACCATCGCTGCATCACCTCATCCGCTGTTTTCAGTGGGAGGCGATCAAAAAGCGGATCTCTTCGAGAACTGTCTGAAGAAGTGCATTGGCATTCAGATTATACGAAGTCTTGGAGTTATATTCGATATTGGGATATCGAAGAGAAAAAAAAGCACCGTTAAAAATTTTTTCCACCCTAGGGTTCAACCCCTTGTAAAAAATTGGAGAAAGTTCCACTCCTGTGTTAGAATGAATGGAAGTCCCCAGCACCCTTTGCCACTACATTATCGGATACAATCCCGAAATCTCAATTCCTATACCTAAACTGTGCGTCCTCGCGAGTGTGAAATTTCTTCGAGGATCGTGAAGAAGTGGGACCTCAAAGTAGTGATTTTTCACCGCATCGTCCAATGTCACTCCAACGGAACGATATGAAAGTGCAAGGCAATAACTAAAAATGAACAGAAAACGGCAATAGCATGGGAATCTTCCTTAGGAGGAGACGTAGTGGGAAGACAGGCTCACCCAGTAACAGAATGCCTCTGGTAGAAGTCAGTGGCTGTCTTCACGATGCGGTCAGTAATTGGAACCAGCTGCTCCCCATTCCAAACATGAGAACAAGCCTGAATGCCAAAAAATTCTTGCTACAAATTTTGAATACAAAAAAATCGTTAAAGCTTTTGGACAGGAATTGTAAGAGTACGATTGAACGAGTCAGATACGAACCCCTAGCACGAGATTAGCAGTTCCCTGACAAGAAAGGTGGTAGTACAGAGACCGATCCTCAGCATGCACAGTACAATACGCCATTTCAAGTGGAGTTTGATGCTTCGTCAGTCTAAAGTTCACTCATGCTGGGTAAGCCTACCGCTTGATGATCATGTGTTCAACATACCCCGGCAAAGGTGCTTCTCCAGGTCGGCGTTGATAAAAGCCTGCAACGTACGGGAGCTGTTGGAACTGCTCAGCTGAGCTCGGTTTGAACCTGAGAAAAAAAAGCAAGAAGCATTCTGAAATTGGGAGCATTCCAAACCCTGTGGTTGTCGAACCCGATGAGTTGTGGGAAGACACATGAGCATCTTCTGCAAGCTGTAGCAATTGTCCGCGGAACAGTGGTCGCGACGGCAGAAAGGTGGTCCAAGAAAGGTGCAAATGCCGAATCACAGCGATTCAGAAGCAGACACTGGCCGATCGCGCGCAAGTTCGCATCGAAGCGACACCTAAAATGGCTTACTTTTATTTGTAGGAACCTTATTTTTGATAAACTCGTAGCTATACAGTTATTACAGCACAAAAACAGGAAATGAAAATACGGGATGGAAAGAAGACTTATGATTGAAAACAATACCGAAAGACTCTATTCCCATCGATCAGAATTGACTGGATGAATGCACCCGCAGAAATGAGTACCGACAAGAAAGTTACAAATATTTATGTACGCCTCCACAAATCTCATGGATCGAACAGATATTTGTTGTTTCACGCATCCCAGATAACTAAGAAATTCCACCATCCACATATAACTTCTTGTGCTGTGATTTTTTGATATTCAATACGTATCTACGTACAGCTGAAATCACTTACCAGTTAGGATCGTCGAACTCGACACTCCAAGTTCCGTTTGACAGCTGTTCAGAACTCAAGTCCATTATCTCAAGAGCAAGACCTTCTTTAGAATGCTCTGAAGCACGATCTTCAACCCCATGATTTCTCCTGTTCGAGACAAATGGATACTTCTAAAAAATTGCTTGCCTTCAGCATTGGGACGGAAAAATACGACTTTATCGAGACAAGGATTCATGGCAGACAGCAGCCCTTTCTTGTCGAAGAACGACGTCCCGGTCACATTTCCGAACAGAGTGACTAGGTCTTTCGCAGCACACGCTGAAGATTAAAACGAGCTCTGGAGTTATAAACTTATAGACAGGGTTCATGCCCTTTCGAATTTTCACCGGAAACCGAAACGTTATGGCCTATCGCAGCAACAATGTGGAAAAAAGGCAAAAACCGAGCGCGAAAAGCCCTATATATTCGGCCCTAGACTTGAACCTCTCGTGCCCGCCACGCCCACTTTCCCTAACGGTCGCCAATCGAGGTAAACAGCACATTAGTCGACTCTAAGAAAATAGCCACTGGTCGAATTAAGTAGGTTTTGGTAAACCGAAGATGCTGGAATAGATAAGACTAATTTGATCATCAGCGAGTTTCCTGATATCAATTTTTCAATTGTTCACTTGCATCGGTAGCCGTTATATGGAGAGGGCGTGTCAGGCGTGCCACGTTCAAGTTTAGGACCGCATGGGGCCAATTCTGGTTCGTTTTCAACCGCTTTTTTGACAGTGCTGTAGCAAGGCCCTTGACGTTTTGGTTTCTAATGAAAACCGTTTTTCGTGCAACACCGTTTGACTTTGAACATGCTAATCAACCTGACAAGTGCCAATCACACCAATATTCTCACCATTTGAGATTCTCAGAGCATTGTAGACAGCTGCGTTGCCACTAAAATTATGGGGTACAGTTATAACTGCATGACACGCGCATCCTTTTCGTCGGGAATCGCAGCACTGTGAACTTCAAGTAATCACGCGGGAGTCAGGTGGCAGTTACCACCGTTTCGCCAGAGCCTCCAAGCGAATTAGGTGATAGCCGAGACGAGAGTGCTCGCGGGTGAGATGGAGTCGGCAGTGCTAGCATTCCCTAACCAATAAGTTGGAAACAATGAGCGATAACAAATACTCATACCGTTTCCGCACAAATAGTAAAATAAAAAAGAAGGTAGGGGCGGTCAGAGGTAGAATGATGAGTGAAGGAATCGCGAAAACGAATCTAAAAATCGACTTATTCTTTCAAAAAAGCACCTGAAGTTAGGCTTACGATACCTACCCACCCACCTTGTCGAAAACAAAGACTGACTGCCGTCGTGGAGAAAACGCATCAAACAGGCTAGAATCGCCATCACTATGATCACTGGTAGCAGAATTCTCTCGGCCACAACATGCAAGCAATAGTTTAGCTAAAAACAAGGCGAAATTTCAATCGTGTGTCTGCAAAGCAACCGCCGCCATCCCGTATTTGGTGTTCCTTACAAGGGAAGGTTGATCATATCAGACGGAGTTTCGGGTTGCAATTTTAATATGTTCTAAGGAGATGACTGTGTTGCAATATCCTATACTCAGAATCTACTAAATGTATCAGGCAGTCTCTAAATAAATAAAAATCTGAACAAGGCCAGAACGGCTCGGCCGAAGTGAGTAGAGCTGATTTAACGAGTCAATTACCTTTATGTATGTCTAGAATGGATCAGGGTCTAGGCAAGCATTTTTTGTGATCTAAACAAGATCAATTAACCTAATTTTTCTACATCTATTCTGAACATATCTGAAGGCAATTCAATCGTTAAATCAGCTCTACTTACTTCGGCCGAGCCGCTCTGGCCTTGCTCAGATTTTGACCTTTTTAAGAGCTGCCTGAAGCATTTTGCAGATTCTGAGTATGGGATAGGAGAACTCTGTCTTTCCCCTAGAACATGGTGAAATCGCATCACGAAACTCCATCTAATGTGGGCGACCCTCCCTTATTAGTAGCACTTGTCCGTTTCTGACAAATTGAATCGAATAACTTTCTGAAGAGGGGAGGGGGGGGGTGGGCTTGACACTGATCGGGATGCAGATATTATACCTCACCTTGATACCTTGATGGTCCATCTTCATCGGCGGTCTTCTCGTTGTGGACCACATTCGCTCCAGGTTTTCCTGGGGAGTGAAACAGTCGTCCAGAAAGGTAAGCCTTTTTGTTTGAATGACTTGCTGAAAGCGTGCGGCCAACGCGTTGCAAGTGGTCCTAGAGTTCTTTTGACGTCACGCTGGTACCAGCAGGTGATTCTGGTACTTCATCCATCGTCGACCCGTCGCAGCACATGTCCTGCTCATCTGTGCTTGGCAGACTCAATATGGTACACCGCATCTCGAATGCCAGATTCCTTAAAGGCAGTGTTCACGAAGAAAAAGTTGCACGTTTTTTGGCTGAAACGTAAGCTTTGGGTCCCTCTAAGAAGATCGAGAACGGAATTGTGACAAAAAACGGCTGGTAAGTGGGTGAAAATCTCGTGGGCCAGCCAACCCATTGGGCCGCTCCGCCCACGTCCTAAAACAGGTCCCCTGAATTCGTAATTAAATGAGCGATGGTTTCCGATCAAAAGCCCCGTTCTTTCCTTCATTCTCAACTTCTCTCTTTACTCAGGTCAGCTCGCACACATCGGCTGTAAAAAACGGCTCGGACAACTCGCCTCGGACAACTCGTCCACAATGCTTCCTAGCTGAACTTTGAGGGGCCATAACTCCGTTTCCAGGGGGTCTTGTACGATTCCAGGAACATCATTGAAATCAGCATGGGACCGTTTCCAAGATTGGCCAAAAATTAGAGAAACGACTTTTATCGTGAACACTGCCTTCAAGCAGATCTTGGCTGCTCAGTCTATCTTGCCACTGTTGTCGTCGATTTGTTCCCAACAGACATCTTTCCAATGCCCTGTGCGTTGTTCTCAGGGCAGAGGAGGTCCCCATGGTGTGGACCCACGTTTCGGTGCCATAGCACAGAGCAGGGAGTACCGTGGAATCAAACAAGTGAGCCCTCAGCTTGCCACCTATGATCTCGCTGGTCACTTCTCAAATTGTTCCAATTGCTGCCCACGCTGCTCTTCTTCGTCGGTAGCTCTCATTCGATAGGTCGTTCCTCATATTGACTTCTCGTCCGAGGTAGACATAGCTATCGACCCGGTCCACTTCTCTGCCGTCAAGGTAGATTTGTCCGTCATCGCACCACTGGTTAGTCATCGTCTTAGTCTTGCCTATGCTCATTACCAAACCAATCGCACTGCTCACACCATTCAACTCATTGAGCATTTCGTTCATCTCTTGAGTACTACCACTCACAAGCACGATATCGTCTGCGAACCTTAGATTGGACAGCTTCTTTCCGTCGATATTCAAGCCTTTTTTCCCAAGCAGATTGGGTCATCGCATGTTGTAGGGCAGTCGTAAAGAGCTTCAGTGATATTGTGTAACCTTGTCGGACTCCTTTCTCAATTGGGATGCGTAGCTTTTTTTTGAATAGTTGTACTGCTGTTGATGTTCTAGCGTTGCAGAGCTCCAGAACGTTCACGTGGGCTGGATCCACTCCGGTATGCAGCAAGGCGTTAAGAACAGCCAGGGTCAGGCAGACCGTTGTCCAGGACCTCGACGAAGCTACGTCCCCCACATGGAGATCAAAATTTTAGAAAAATGTCCAAAACTTTCACGTCCCCCCCAGGTTCAGAAATTTTTTTACAGTATTTTGCGGTCATAATTTTCAAAAAAGTAGTTTTCCGACCCAAATTTTCTTAAAATAATTGCTGCACTCCCATTTTAAAATAATTACCGGAAGATACACAAGAAATCCCTGTCCGACTGATTAGCCTCGGGGAGTGCAGTTTTGACTTGCTCTTAGCTATAGAGCAACAACATCTATTTTGAGAAAGAAGTAATTAAAATTGTGACACAGATCGCCACACAAGATACACTATTTAAAATCTACGCATTTTGATGGAGTTTTTGTAAGAACAATGACTGAAAGCACTATCAAATAGCAGATACCGGCAGAAGTCTACATTTCGACTGATAAGAAACCTCCAACAAGGTTTGCATCGAGACCTCCGTGTGGGTGGAACCCTTTGTGGGTGAGTAATCCTTCTCAGGTTCAAAAAAGTTCGATTTCCAACTAGTATTGTTCAAACAGAAGGGGTGCGAGCGCGGGTGGGAGAGGGATGCCACCGGCGGTGGTTTGCGGGCACTGTACTGCGGAACAGTGCCCGCAAAACCACCGCCGGTGGCAGACTCGGTTTGGCGCATTGGAGCGCGATATTTTTCGACGGCTCGCCGCAGTGGTAAGTAAAACCACTTGCTCCTGAATGCTCTAAATTGAAGAATTTCCTAGCGAAGTCAGGGTAGTTAGTAGAAGATAGGCCAAGGAGAAAAAATTTTCCCTTTAGTATCTCAGGATTGCTTTTTGACAAAAAAATTACCGTTGTCCAATTTCGGCCGAAGGCGCGGTTTTGGACAACGGTTTTAGAAAACGGTAAAACGCGCTTTAGGGGCATTTCTTCGTGATTTTAAGGTGGTGGAAGGGGCGTTAGGTATAAGTTTGTGGGGAATTTCATGGAGAACCTTAATCTTTTTTTCAGAATTTTGAAAATCTGAAATTTTATGGGGGAACGAACGCACGTTGTCCAATTTTCGAAATGAAGAATTAAGGCGGTAGTAGGCCCGATTAATAAATGTAGCTCTTCTGAAAAATGTTTTGTGAGCTGAAAATTTGATTACTGCCTGAAAAATGCCCAATTCATCGTTATGTAAAGATACTTTCCTCACCTGTACTGTTGTGGTGCTGTACTATTGTTCTCTTTGATCTTTTTTTTTTTGCTATTACAATATGTGAGACAACCACATCGGAACCCCTCGTTCCAACAAGCACGCCCATGCCGATCATTTTTTCCGCAGGGCTACCGTAATTAATCTTGAACAAAACATGATAACGAACGATAACACACGCTCATAACGTGCGGGGTATAAAAGGGCAGAGGAGCGGTATGCATTCATTCATACACCGCTCTCTTCGAGAAGCCACTGGGAAGTGGCTGAGGAGGTCGAAATTGTGCAAACATGTTTGTTGGCTACTACGATGTGCTCATATCCAAGCTGACACTTGAAAAATGTTTGAAGGAGGGTCGCGGTAGCCCTGCGGAAAAAATGATCGGCATGCGCGTGCTTGTCTCGTTCCAGGACGTTTTACTCACAGAAAGAGAAACGCGACTGAAACAACCCCCGATTTCTTTTTGAAGTTTTGGTCCGAAGTTTTTACGTCCTCGCCAAAAAAACTAAATTTCGAAAATTTTTACGTCCCCCTGTTGTCCAGCTGGTCAACGCCCGCCTGACCCTGAGAACAGCGTTCGTCTTGACCGAGTCGAAAGCTTTTTTTGTAATTAACAAACGGCAAGCACAGCGGCATTTTATATTCACGGCATCGTTCGATTAACTGAAATACGGTGTGGATGCTGTCCATGCAACACAAACCCAAAATAGGCATATCATATGTTGTCTCGACGTTTTGGATATCGGGAGTATTTCTTTGTTTTCTGCTACGACGAAAACGATGAATCAAGTGGTATGACTAGAATTTGACCATTTCACCCTTAGTTATGATAAAAAGTCTGTATTTCGCGCGACGCATAAGTATAGCAACACTTGAGCAACATGGAAATATCTCACGATGATCGCCAGAATGAGCCGTTTTCACGTGTATTTCCATGAAACTGGTTCAAGGTGATGCTATTCAACCATTTTCCCGGTGAATTTCACCTGCCTTCTGACGGTAAATCTCAAGTTCACTCCTTTCATATTGATGAACTTGGCTTTTAGAACTGCAACCATCTGGGCTGGGATTCATGAACGCTAACCATGGGCTACCGCTGGGTTTGTCTCCAAAGATTGCGTTCTATTTCCTCAGCAAACCCAACTGTAGCCCACGGTTTGCCGTTCATGAATCCCAGCCATGGTCGTCCTAGCAGGCCAGCTAGGATGACCAGATGTTTGTAGTTCCAAGTTTCCAGTAAATCCTGAGTCGCTCAACGTCTGTGGTTGCCCAGATGTCTCATGGAACTTGGGAATCTAGATATTACACGACGAGTTTCCAAAGACATGGCCACGGCACCGCCGACTCACTACGAATTGTCGCTGTTTCTCGGCAAATAAGATTCCCAATCAAATCAACCGCTGCGACAACATTAAGGACTCTGAAGCCATGTTTTGACTGCATCGCTGCTGTTTTTCATCTCAGCGATTTTGCATCCGCTCCTGCAGCGATGTAGCAGCGGCAACGATTTTGTTCACAGTGCATAGCCTCACGGATGATCGAAGAAATTCAGTGAATCAGTGAAATTAATGACTGGTTGTCAGCAATAACACGTTTCGACTCGTAAACACTGATCTTGTCATGTGAAAGGGTCAACGTTCACTAGACAAAACGTGTCATTCGCATAATGGCAGCGATGGAGCGATGATCAACGACCATCGAGAATCGCTCCTCCGGCAGTGAAGCAGTAAAACATAGGGGTTGAGCAGAGTGCCAACAGGGCGCGGCGCGACCTCATGCTGGTGAGTCGTATTGATGGATCGCGGCGTTCTATCAATACTGCTTTTCATCATCAGGCCGCGCCGCTCCCTGTTGGCACCCTGCTCAGCCCCATAGGATTTCGTCGCCGCGACCCAGCGATGTAAGACGTTTGCCACGAAGCGATCAACATTGGAGCGCTTTTTCATTACGCGCGATAAAAAGGAACAGTTGTCCCTCGCATGGCGCAGCGACCACCTGCAGTCAAAACATGGCTTGAGATAAAACAATCTCATTGCCCTGAACATTTTCACAAAGTCGCTAGACTTGAGACTGATCGAACAAACATGAGCAGGAACTTGGAAAACTTGGGTGGTCCACGCATCAAAGTCACCGCTTGTCAAATCCTGCATAAGGTTATCTTCTTCAGCTATAGCAAGTTTGGAATTTCTTTAGAAAACGAGTTTTTGTCGAAGAAGATGGCCCTACGCACGATTTGACAAGCGGCGACTTTGTTGAGTGGAGCACTCAATTTTTCCATGTTCGAACTCATGTCTAATCGCGCGCGCTCGAGTCTACCAATCTTACGAAAATGTTCTGAGCAATGGGATTGCTTCATTTCAGAGTCCACAGTGGTGTCGGAGTGGTTGATTTGATAGGGAATCTTATTTGCCGAGAAACACTGCGACGATTCGTAGTGAGTCGGCGGTGCCGTGGCAATGTCGTTGGAAACTCGTCAAGTAATGTCTCGCTTCCCAAGCTCCATGACCTATCTGGGCAACCAAACACTGAGCAATTCAGGATCCACCAGAAACTTGTAGCTTTAACCAGCTGGTCGTCCTAGCCGGCTGAAAAACCATCGAAATTCAAATCCAGCATTATGGAAGAAGTGAACTTGAGTTTTCCCGTGAGAAGGCAGGTGGAGTCCACCGGGAAAATGGACGAATAGTATCACCTTGAACCAGTTTCATGGAAATACACGTGAAAACGGCTCATTCTGGCGACCATTGGGAGACATTTTCATGTTGCTCAAACGTTGCTATACTTAAGCGTCGCGAAAAATACAGATTTTTCTATAATTAAGGGCGAAATGGGCAACTTTTGGTGATATCACTTAATCCATCGATTTCGTCGCAGGAGAAAACCTAGAAACTCTCCCCAACATCCAAAACCTCGATCCAACATATGATATGCCCATTTTGAAGGTGTTGCTTTACTCATGCGTCGCAGTGTATGGGATCGACAACAGGGCGATGTGACGGTGATTCCCGATATCCTCCTTGTCTCCCTTTTCGAAAATCAGAACCATCTTCGAGCATTTCCTCTGGTCTGGTATCGATCGAGCTTCGAGATAAGAGTTGAAATGTTCTGCAAGTATTTTACACGTGACTTCGCCTCCCGCTCTGAGCAGATCTGCAGAAACACCACCAGAACCAGCGGTCGTTCTTTTCTTGAGCGACCGCAAGACACTAGCGACCTCAGACAAAATAATGGGTGACACTGAATCTCCTCTGTCACCCATTATTTTGAAGAACATCTAGGAACCGGCGTAGTTGAGCGATGAAGATCTGTATAGAGTTCCGTAACAATGCGTTCCATTACCGCTCTTGCAAATCTGGGTGTTCCATAATTGTCCTTCAGGCGCGCCGTTACGTTACGATAATCCGTTTGATCGTTTCGACAGCGTTTCAGACTCCTTTGAGCAGCGATCGAAATCAACTTGATCTTGCGATGCTGTCTGAGGGATTCATTGACTGCTGTTTTCCGGCAAACCTTGTTGATGACGGTCTTTTCCAAATGCGTTGCAGACGGATCCCTTCTCACTTCACTTCGAAGTTTGAGAAGTTCTCAGGCTTTTGGATTTATTCTTCCCTCTCCTGATTGTCGAGCTACCATCGCAACTTTTCCACATTGGAGCAGACCTTCAGCGAGCTCCCCGAAGTCCATCGTAGGATTATCTACGCTGCTTCCACTGCAGCCTCATTGTACTGATGGAAACGAACAGATGAGGGACCGTGTGAATCCCTTTTAAAGACTCGTTTGTTGGAACGGATATTGGCCCGAAGTAGTCTGGGATCGGATCCGCAGTCGAAGGACGGCACAACGCTAGTATCCATCAGACTCCACTTACGGTTCGTCGGAACGCGATCCAGCTCCGTATGCGTCACTCCATTGAGACTTTTTCATGTCCACCTTCGATGTATTTTCTTTTGGAATAACGAGTTGCCATGGAACAAGTTGCATGATGACATCAGATCCAGAGCGCGTTAGCCATTGTTGTTTCTGTTCCGTCACCATGTGGACCAACTCTGAGAGAATCCCCCGCGATAGTTCACGGATAGAATCCCCTCGGTTTCTGGTAGGGGCCGAGAGGATACTAGCATGGGGCTAACGCGGAACGATCGCGAGATTCTGCCAGTCTCAAACCGAGAGCGTACCGCGTTCGTTCATCGATGCTCCCACGATGCTCTTTAGCGGAACCGCGAGGAATCGAGCCTGGGCCTACCACGGAACAATCGCGAGATTCTACCAGCTTAAACCTGAGGGCAAATCGTGTCTATAAATTGATGTATTCGGGTTGTTACATCGCGGAACCGCGATGAACCGAGCCCGGAACTATCGCGGGACGGTCACGAAATCCTGCCAGCCTCCACCCATGATAGTACCGTATCCATGCCCTCTCGATGTTTCACCCGAGCGAGTGTTGCCTATCAGGTCAGCACGAAGCTATAAGGTATTGCCCTTGCCGTATTCCGTGGTGCTTTACAAATCTGCACATCATGAGAACGCGGAACCGGGGGGAAACGATCACGGTACCATTGCGGATCGCGAGTGCACCACGGTACTAGCGCGGTAAACCTCTCAACGATCGCGGTACCATCACGGTACGAGAACGAGAATGCCAACGGATGAGTCAATTGGGTAACTATGGCGGAACGAACGCGGATCGCGGGACTAGGAGGGGGGACGAACACGGTACTATCGCGGATCACGGGAGCATCACGGTGCTAGCGCGAGAGATTCTCTCAGAGAAGCCTCCAGTTACCATCGCGTTCATTGCCCAAAATGGCACTGAAGTTCCCGCAAACGAATTCGTAGTAAGACTTCTCCTTACTGATTCCCGCTTCCAGATCAGTGTAGAAACTATCCTTCTCCTCGTCTTCGGCTACATCGGTAGGAGCATAACAGTTCGCGATGGAGATAAGGGCCTTGTGCTCCGTCCTCAACAGCAGGACTGCTATACGTGGGCTCAAAACTTCGTGCGAGTCGACGGTATGCTGAACTCATGGATGAACGAGGAATTGGACTCCTCCAATATTTTTCGCAGTAACCTTTTGTCCCATTATTATCAGCTCTCCTTTATCAGTTTTCCTCGTGTACGGTTCCTTGACCTTCGTTTCCTGCAAACAGACGACATCGTATTTGATTCTTCTAAACTGCTAGAGGAGAGTTCTCAGATCTGCGTCGGACGCGGCAGTTCGGCAATTATGTGCATATGTTTAGACAATGTCTGCGTCAGGGCTGTGCGTAACTCAATTTTGTAATTTCGTAAATCGTAATTTTTCAAAATCCTCGTAAGTCGTGAATCGTAATTCGTAACTAATAATGAGTAATACGCCCTCACATGACCCAAACCTCATTCGATATGGAAACACTTCAGCGTTGAGGTGTTTCTACATCGAAGGTTGAGTTTCAAAATAATACTTTTCTGAGCAGTACTTGAAAAAATGTTCAGTGTACATACGTGGGATAGAAACGGCTTAAAGGCAGTGTTCACGACAAAAGTCGTTTTTCTGTTTTTCCGCCTATCTTGAAAACGGTCCCATGCTGATTTCAGTGATGTCCCTGGAATCGTACAAAAAACCCCCTGGAAACGGAGTTATGGCCCCTCGAAATTCAGCAAGGGAAACATTGTGGACGAGTTGTCCGAGGATTGTAACTCCCGTCTTTTACAGCCGATGTGTGCGAGCTGACCTGAGTAAATAGAGAAGTTGAGAATGGAGGGAAGAACGGGGCTTTTGATCGGAAACCATCGCTCATTTTACCACGAATTCAGGGCAACTGTTATAGGACGTGGGCGGACTGGCCCAACGGGTTGACTGGCCCACGAGATTTTCACCCACTTACCGGCCGTTTTTCGTCGCAATTCCGCTCTTAATCTTCTTAGAGGGACCCAAAGCTTACGTTTTAGCCAAGAAAAAACCTGCAACTTTTTCTTCGTGAACACTGCCTTTAAATATACAAAAGAAAAAAATTTTAAGCTCGACCAAGTACCAAACCTGTGACACGTTTTGCCCTGCTCATGAAAATGAAAATAAAAAAAAATCATCGCTTTATCAAACACCGTTCGGTGAAAGCCAAGGAGGGAAACAGTGTGATAGGAAAAAAATTCGGTGTTCGAGAATTTTAGGCCATATTTGTCTACGGAAAGATACATACTTGCATAAGGTGGCCCTTTCAAGAAGCATACATTTGCAAAAGCACTTTTTGATGCAGAAATCGGGTCTGCCCCCTATATTTGTGAAGCGTCACTCTTAACGACTTTCCTTCCCATAAACATAGGGTTATTGGTGTGGAGACAGCAATTCGAGATGTCAAGGTTGTTTAAGATTCCGAAATGCAATAAGGTTAGGGTTCCCTCCAAGTCTCCAATTTCGACAATAAACAACAATAAAACAATGAGCAAAATAACAAAAAAATCAGCATTTATGCCCCGCAGATACATAATGTAGAAAATTAAAGACAAGAACTGTTTCGCACCTTAGCAAACCCTCTCTCATCCGCTATACAAACTTTTGTGATTTTATTTTCTTTGGAATCCAGAATTTGCTTGAAATCTCAATTTCGAAACTTTTAAAAACTTTTTGGAAAACGTAGGTGACTTTGCAGCCATATTTTTTGTTGAGATGCTCCAAACCGAATTTCAAAACTACCGTCCCCCCCCCTCGAAGCTGGAGACAGAGATTTATCAAAGGTTATTTCGGGAACCCGTAAAACTCCCCGTCGAATAGTGTTTTCGGGTTAGAAAAATAGTTTCCCGATCCCTCAGCCGATTTCAATTCATGAAATACCAGTTTTTTTGCTGGCAACTTTTGAACCGCTCAAGATTGATGGGTGGAGAGGGTTGATTTCAAAATCACCTTGAAATTCTGCAGCAAAGTATATATTGGGTTCCATCCACCCTTTTTGCTCCATAGGCCAGCCAGGTCTTTAGAGCCCAGCGCCGATGTCCATAGCGAGGTGGGATTCCTGCGCGTAGTGGCAGACAACCGCTTCTGCAGCCCACAGCTTCAAGATGATGATGCTGGGATGAAGATTAATCGGGTTTCCGGGCATCTCGTCCCTGCGGTGATTTCATACCTCAGTCGTAGCTTGCCAGAGGTAGGAGTTTCCTCCTCTTTGAAGGCTTAGGTTTAGTATACCGGTTCCATCAAACACTATGATTAACGAAGACCTAACATTTACGGGTCAATTTGCGATTTCTGGGTCGAGGGTGAACGGCTATGGGAACGAGATGCCATAGAATCGAGTAATCGAGCCAGGACATGTCTTCAAAGTACGATTCTTTTGCACTATATGTTGCAACACCTGTTGTCTGCAACTGCGCACCGGAATTTCGCTCCGATGTAGACAGTTGGTCCATCAGATGTCTGCGCCTCTCATTTTCATCATGGGGCCAAAGTATCCCATGGAGAAAAATAACTGTGGAGCTCGGCTACACCGACTTGGCTCGTTTATGGATTAAGGAAAGTCTCGAACCCAATAATACGTTTGAGCCGGTCGGTGTGAAAAGAGGAACAGTCGACCATATGGAAATCTCGTGATCAACAACTATATTTCATCATAACCGACCCCTCTACTGGTAACTATGCCCGGCTGAGAATGTCAGGGAAAAGTTTCACAGAAAATTGAAATGGGAGAAAACAATCAAATACTGGCAATGCAAAAAAAAGGTAATTTTAACTATGCTCTAGACAGAAAATTTACATTCTCAGACGATTCTCGGCCCCGAGCCGCATCGAACAGAATCGGAGCCGCTTGACAGTTCGGCTCAATTTCTGGGTCATTGCTGTTGCTGTTCGGCCGAAGTGCAGGAACAAAGGTGGCCAGGAAAGCAACAGAAGTTGAGTCGCAGATTTTGAGAAAGAGCCGAACTGTCCGTCAGCTCGGGCCGAGAATCGCCTGAGTTGTTCCCCCAATCGCAATTTCACGATTTGTTACGATTCGTTACGATCTTAGGTAGAAATTTCGTAAATCGTAATTCGTAATGACACCCAGCCCTGGTCTGCGTGGTGATTTCCAATGACGCCCCGTCCGTCCTCGGTAGAGGCATCTCCGGGCGTCGTGGGAGAGCATATCCGATTTCGGGTCGGTTCCATATTATTAGCGAATGAAGGAGCAAGTTTGTGCTCTAGTTACTCTCAGGGTGCAGAGCCGGTGCTATCGGGGGCCGGCCGTTCTCACATTAATAGAACTAATGCTACGTCAAACTGCGTGACCGTTTGTACCGTTGGCCATTTCGCGGGACGAATTCCGGTCATCAATGTTTACCCATTCACCACGATGAGGTGACACATAAAGAGGGCAGATATTATGAATGGGATAAAGCCTGAACAGATTCATGGGTCGCCCCCCTCCCTGATAGTACCTCCATTAAGTACTTTTAAAATTCAGAATTTTCCCTTTCGCAAACGTCTTCAGGTGCCACTAATGCCAAGGAACTATCGCAGCTACCCAAATTCAATCACCCACTTGATAATCCATTGTGGTAAAACGTCGCTTACTGCAGCCGACTGCATGCAAATGCTCAGCTAGTGGTGTCGAGATAGCGATAGCCTAAAAATGATATTGAGTCGGGATCCCCTTATCAGTAGACGTATAAATTCACCTTCCTCGCGTTAAGAGGGATGGATACCCCTGTGTGTTGATCAATTACAACTTTGTTCGAGATGCGATCACCAGTTTTCAGAATTTCACCACTTAAAAGCTGACAGTCACATGGCGCAGCCTGAAACAGCAGCTAAAAACCACATGATAAGAACGAAGACGATGTTCACACTCGTCATACGATTCTTGGCTATCAAAGGTGTACGTGACAGAAAATTTGTAGGTCATTATAATCAGTCGTCCAACGAGTCAAAACACTTGCTAGCCGTTAGTCACGAAAAATTGGCATCGACAAGAGGCTTCGTCAATGCGGACAGAATCGCTTGCTGATACGGACATAGGAAGAATGCATGAGAACTTTATTTTCTCGCTGCATGTACAACGAAAAATGTGTATTCTCTCTCGTGAAACAGGGAGCATATGCTGAGCTAGAGACCTGTACATAATTCCTATTATTACTTATAGAAGGGGGCGTGTATACAAGTCTGTTGGTACCTGCTCGTTGGTGCCCCTGCTTCTACTGAACCCAGCAGACGTTTGAGTGTACACAGGGAACGTTCGAGCGATATAGCGTGCACAACTATATCGCGAAAGTATCCCGCACATTGCATAAAGGTGTCGCCGTCCGGCACACTAAGGCCTCTGGTCCATAACACCTTAGGATCCGTACCTAGGGAGTCATGGAGTCTTTGGCCACAAGCCACAATTTCGCCACCCTGAACTGTCGATCGCTGTCGAGTGATATCCAAAAAACTGCGCTCTCCAGACTTCTGAGCTATTTCCATGCACCGTTTGCTGCTTTGCAGGAAACCCGCCTCAAGGATAGACCCGTCATCAGCGTCGGAGAGTACACCATCTACTGCGGTAACGCTGACGATAGGAGAGTGGGAGGCTGTGCAATAGCTGTAAGGAAGGATTTCAATGGTATGGTCAAGGAGTTCGGCTCAACGTCGTGTCGGAATGCATTCGTACGACTGCGGGATCACAGAGGATTCAATCTGTGGATAGTGAGTGCTCATGCGCCCACTGAAACCGCCGAAGACAATTCGAAGAATGCGTTTTATGAGGAACTCAATACGTTGCTGGCCAGGATACCTTGTCAACATGCTGTTGTCGTGGGGATTGACGCAAATGCGAAGATGGGACTTGATCAGGAATCCGAAGTACTCGGTAAATGGTTCTACCCAGTGGAGCAAACATCGGACAATGGCTACCGCCTTGTCGACTTTTGTGAACGCAGTGGTCTGATTATTGCATCGACATTCAAGAGGAATCATCGCCGCCATCAGCTTACGTGGCAGGGACCAACCCGGCTATCTCCAGAAGAGCAGCGGAAGCGGAAGATGACAACTTTGAAACTACAGCTTGACTATGTCCTGACGAGGAATATTCCAGTATCGGACATTCGAAGATCTAGAGCTGTGTGGGATGTCGCATTCGATTCGGATCACCGTCCTGTTCTGTTGAACTTCACTGCGAGGATTCATAAGAGGAAGCGAGGGGCTCAGCCTCTCCAGAGGATTGACATGACAAGTCTCAGAGATGAAGAGTGCAGAAGGAATTTCCGACAACGCGTTTCTATTCACATCGGAGTACGGACTAAGAAGAAACTTTGCGACGCGGATTCTTTTGTCAAGTGCATCCAGGACGCTTCGAAAGAGGCACTCCCGGTTGTACAGCCTAAGAAGAAGTTCGCCTACGTCTCAGAAGAAACAACATCTACCTACAACAGAGTATGTGCTCTCCGAACTGCAGGAAACTTCGTGGAGGAGAAGCGTCTGAGGAGGAAGTTGCGTCGGCAGCTTCAAAGGGACCGCGAACGAGAGTGGACGTGTAGAGCTAAGGAGTTCGAGAAGGCTTGGGAGGAGAAGAATCCGAAGAAAGCCTACACGTTGCTGCGACAGTATAGCGGGAAGATGAAGAGATGTTCTCCTGTCTTGAACACTACCAATGGAGTTGCAGTTGGTGATGCGACGCTGCCAATATGGAAGGATTACTTCAGTTCACTACTGAATCGTCCAGCGCCATCAGTACCTGAGCTCCCGCATGTTCAGAGAGCACATTACGATGTCAGTGAGGAACCGCCGACTGAGTCTGAAGTTTTGGATTGTGTCCGGAAAATGAAGAATGGAAAGGCAGGTGGAGATGACAACATCACTGCTGAAATGCTGAAAGCTCTTCCTCCGTCTGGGATTCGTGAAATGACCAACACCATCCGTGCCATATGGATGAGCGAAAGGATACCCGATTCGTGGAGACATGCGATCATCGTACCTCTTCACAAGAAGCTATCCGTCACGGATCCTAAGAACTACAGAGAAATCTCTCTACTTCGTGTCATGTACAAGGTTTTAGAACGTATCATTCTCGAGCGACTTATCAAACATCGTGAAGGAACGACCAGAGATGAGCAAGCCGGTTTTCGACCTGGAAGATCGACCATCGACCAAGTGTTCGTCGTGAGAAGAGTAATTGAATCGTGGCAGCGGTTTTCGAAGCCATTACAGCTTGCTTTTTTGGACTTTGAAGCCGCGTTCGACTCTCCTCATCGTGATCGATTGCTCAATGCTCTGCGAGCAGATGGAGTCCCGGAAAAGTATGTTCGGTTAATCGAGGACATGAACAAAGGAACAACAGCAGCAGTTCGTACACCTGTCGGATTTACGTCAGCTTTCGAGGTGAAAACAGGAGTAAGGCAAGGAGCCGTTGCAGGACCTTTTCTTTTCAACTTCGCCGTTGATGACATCATGCGTAGAGTTACAGAACAGTTTCCTGCGGATGTGATCCTAACACCATCAGGACGCTCCCTTGTCGACCTGGAGTACGCCGACGACATTGTGTTATTCGCTGAAAACAACGCAAAACTGCAAAGGATTGTGAACCTCGTTTCGAAGTATGCCGCAGCCTATGGACTTCGTCTTCGTCCCGACAAATGTAAGCAGATGTGGGTCTCTCAGAGGCCTTCAACTGGAGTTTGTGTGGACGGACAACGTATCGAACTGGTGGACGATTTCTGTTATTTGGGCTGTTTGCTGAAGAACGATGGTAGTTATGCAGCGGATATTCGACAACGATGTGCGAAAGCTACGTCTGCATTCAATTCTCTAACCAAGTGCTTGTGGTCTACCACCATCGCGAAGGAAGTCAAGTTGCGCGTCTACCTATCCGCTATTCGCCCTATCATGATGTACGGATCGGAGACGTGGACAGCACCGAAAACGCAGATGGAAAGGTTGGATTGCACGGAGAGGAAGCTTTTTAGGCGTTTGCTTGGATATTTCTTGCCGCGTGTATGCCATAACGAAGACCTTTACAAGGAAATCGACGCAGTACATCAACGCTTGACACGAGGGAGGTGCCAGCATCTCCTAACGCCATCTCAAGCAGCAATGGAAAGTCGACTTCGACTGCTCGGGCATACACTAAGAAGAACGCCGGATCGTCTCGTACAACACGCTTTAAAAATGCTTCCAAATCCTGTCTGGAAACGGCCACCTGGGCGTAGGCGAAAGTTCTGGACGGATGTGGTTAAAGAGGATTTAAAGTCACTCGGCATCGAAAGACAGTTCAGGCGCGATGTTTCGTTTCGCAGGAAATGGAATAGTGACAGCTGGATGGAATGTGTTCAAATTGTGGCTGAAGACCGTGAAAAATGGACACGGCTGACTACTAGGACGGCACACCTCGGTGAAGATGCGGAATGACCGCGTCAGGCGAAAGCCAACCGATTAAGTCAAGTAAGTCATTACTTATAGAATAATATCACACAGTTACATAACTATGTTGTAGAAGCAACAAATTTCTCCAGAGTGCCCAACAACAATCAATATTTTTCTCGTACACTTCTAATGAAGTCTTCTGCATAATTCGACCCGAGGATTAGTCAGCGTCGACACTGGTGAACAACGCATTGAGTTCGAGGCTCTAATAAAAAAATTTTCACCAAAGAACAAGTGTCTACCTGAGAAGGCCTGAGGAGAATAACGTCTCCTTCCACAAGAAGAAGCCTCGGAACAGCGACGACATTGCCATCGCGAAGAGCTGTCTGGGTGAGCATGTCGTCCGACAACGGCTCACCAAATGGAGCGTAAGGAAAGGAAGAGGTCGACGTCTGAAACAACAAATGATTGATTCCTGTGTTCCAAGCAAAAACAGTAGTTTACAAGTGAGGAAATAGCTGAAGTGGGCGGAAGACATACGGTTATGGGCAAGGAGAGAACCAGACGACCACCGCTTCGGTAAAAAAATGAAACGAACTCTAGCCAGCCAGTTTTGACGTCGACAACCGTTCGCCACCGGGTGAGGGATGGCTTGCACCGCTCATAAGAAAACGAATTTTGACGCAACACAGAAATCTGACATTATTTAAAGCATTGAAAGCCTCTATCTAGGGAATGCTTCACCCGACACACGATGATTTGGAAAACCATGTCCTTGCTGAAAGTCTGCGAAAGTACATCAATAACCCGTGCTCGAAATTTCAAAAATGCCCAGGCGATTCCGAAAAAGGACGTTTTCATTGCTGTGCGAAAAGGTAATGTATCTATCCATCAGGGAACTTTCGGAGTGTCCAGAAAAAAGATTTAACGTATTCGACTCAGAACTTTGAACTGACTATGAGGGTTATTTAGAGCGCTCAACACGAATCTGCGGCTCGTTCGTCGCTATTCTGAGGACCCATAGGTTCCAGTAGGCATTACGCCTTTGAAGTCTAGGACTTGAAATTTGTTATGCGAATTCAAAATAGGTCTGCAGTGCAGGAAAAGCTTTCAAATTTTATGGAAAGAAATACAAAACTCCTTTCCAATAAAAATAAAGACTTTCAATTATAAAATTTTCATGTTAATCAGTTTTCAATCATATTTGCTCAATAAAAGGGAACTTATACGCCTGAGCAGGTTGTTTGAAAAACGCTAATCTCGGTCAATTATTTTTTCATTCACCGAACCTTTTCATGCAACTCTGTATTCCCACCCGCCATGATAAATTAATGCAGGGTGGCACAAAGCAAGATACGGGAGATAGTCGCGTCGATGGAGGCGATACACGGAGGTTGCTATCCCCGACGAACTGCTTCTCACTAGCCGAACCTGATTTTTGATTTGTGCCTCCATCTATCTATCCATCATGGCGGAGCACTGCAAGCCCCAAAATACGCCGAGAAGCGGCGTTATCAGATAGTAATACCGATCAGACCGACAGCGCTAAAAACCTCCCCGGGTTGATCGCGGTATCATGGCTGGCGGGTGGCTGTAGGCGTGTGCCTTGCTGGGCTGATTGCAGGACGATACGAACTCGTCGGCCGGGACAAGGGCGACCACTGCAATCTCGGCCGGATGGCGGACTGCCGGAATCATCGTTCGAATCGCGGGCAGCCGTAGAACCGGTGGTCGGATAGAGGGAAGAAAACCATTCATGTTTAGAACTCCTGCTAGCCCGCGACACATACGACGCAAGATTTATTGCCACTCAGACATGCCGAAGATCAATTTGCTCAAGGCTGAGGAACTTCTAAACTCCTCTGGTGCGCTAGCGCTGCGGTTCTCTCTGTTTGTCGATGAATATGCACTAATGCCCTATTTTTGCATGAGTGTATAATATTTTTTACACGCGTATTACATGTGAGTCGGGCGGACCGAAGGCAAACGGTTTGCCAAACAGCATCTACCGCGCGATCCAACGTCGCGATCGTCCCGGGATCAGACCGGCAATATCTCCACACCGGGCTAAAGCCGGTCGGAACAAGGGTAGAGTATTGTTCGGCTAGTCCTGCGCCCGCGCTCCGACCGGTGTTTCTGTCTGAGATGGCGTGCATGCTTATTCATAACCAGAAGAATACTTGGGTAACGACCATTCCCTAGCTATATGTTTGTATGCCCTCTATTTCGAAGTAAATTTTATTTGCCATTACGCGTACGTGTGCGGAGCGAGGACAGAGACAGTGAATGTAAGGAGAAAGACTAGGACAAAAATGAGGAATCAATGCGCGCAGAAAATGGTAGTTAGGGCATACAGCGCTCAGGATTCGCTTCTACCACACACAGAAATCCAATTAGAACTAACCGCGAACAAGCTCAAGCGTTGGACGCGGTCCAAGCGATCACACACGAATGCTCCTTATCTTCGCATGGTATGTCGGGCACAGGTGCAGAGTTACCACATACAAAAGTTGGCAATGAAGACACCGCGCGCAGCGACCGTTCTCACCGCCCCCCATATATTTAATAAAAAATGACTGCGATCAGGTGTGTTTCGTGATCCGGTTAATCGCGCAGACAAACATGCAGAACTGACCGCGCCAGCTGCGTTGAATTCGTGTGTGAACTCGCGTCGGCTACGAATCGCCATCTCGCACTAAAATGAATTCATCGCCGGCTCAACTACCCAAATTTGAGGTAAAGGCCTATCGCAAACGTTATTCGAGTGAGGGGATCGAACCGCGGATATAGATCGCAGACCGCGATCAAAACTCCGCTAACTGGTGGTGCGGCGAATGCTCCGCGGCTGCAGCAATTAATCGCGTCTGGTCCATTCGCTCGACTAGATTTGGTAAAAGACTCATACACAATATCTCTCTGGCTGCAGTAGCGGGACCTCCGGCTAGCAGGCCTTCCCTTGTTCTCCCGATCGCCCGGCTTCCCGAAGCTGTCGCAACCCAACACCCATTGGTCATTGATTTATCAAAAGTCGGCTGGCCGAAACTCGTCGTTTTCAACAGTTTCCTGTTCTTCGAAAGCAGGAATAGGGCCAAAGATATTCACCTTTGCCGAAAGGTCACAGAGAAGCTTGTTATCTCCCCTGGTAATCTGGACAGAGATACCTTACACCGCCCTTGAGTGGCAGGTCTGCTTCCTCAACTTGCGAAGTGCCGAACCACCTCGCGACTAGCCCGTTTGCATCATCGTATACACTGCGGCTTTGTTTTCTCGTTCATCACGCTCGGGGGGAGGCCTTAGGAACAACCGTGAAGCGAACTTCCCTTGTTCTCCCCCGAGTCGACTATTTCGAACGCTTTATCGTTGTGTATAATTCGAGGGGAGAGGGGAGAGACGTCTTCTTCCGGGGGGACGTCTCGCTCCTCTCCCCTCGACCGAGTGATAACGACCGAATCAGGTCTATTGTCCTCGGGAATTTCCCCACAAATATCTGAGCATAGTATTATAACAGGGATAATTGAAAATTTAGTTGAATCGAGTTGCTCGCGATAAGGAATGAATTTGTCTAAGTTTACCGTACCGTACAGTCGAGAGTTCAATAAGAGATGACGGCGCACAAAAAAAAACGGAATGATCGTCGTTGACTACGAACTCGATCTTAAGTTGCGTCGCAAAATGTTCGCACTCTTGTCCGAGGAGAAGCAGCATACGCGCGCACACGCACGCCATGGACCTGCGAAATAACCGCTCCGAGGCAGAGGTTACCTACCAATTCTCCATCGCAAACCATGAACTTTTGGTCTTAAAAAATCGAGCATGCCGTCGTGATGACCAACTGAAGAGAAGTCGTTTCTTATTTACTCCTGTTTTTTTTCTACTGAAGATCCATTGGTGAAACTCAACATAGGTGTGTGCACTATTTCACTCAATCCAAGCTCATCCTGTCCTCAATGAGGTCACCAATGCACCTGATGAGCACCGCGAAATTTCACGTGAGAAACAAGAAGGAAACATATTTTCGTGGTTTTTTCTTGGACAACATGAGATACGCAGCTGACGGGAACAAGCAGAGGACAAATAACGAAAAAGCAAATGCTGCGAACCACTAGCCCACTTCATCTGAAGTATATTCCTACCTAAGCAATGTAATGTCTACTTTACATGAAATTCTCCTTACAAGGGAAGTATACTAAGCGTTGGTCGGACCTGCAAAAACGACTAGTATCGTTAGTATCTATTCTGGCTCAATAGTAAAAATGCGCAGTATCCCGCCCCGAGCTGCAGGTTCAAAAAAGTTAAGAGCATTTTTTAAGCCTCGCGAAAAGGCAAGGGTACCCATCAGGCATTTTTCTTGGAGTTGAAAAAATTTTCTCGGATTTGGCTCAAATGTTGTATGTAGGGGTAATCTAGGGTGGTGAACACGAATCTGCAGCAGGGTTCGGCGTGAGGTGTGATGTATCACAGAGGGGGGGTCGGACCCATCGACATCCGGTGGGATGGGGGGTCGGACCTTCGGTCAACCAAGAAACAAAATGGACTTTTATCAGGCCGGAGGGTGGGGGGGGGGGGTTAAGAACCATACCGTTAATATAAAAAATGACGGCAAAAAGAGATCACAATAAGAGGTCAAATTAAAACTGGAGATTATACTGAGAGAGCAAAATAAGACATGAGATCAAAAAAGAAACTGAATAGTGAGAAATATCTGCGATAAAACAAATGAGGCAAGATATGAAATGGGGATGTAAAAATGAGGCAGGAACACACAAGAAGAGCTTACAATTCGCTGGTGATAAAGCAGGCAAGACAATAGACGACGGTAGCACGGCCATCGTTAATGACTCTGACATGGAGGAGTCTTGGAAAGGTAAAATGTGCCGCCAAAGCGCTCCTGGATATGTCAGCAGCAGCGGTTTTGAGTATTCGATGTCATCGAAGTCATTACAAGCGGACTATCCTGTCAACGAAATGACACAGATGTTCTGGAATTTCCTAATCTAAGATGCATTCTTAGGCGATTTAGAGTTCACAGGTTCGATCCCGCTAAATATAAAAATTTCGCAAAGCTGTAAAACGATGGATAGCTGACTGTCGCAAAAGAGCGTTGTTCACTGTGATATCTCTTACAACAAGTTTCATGGGTGCAGCTCGTATCCGAACAGCGCTACATAGGGTGGGCGGAGTCTGTTTTCATGCCCTGGGGGCACATAGGTGCGGTTTCAGGCATCAAAACCACATATAGTAATTGGCCATCCGGATGTGAAAACGCACCCAAAAATTCATGGACGCAGCTTCAAGCCGAACAGCGCTACATAGGGTAGGCGGAGCATGTTTTCATGCCCTGAGGGCACATAGGTGCGATTTTAGGCATGAAAACAACATCTAGTAATTGACTATCCGGATGTGAAAACGCATCCAAAGTTTCATGGACGCAGCTTTAAGTCGAACAGCGCTACATAGGTTGGGGTCCATGAAAAAAATCGATAGCTGTGAAATATTACAAGTATTTAACGTAATTTGAATTAGGAAGTTTCGCGTTGCTACAACGTGCGGAAAACCCAGTCACAGACCCATTTAATCAATTTCATTCTTTTAACCGGCTGAAAACGGTCTTTGAAGACCCATTTTAGGCGTGATACAATTGTATACAATCGATTTTATCGTCCATGAAACTTAGGGTGCGTTTTTACATCTGAGCCGCCAACTACTTGATGTGGTTTTCATTCCCGAAACCGCACCTATATGCCCTCAGGGCATGAAAACAGGCTCCGCCCATCCTATGTAGCGCTGTTCGGCTTAAGCTGCGTCCATAAAACTTTGGGTGCGTTTTCACATCCGGATAGCCAATTACTAGATGTGGTTTTCATGCCTAAAACCGCACCTATGTGCCCTCAGGGCATGAAAACAGGCTCCGCCCACCCTATGTAGCGCTGTTCGGATTGAAGCTGTATCCATGAAATTTAGGGTGCGCTTTTACATCTGAACCGCCAACTACTTAATGTGGTTTTCATTCCCGAAACCGCACCTATATGCCCTCAGGGCATAAAAACAGGCTCCGCCCAACCTATGTAGCGCTATTCGGCTTAAAGCTGCGACCATGAAACTTTGGGTGCGTTTTCACATCCGGATAGTCAATGACTAGATGTTGTTTTCATGCCTAAAACCGCACCTATGCGCCCTCAGGGCATGAAAACAGGCTCCGCCCTCCCTATGTAGCGCTGTTCGGATTGAAGCTGTATCCATGAAATTTAGGGTGCGTTTTTACATCTGAACCGCCAACTACTTAATGTGGTTTTCATTCCTGAAACCGCACCTATGTGCCCTCAGGGCATGAAAACAGGCTCCACCCACCCTATGTAGCGCTGTTCGGATTGAAGCTGTATCCATGAAATTTAGGGTGCGTTTTTACATCTGAACCGCCAACTACTTAATGTGGTTTTCATTCCTGAAACCGCACCTATGTGCCCTCAGGGCATGAAAACAGGCTCCGCCCACCCCGTGTAGCGCTGTTCGGCTTGAAGCTGCGTCCATGAAACTTTGGGTGCGTTTTCACATCCGGATAGTCAATTACTAGATGTGGTTTTCATTCCTGAAACCGCACCTATTTGCCCTCAGGGCACTAATGACCGTTCAGCCATTGAACAAACATTTGGTGCCATTGTCGTAGGAGAGTTGCTTTTGTCTGCTTTCGGGGAAAACATTTATTTATTGCATTATTAGGTCTTGATGTAGTCTTGAATTAAAAATTCGTTCATTATAAAATAAAAAATTACGAAATGAGGACCTCCCCCCCGGTCGTCGCCATCATTTTTCCCAGAGGGGGAGGGGGGGGGCTGAGCAAATCGCTTGACTTAGGTGGGGGGTCGGACCAATGTTGGGTTGTATCACACCTCGCGCCGTAGCCTGATCTGGAGTCCATTTGTCGAAATTTTGAGGTTTACCGTAGGTTACGGTAGGTAACATGTAATTTAGGGGGCAAAACCCGCCTTAGTATTTTGAGAATCGACAAGCGGACGTTAAATTCATATTCTCCACCCCGAATAACCCTCGCATACAAATTTTGAGTCAAATCTGAGACTTTGCTCAAACTACCGTATACCTACCGTAATCTGTAGAAAATCGGCGAATGAACCTCAGATTCGTGTTAAGCACATAAAATTGTCCTCAGAGAATGATTTTGAGGCACATCTATCGTAGAAATCCGGAAATCTCGAAAGTGACGTTTCTCCCTCGAAATTCTCCCCGGTTGAGAAACTTTAAACGAAATTAGCCGGCAACTTTGGAAAATCGACTAATAAACCACAGACTCGTGATCAGCGCCCCAAAAAAAATCCCATTTAGGGAGTTCTAGTCAAATCTGGAACATTCTTCTAAAACGCATCCAGAGCCCTCTAATCGGTATAAATAAACGCCCAACCGAAAATCCGTAAAAGTCCAAAACACTGCCAGTCTGGACAAAGTGTGGAAAATCTAAAAAAAAGCCGATATCGGCCTATTCTTCATTTGTATTATTACTCAAACATCAGTTTCATTCCTGTTCATCGTAATCAATTATAACACTGTCCTCCGCTACCATAGTAGAGAACGTATGCGTAGAATTTGCTTCGATGACACAGTTTAAGCCAACTCTACCTCTCTCAGCTATAGCGTTGTCGCAATACATGAAATCGTTCTGGGGTAAACTATGTATGAGGGGCAAAAGGCAGCATACACGCTCGCAGTAGTGGCTGAGATAGCAACGTTACAGGGGTCGTACTAATCCCTAACGCCGTTGCAAGCGCCAGAAACAAGTCAAAATGACCTTAATTGAGCCTGATTGAGCTAGAACAAAATGCAGTCTCCGCCCACTTTGTGGCAGTTCCCACCCTTCAGGACAAACTAGCGCAATATCATTACTCGGTCACATGGGCAAGTTTTTGATGTTTTCAATAACATAAGCTTTCCAGCAAAGGCCGAGCCAGTCCATTAGCGTTGTCTCCTCAACAACGTTGACGCTAGAATATGCGGTATAACTCGTCCATTGCAGAACCAAGACAAGGAAAACGGTTATTTCTTCAGTTAAGCCGAGTTACTCCAGGTTTTTTTCGTCATTTCTCGATACTCACAGCTCCAAGCCATCAATTCATGCCATAAAATTTATACCATTTTTGAGCGTATATGCTGCCTTTAATGGACTATCCTAGAGTGTACAGAATGGCTGATAAGTGCGTATAAAATGTTCAAAGACAGTGTTCACGATAATTTTCGGTCGCGCTTAAAAGAATGCGTTGGCCACCAAGAGTTCCCAAAAATGCGAGGAAACGACGAAAAACGCATTGAAACGCCTTATTTCAGTAACATTATTCTCTGGCCTGGACTAGTTGTCCGGTTGATAGAACACGTTCTCGGCGCTCGTGACGGGTGAAAAATGTGTTCATTCGACAATGGAAGAATATTTTATGCAAAACAGTATTAGTTAGGGTCCGAAGGAAAGAACGAGGGCAACAAAGAGTAGCGAATTTCAATGGATGGGTCCACAAATGATTTCATGGTCTTCAGAAAATTTTCAAGCTGTCTATTTGTGTGATTTTCCTCAGCGACAAACCTTCCTCTGAAAATCCCCGAATCGAGAAATCGAGAGTTGAGACAGGATCTGTTAGAGCGTCACACATGTTTTGCCGACAGTTCGCTTTGGCGCGGCCGCTCATGAAGCGATGAATGGCTCCGGCACACATCCAGTATACTTGTTCCAAATGAAATTTGTTTCGAATATCCGACTTTTCGACACTTTTTCGAATATTCGAGTTTTCCACTGTAGTCGGATATCAAACTTTTTCGAATACTCGACTTTTCGACTGTAGTCGGACATCACACCTTTTCGAATATTCTATTTTTGACTGTATTCGGATATCGCATTTTTTCAAATATTCGACGCTTCGACTATAGTCGCATATCACACTTTTTCGAATATTCGACTTTTCGAATGAAAAGTCGACTTTTTCCTCCGACTAAAAAAACAATCAATTGCGAGTAATTGTTTTTTTTTACGTGAGAGCACGTCGATTTCCCACTCATCCACTCGAAGGCGTTGGTGGCAGCGAAAAACATCACTTTTCCATCCAAATCAAACCTATATGGCTGATTGGTGGACGTTAAGGCGTGGCTTTTACTTGCCAGTTTCTCGTGTTGGGACCATATATTTTTGGAGGAGTTTCCGAAGCAATATGCTCTTAGTGTGTACGTTAATTTTCGCTGATATTCTTCAATTCAGATGTGAAAAAGGAAGTCCGCAATGTATGTATGTACACATTCGCCGATCAGTCGGATCGGTCGGACTTGCTTGTAAAGAAATTCGGTTAATTCTATTTGTAACATTGTTTTTCAAGTTGATTCTTATGGTAGAGAGCCTAATAGATTTTGAATTGCTATGAAACATCACATATTAAGAATTCTTCTGCCGTATAGACAAGTACCTCTATAGTTTTGAAACAGTGTAAAAAGATAGAAGTTTCAAAAAAAGTTGCTAAAAATGGATCTTGCAGGGAGATCTATTATAACACTGCACTTATCAATTACACCTACTTTTGCCCTTACAGCTCCTGTCTTCTCTAGTTGACCACCCACAATGTGCTACACTGTGGCCTGTTTGATCTCTTCCCGCCACTAGTCAATGTGTGGCCGGAAAGACTCGAACACGTCAGTTGCCTTTTCTAGAGCTCGCAGAGGTTGGTTGTTTCCAATCCTGCTCTCCCTCGGCGAGCTGTTTTCTCTTTTATGTTCGTCTACTCATTCTCTGCCAACTGCTCCCTAGGTCGAGTTGTTAAGGCGGTTTTTATCGCTTTCCTCACCGAAACAGGGAGCCAAGGCACCATCTGTGATATCGATTCCCCCCTTTTTTGACATGATCAGGTTGTTAAGGCAGTCCCAGACGCCTTCCTTGATAGTGTCCCCACCTAAGTTGTTAAGGCTGTCTGGGACGCCTTCCTTAAGGGTGGTTGAATCGCTGAGCGGGCTAGTTCGTTAGGTGTGAGTCTGAGGGCCGTCTATGACGCTTTCCTCTCCTCCCATGGGCCTTTTCGTCGGCGGTTCCACTGAAATAAGACCCATTAAGGGACGATACGTGGTTTATCGATTTTCCCCACCTGGGCCAGGCGGCGACCCCCGTGCAACGGGTTAGCATCCTGGGAGGTATTTCAAATCAATACATTCGCCACCATAGTATCACAAAATGTGATTGGCGCCTATGTGTTGTTATGTTACAGGGTGATTGCTATATTACCTAACATATTTTTTTCAGATGTCGGACAACGATTCCGACCACGTCAAGCAGCTCGAGAAGATACTTCTCGATGAGCCTTCGGACAATGGCGAGCAGGGACCTTCCGTGCAGGATATGGTGTCGTCTAAGCGAAAGCGTGTCCGAGGCTGAACTTCGAGAAACCGTCGTAATAAAAGGCGCCGCTCGAGTGACTCTGATTCCGCGACCTCTGTGGAATTGTCGTCTGATAGCAGCTACGATTCGGACTCAGACGTCAACCCAATGGTGGACAAGAAACTGTGGGAGCGTGAGGACGAATCGCGCAAGAAGTATGAGCCACCTTCTCCGCTAGAGGGTCTGAATGATAAAATTCCCAAGAGGGTAGAATTCGCATCCAGCATCCTTGAAGCCCCGGAAATAAGCGGGTTGGAGAAAAAAAAGCTCAGGGCGCGTGTGAAGGTGTCCGACCCACTGTTGGAACATTTTAACACATGCGCCGCTGGTATGTACGTGGGACTGGAGGAGCGTATATCGTATTACGAACGTCTCCCCCTTGTCGCTTCAGCACTGGCTACGGTTCCCGTTCTAGATGACGGTTTACGCGTGCTGAACTACAAGTTACCGGTCGACGAGCAATCTCTCGTAGCGGACTCGGAATGCGTCATGAACGCCCTGAACTTACTCGCCATTAGCAGAAGTGAAGCGAGTGAGCAGCGCTTCGATCGTGCCGATATTTATGTCAAGCAGGCCATGGAAATTCTGGGCATTTCGCTACACGATTCGAATGTTCGTAGAAGAGAGCGCTTCTTCAGGTAATCACTACAGTCATATTGTGTCCATACCGATTTAAACTGATAATTTCATTTCAGAAGCTACGGCGTGGACCCGGTACGTTCAGTGCCCAATTATCGTCGCTTACCAATCGAGACTCCTACCTGGTCGGCGGACAAGCCCTGGAATGAGTTCGCCGGGGCCTTGATTGGAGCAAAGCTGGCGTCTGAGGTTGTAGAAAAGACGCAGTGTCAACTTTTGACTGAAGCCCTTGTAAAGGAGCGCAAGACGACCCACCAGAAGAAGGATCGATCTCCCAAGAAGCAGCGGGAGCGGAACACAAGAAAGGAGAGGAATCGTGATTCGATGTTAGTAGGCTTCAATTCATATGTTTTTGAAGATTCCGTTCATAACCTCGTAGCGGGTAGATTCTCGTCTTTCGCTCACCACTGGAAATCTCTCAATATAGACCATTGGGCTTGGGAGACATTACGGGGGTACAAGCTGATGTTTCGGGGAGACCCGCCAGCACTCAAGGAATGTAAGAGGGTTGAGAATTCTCAGGATCCCGCCTTAGCAGATGAAGTGCAGCAGCTGCTTGATAAGGGAGCCATAGAGCCTGTGAGTTGGTCTAAAAAGGTTGGGATTTCGTCCATTTTTGAAATTCCCAAAAAAGATGGATCTGTTCGCCCAATCATTAACCTGAAGCCACTCAATAAATTCATTACCCAGGTCCATTTTAAACTTGAGTCTCTGGATATGGTAAGGGATTTGGTCCATACTGGGTCCTATATGGCCAAACTGGACTTGAAAGATGCATATTTTTCAATCCCCATACATGAAGACTACCGAAATTATCTGTTTCCAATTTCGGGGAAACCTTTACCGATTTCGAGCCCTCCCATTCGGTTTGTCTTCCGCGCCATACGTGTATACCCGCCTTACGAAACATGCTGCTACAGCGTTGAGGCAACAAGGTGTCAGATTGTTGGTCTATCTAGACGACTGGCTCCTTGTCGCTGATTCGAAAGAAGCGCTGATAATAATAATATATCCTGCGCCATCAGTTTATTGGAGAGGCTGGGCTTTATCATCAATCGTGAAAAGTCGTGCCTTATTCCTTCGCAGAGCCTGGACTTTTTAGGCATTACCATTGACACCGTAGATTATCGATTTCTGGTACCCGCTCAGAAAATCGCTTGCTGTCAAAAGGAAGCTTCTCAGCTTGTGAATGCTGGCTTGGTCAGGTTAATTACGGTTTCAGAATTCGTAGGCAGAGTGGTAGCCTTCTCAGTTGCTAATAGGTTAGCTATCCACTTTCTCAGAAACCTACAGCGATGGATAAGCACCTTCTCTCCAGTAATTTGGGAAGACTACCAGGTTAGGGCCCGCTTACCGTCATGTTGTGTAGAGGACTTGAAATGGTTCATGACGGATGTCCCTACTTCTCACTATATCAACACCTTTGATAACAGTAACGTCCGATGCTTCCAACGAGGGCTGGGGAGCTAAGTGCGGCGTTAGAACGGCGGGTGGTAGGTGGCGCACGGAGGAGAAGTCCTTACACATAAATGAAAAAGAGTTAACCGCTTGTTTCTTTGGCCTTCGATGTTTCGCGAGTAACCTACTTGACACATCGATCCGCGTAGAAATGGATAATACCTCGGCGGTTTGGTATCTTAACAAGAGAGGAGGTACGAAGAGCAGTGGTCTGAATTACATTGCGCGCAGTATAGCTATTTGGGCGGCTAAGCGACGCATTCAGATCGTAGCATGCTACAGACCAGGCGCAGACAATGTGGACGCGGACTTCCTGTCTATGAATTTCTCTGATTCTTCAGAATACACTCTAGACAATAAGGTAGTCTCGATTTTATTCCATGAATGGGGGGCGCCCGACATAGATCTCTTCGCGACTCGTTTAAATACCAAGTGTAGGAGATTCTTCTCATTTCTTCCAGATCCCCGCTGCACAGCTGTCGACGCATTCAAGCAAAGATGGTCGGGAATCTGCGGTTACGGCTTTCCACCCTTCAACATGGTGTGCCGAGTGATCAGCAAGGCAGTGCGAGAGCAGGCCAATCTGGTCCTCGTGTGTCCGAAATGGCCCAGTCAGCCCTGGTGGCCACTGCTCATGGAGCATTGTCGAGAGATAGTTCAAATCGATCGACAACCAGACCTGCTGGTGAACGCGGTCGGATGCCCGCATCCTTATCTCCAGAAGAAGACCTTCACGCTCCTAACATGCCTTATCTCGCCAAGTGCTGGAGGAAAACAGGCCTCTATGCAGCCTCTATTAAGGTATTAATGGCTAGTTGGTCTAAGGCTACGCTAAAACAGTATGATAGCGCACTTAGAAGGTGGTCGTTATTCTGCTCCCTGCGTAATATTGACAATACACACGGACATTATCTCTTTAACTGAAACATGGTTGAACGGTGGGGTTGGGTCGGTTTCTCTACTGGGTGACTGGTGCTCGCATTACGAAGTTTTGAGGTCGGACCGTCTTCGCAAAAAGGGTGGAGTTCTTTTTCTGGCTAGGAAACTTTTTTGTCCAGTTCTTGTGTTCCAGGATTCGGTCCCTGATGCATGTGAAATCCTTTGCACGGATTTGGAAATTGACTTGAAACCCATACGGTTTCTGGTTGTGTACAGGACACCATCTTGTACTTCGAATTTGTCTGAGCAACTGTTCAGTACCATCGGCGACCTTATTTCTTGTAGCTGGCCTTCTATCATCACAGGCGATTTTAACCTCCCGGATATCAATTGGAATGAACCATCTGCTTTTGCCAATGTGAGTTCCATCTCAAGAAGTTTTTAAACTGTGTGCTCGAGTCATAGCCTTGAGCAATTTGTTAGGGCGTCGACCCGTGGTGGTCATGTTCTTGACCTAGTTCTGTGTAATGATGACTGTATGGTCAATTCAGTAAGCATTTCTCCGCCGTTGGGGTCCAGTGATCACTCTATCGTTCATTTTGCACTTAACCTTCCGAGGTGTAATGCTCCCGTTGTATATAGAAGGAATTTTAGGAACGTAAATCTCAGTGCTATTCGCAATCATTTACTTCATGTAGACTGGTTCGGTTCCTTGGGCACTGTTGTCAGTGTGGACGAGAAGTACGAGCTTTTTCTTTCTATCATCCATCATTGCATTGATACTTTCGTTCCCCTTGAACCGTGTTACCGTAATAAACGAAGACTCCCACCGCATTTAACCAACCTTGAGCGATTGAGATCAGAGGCGTGGCATTTGGCTAAAACTCAGGACTGTGCTGAGTTCTGGGAACGGTTCAAAAAAGTTAGTGAACGTTTTGCTAATAAATTGAAGAAGTATAATAACCATACTGAGAAAAAAGCTGTCGAGTCAAGTGATAAACATTCCTTCTTCAGATTTATCAACTCTAAACTGCGGGAAAAACCAGGTGTTGGGGTTCTCAAAAACCCCAATGGGGGGCATTGGTGAGGAATGCTAGTGATCGAGCAGAGTTGTTGGCGGACGTATTTCAAAAGTCGTTTTCTATGGACAGTCTACCTGTCTCCAATTCTTTCGCGGTTATGGCTGATTCATGTTGGTTTTACAAAGATGAAATTATCAAGGAACTTCTTGCCTGGCCTTCATCCAACTCTATCACTTCCGACGCCATACCACTCAGCTTTGTCAAGCAGATCGCTCTTGATATTGCAGGTCCCCTGGAGTATATTTTCAATCTGAGCTTCATGTCTAGTGAAGTCCCCATCAAATGGAGGCAATCATTTGTTACCCCCATTCCAAAAAAGCCCCCTTTCACAGACCCTGCTAATTTCAGGCCAATCAGTATAACATCTATTTTCTCACGGCTGTTTGAAAAAATTCTGAAGAAGAGAATCGTTTGTCACTTGGAAGCAAATCAGGTTATCTCTCCCTTCCAACATGGTTTCCAGGGAGGGAAGTCCACTGTGACGGCAACCATAGAATCACTAAACAAGTGGACGGCTTTCCTAGATGTCGGGAAGAGTCTTGATGTTATCTATTTTGATTTTGCTAAGGCTTTTGATAAGGTTCCTCATGACAAATTATTGCAAAAACTCTCAATGGTTGGTATCCATCCGCGAATAGTTTCATGGATACGTTCGTTCCTAACTGACAGGACGTTCTCGGTCTGTGTTGACTCTTCTCACTCAACTCCAAGGCCAGTCCTGAGTGGTGTACCACAAGGCGGGGTATTGTCGCCCATACTTTTCAACATATACACTCACGAAATAGCCGGTCTTGTCACTTCCTGTGGCACCGGTTTCAGTGCATTTGCGAATGATATCAAGATCTATCGGGACGTTTCCCAACCGGAAAACTGTATCTTGCTACAACAGTCTGTTGACATTATTAGCACTTGGTCTCGCGATTGGAATCTCCCGTTGGCAAAAGAAAAAACGAAGGTTCTCCACTTGGGTAATAGCAATGCCAACAGTAAATATACTGTCAGTGGCTGTCAGATCCAAGAAGTTGACCAAATAGCTGATTTAGGTTTCACTATTACTAAAAGTCTGAGTTTTGATAAGCACTGTGAATCTATCTCGAATAAAGCAAATTTTGCTATGAATAATATTTTCAGGGGGTTGTCAACTTGCAATCCCTCTGTGCTTATCAGAGCTTACACCACGTATGTAAGGCCTCTACTCGTAGTTTGGTACCCCGGTATTCAACCCCGCCAAACTCAAGAACATTAATAGATTGGAAAAGATACAGAACAATTTCACTAGAAGAGTTCTTATCAGACAGCATGGCTTCATTTATGGACAATTGCCCTCCGCTGCTGACAGAAATGCACTCTTTGGCCTAGAGCCTTTGGCTCTCAGAAGGAAAAAGAACGATTTGTTTCTGTTCCATCATATCCTTTTCGATGGCAAGTTTGGTCTTAGGCCTGGGGATTTCGTGAGAACGAGAGATTCGGTAACCCGGGGGGGGGGGTCCGATTAAATTCCACCGTACCGTGTCAAATCTTGAGTGTCGGCGCTGCTTTTTCACTAATAGAATTGTTCCGGTATTCGAAGATCTCAGTCGGAACGATACTATTCCTATAAACTTCGGCGCCTATAAGAACTTAGTGCACATGAAACTGGCTTCCGGGGAGCAGCGGAGTGACCCTCCGTAGTGCTGGGTTGCTCGTTTCCCTGTGCTATTCTTCGGACTGATCCATCGTTGTTCTCGTTTCATTGGTTTACAGTATCTTTGCTCTGAATATTCTGTTTGAGGTTGATAGTTTGTTTTCCTGTTTTCTCTTTTTTTTTCTCCACACGAGTGTAAACTTGTGTAAATAAATATATATAATATTAACCCCAAAATTAAGGATATTGTCAATTTCCTATCAAAGCTGCACGCTAGTGGGGTTAGCTTTTCCACGGCCAACACTCATAAATCAGCTATAGTGGTGTATATTGAGTGTTTACGAGGGAGGATGAACGAGGACGATAAGCTCTTACTTGCAAAATTCATGAAGGGACTTTTTCGAATTCGTCCTTCCAAACCGCGATATAATTCAGTGTGAGATGTTGCGCAGGTCGTGCGCTTCCTAGACAATCTGGGTAACAATGACAGTTTGTCGATAAAGGGTCTCACACTCAAAATCACTATGCTACTGGCCTTAATTTCTCCCAAAAGGGTTTCAGATTTAGCCGCACTAAGCTTAGATTCGGTTCAGCAGGGAGATTCGAAATGGGTATTCAGGCTAGATTATATGAATAAAAATCGCAAGGTTGGTTCGGTAGCACATTCAGCCATTTTCACCACCTTTCCTGAAAATCCTCGCCTGTGTCCTATTACCACACTGAGAGCCTACCTCTGTAGGACAGTTATGCACAGGTTTCGATTCAGGCACTTACTCATTTCGTACCAAAAACCATACTCAAAGGTCACAGCCACGACAATTTCTCGTTGACTCAAAGAGCTCTTGCTCCAAGCCGGGGTGGGCTTGGGCTATGGGGCGCATTCAACCAGGGCGGCCGCTACGACTGCGGCAAAGCTGAAGGGCGTGTCCTCGAAAGCAATAATGGAGGCGGCGAACTGGATGCCAAATGGGTCGACCTTTGAACGATTTTATTTCAAGGGCCCCTCAGAGTCATTCCAAAACTCCATCCTTTCGGAAACGTATATTGAAGAAGCAGATGTAATTGATAAGTGCAGTGTTATATAATTGTATATTTTGCTAGACAACGCAGTTGTTGAAGTAAAATATTTATTATATTAACTGCTATCATCAATTACAGACACACACCCGCTTTGATTCCCAACCCTACAGGTCCTTACGTTTCCAAATCAGACTATACTTCTCTTTTCCGAGCGAAACCTTCTCGAGCACAGTCGCCCCGCCCGGCTCGAAGTACGCACAAGAAAAACGAGAAGTCGAGAAAGGACACCAAGAAGAAGTGATGCGCTTACATCAGCAGTCACAGGAAACCTTGTTGCTAATTCCATGTTATTGCGTTGCATTAACTAGATAAAGAAATAAAGTCGGTTTCTCTCCTTGGTACTTTCCATCAACCAACCAGTTGCTCTCTCTAGAAGAGGCAACTAACGTGTTCGAGTCTTTCCGGCCACACATTGACTAGTGGCGGGAAGAGATCAAACAGGCCACAGTGTAGCACACTGTGGGTGGTCAACTAGAGAAGACAGGAGCTGTAAGGGCAAAAGCAGATGTAATTGATAATAGCAGTTAATATAATAAATATTTTACTTCAACAACTGCGTTGTCTAGCAAAATATACAATTCTCTGCCAACGGATCGCGAAATGCCTGACAAGAAAACCGGAGATGCCCAGGGTTTCGGAAGCATCTAGTCTAATTTTGTCGAGAGAATTTACGTAAACTACGGACATAATGGCCCCAGTATGTGGAATTTTAGCTACTGTGCTTCTCTGGATCAAATTCCGGTCCGCAATTGCGTCTCGATACGCTTTTCGGCCGCACGCTTCCAAGTCGGAAGAGTTTCCAGTGCCGCAGTCGCCGATCTGTTTACTCTAGGTAGGTTTCGGAAACTGCAAACTTTGAAAAATTGAAGAAAACTGTATAGAAGCCAAATCGAGTCGGCTTCGGAAACTCGACAGACTCGAGCGCGTGCGGCCGCAAAGCGTGTCAAGACGCAATTACGGACCGGAATTTGGCCCAGAGAAGCACAGTACGTTAACCTCCCGAATTTCGAAAATTCTCGCCACATCACCCACATAACTATGATTGATCACTGGTTGAGAGATAGCCGCGACGAACACACGTGGCACGCACGCAAGCGAAGAGGTAATGATAGTCATGAACATCGACCCGCTGCGCCCGGGCTACCTCTCGACCAGCGATCGACGATATGTACAGGCTATAAAACGGCAAAATTCACATGGTTCCTACGCGTGCTGATGCAGAGCGGACGTTAGAGAAAGTGAGAGAGCGGAGGGCAGACGGAGGCTGAGGCGTCGCGCGCGCCGCTCGTGCCTCGAATGATGTGAATTACCACGTTTTACAGAGGGCATATCCTTGCTGCGAATGCGAAAAAAAGGTGGGAATTCTCGCTCGCCTTGAACGATCCACCCTGTCCCATTCCGTACCCCAGATGTACCCCAGCTGCACCGTCCGCATTCTCTGGGAAGCCGAGAAATAGCCGCGAAGTTTTTTTTTGATTCATTATCGATCGACAGCACAACTGATTTTCTTGGTGAGTAACGGTTTTTCTTTTTTTTTCCTGTTTGTTTCGGCATTGTTTTTAATTCTGACTGTTTAAATATTGCGAATAGGGGCTATTCTTAGTGCATGAAGGAAATTAGCCGTTAGTTCGGGCTTCGAAGTGTCTTTTTTTTCAAAATTCTGTTTTGAAAAAAAAACGGCGAATCCCTCTCGCCCACTAAGAAGAGCCTCTATTCGTAATATTATAAGAGTAAGAAACAAAAATGAAGCATAAACAAGCGTGAAAAAAAAGAAAAACCGTAACTCACCCAGAATATCAGCTGTGTGTCGAGCGATGGCGGAATCTGGCAAATATCCAGGTTTTCCACCGTAGTTTCAGTGTGTGACCGCAACCGCACCATGTGCTTTTAACATTGCGGTAAACTGTACTATCGCTCCGAGGTTCTTGGGTTGGTACCAGATCTATGTGGAGGAGACGAACCTACTCACTGGAAAGTCGCTTCGCCAACAAATCACTAAATAGACCCAAAATACATTCAAGCCTTTACGAATACGACGATCAATGCGCTGCGCAACCTAAAGGGGATTCAAAAAACCAAGCTCTTATCTCTATCTTATAGTGGTTGCCATTAGCAAGAGGTTTGCCGTTGATGAATCCCTTAGAAGGTATGCGATGCAGTCAAATGACACGAAATTACAATGTTATTGTATACTAACAATAATGAGCCATCAACCCTACTTCACGCCCGTTATTCATAGCGCACTGGCTCGGCGTCCGAGTATAACTACTTCTACACGTGAGAACTGACTATGAGTATTCCAGCGACACCGCTTTAGTGGAGCGGGGAAAAGTTGGGCCCCAACTGTACCACACACGCGATTTCCGAGTGCGTATTCTGACTCATTGCAACGCAGGACGATGCGGAATTTTAAAAAGTTGAAGTGCGATGAAATTGATGGAGGGGTTATGAAGCGGATGATGAAACTCCCACAGAGGTACGAGAGACCCCACAACGGTGGAGCGAACGGAGTCTCAGGCCATTTAGGGGCCGAATAGACTGCCGTCGCTGGAAGACGCGGCAGCATGCAATGGAGGGGAATCGATCGTGCGCCGCCGTATGATCAATACTCCTCCATTGCATCCCGCCGCGCCTTTTGGCGGCGGGAGTCTATTCGGCCCCTTATACTCGCGAGGCACAGCCGCGCGTTACGCGCGTGACTTTCGGCACTGAGGAGTAGTACATTGTTCAAATCAGCAGTTATCCCGAAATCAGCGTAAAAATATGTAAACTAGGGAAGGGTTAACTCGCTGTCACTGTGTCTACGTAATTCTTGCACATGCATATTGAGCTTCTGATCGAGTAATCTAGCTGCTTTTGTCTGAGAAAAGGATGGTTAGAGAGAAAATCGTCGTCTCCGCGATGATAATCTACGTTTTTTTGCGCGTCTGTACTCATCACTCTGGCCAATTGTTGGATTTCAAAATTAAGCCTGAAAATATTTATAACCTAAGAATGTATATAAATTTTATGCTGTGGAAAAACGTATATAGTGTACGCTGAACACATTTAATTGATTTTTGAAAATTTTCTGTTTCCTGCCTTCTGCCCATTTTCGGAGATTTTTCTCTGTTTTCTGTCAAACTGGATTTTCTGTTTTCTGTTTCCAAAAAAAAATTCCCGCACATCCCTGGTTGAGATCGCTTTCCAGCACAGGTTGTCGCTAAACCCGCAAATTCTCGCAATAATTATGGCGAGAATTCACGAGCTAAGTGAGAGCGAGATCAATGTAGCGAGCGTTCGTTTTTACGAAGAAATTACGTAAAACTTGCACCTTGCACCTTTGATCCAAGAATATGCGGGTTCTGGCGAAAGTCGCTAAAACCCGAAAAACTCTCACTTGACTGAATGAGAGGGCATAAGGCCGCTCCCTCAGAAAATCGTCCGCAGAGTTCTGAATTGGTGAATGCGAAAGGGAACAACTTGACAGACGCACAGACGGGTGCCCACAACGCTACATCCAATTAGGTATCCTATGAAATTATTGTGCCTTTGTTGTTATGACCCGCGCTGTAGTCATCTAAAAATAGCAGAAGTCTGTCTGCACCATGAATAAGGTTTCTTGAAAAACCGCCCCCAACAGACTAAAACCCACAAAATTTCATCCAAAAGAAAATATAACAGAATATTAGGTTCAAATGAATAACTAAGATCAAATACAGGATCGCGCAACTAGCTAGTTCTCACTTCGATCCATGAACAACGAAGATCGAGCTGAAGCAGGCCTTCCGGATGAACATGAGTATTCTCCAGGAGTGTGATTAAAGGCAGTGTTCACGATAATCTTCGATTTTGAGATTAATCGCTAAATCGATTGTTTGGCCTCCGGGTAGAACGAAAATGACGAAGAAATAGAGAAAAACGCCCTAGAAAGGCGCCAAATCCTTTACTCTCACCCCACCTTTTTACTCTCACTGGAACTGTTCGTTGTGACAACGAAATCTTTTGTGGACCCGTCTTTTGTAAATCTCTGTTTTTTGTTGCTGCGTTCTTTCCTTCGGAACCTAACTAATACTGTTTTGCCTAAAATATTCTTCCATTTTTGATTAGCCCCATTTTTTACCGGTGACAACCACCGTGAACATGTTCATCCAATCGGACAACTAGTCCAGGCCGGAGACTAATGTCACTGAAATAACGCGTCTCAGGGCGTTTCAAGCCGTCTCTTCTTGATTTTAGTAACAATTGGTGGCCAGCGCATTGTTTTGTGTGGAAAACTCGGGAACGAAAATCATCGTGAACACTGCCTTTAAATCAAATATCCGACTTTTCGACTATAGTCGGATATTGGACCTTTTCGAGTATTCGACTTTTCGACTGTAGTCGGATATCGCACATTTTCGAATATTCGACTTTTCGACTGTAGTCGGATATCACACTTTTCGAATATTCGACTTTTCGACAGTAGTCGGATACGGCACATTTTCGAATATTCGACTGTAGTCGGATATCGCACTTTTTGGATTTTCCGAATTCTCCAATAAAAAGTCGACATTTTTATCCGACTAAAACAGTCGGATACTCCTTCGATTATTCGATTCGGAACAAGTATAATATCCACACATGTTCATGCTCCACTCCCAGACTCCAAAAATATGGAACTTTTATCGCTTGAACTCTGTTCAGGAAAATTATTCGAAGGGCTCAATCCGAGTATGAGGTTCATTTTCAGTTCTCGGGTTATTACGCTAGGCAACCGTAGATATAATAACATTCTATTACCAAAACTATCGTTTCAAGTTGATGTCTTTCTGAGATTTACGGTTCGGAGCAAATCACGAGGAATTTTCCATCCAAATAACATGGATGCCCTCACAAGTTACTTTATTTGGTTTTGTTCGGACTTCGCTACAAACAACTTCCCTAAAGTCGCTACAAACAACTTCCCTAAGTGATATGAATCTCATGTCTATTCAGAGAAAACCTCGTGGATGTTTTTTTTTCGAACATAAACATTTATTTCCTAATATTAGTACAACAAGATCACACGAACGCTTCGTTCCGATATGAGTAACAGACTGAGACCACTCTCATAAAGGAAGTTCAAATCGCTCGAAGTAACATCACGTTGCTAGCTTAATTGTAATGTCCGTCTTCCGCAGGACTTTTTAGTGGTGTAATTTGAGCTTTTCAAACGTATTTACCTGCAGCTCCTACACTCTTCGATGCAGCTTTCTTTACTGGATCGATCTTAATCCGAATCGATGGATTATTGTTTAGCTACATAGGGGAGCAATTCTTTCGAAGGTTTTACATAGAGGCTGTTCCACGAAGTTACATAGAGGCTGTTCCACGAAGGCTGCCGAGATGTCGTACGTTCGTGCCGTGGCAGTGTGGAGGAAAGAAGATCGCCTCCGTGCAAACCGACGTCATCCCCTCCACAAAGAGGGTTTTTGTCATGGGAGAGGTGCTGGCCGGCCGCAACTCTCCTTCGGATTCTCCTGCAAAGGGCCGGCGTGGAGAGGAATCCTGGACCCGCTCAGAAGTACCAATGCGCCACGTGCGGAGAGGATGTAAACTGGAGACATACCAGCGTCCAGTGCTTCGGATGCCAAAGGTGGGTGCATCTCTCCTGTTCGGGTCTCAGTTCTGTGAGGCATCATAACTCATCTTTTCGTTGTGTGTTATGCTCCTCACCTTCCATCTCAGATTCCTCTATCTCAAATCGCCCCCTTTCCATTGTGCATATCAATCTAAACGGCCTTCGTGCCAAGCTTTCTGAACTCTCTCTCTTTGCACGTACTTACCATCCAGACGTGATCATGGTTCAAGAAACCAAGCTCTCTCCATCCCCTACCTATCCTCATCCCAATATCCCAGGCTATACTTCTTACCATGCTCCAAGGTCATCTCTCGGCGGTGGAGTCTCTACTTTCGTTCTATCTTCACTTCCCTCACACCTCATTCCCAGCACCCCCACGGACGGTACTCTCGGAGTACCTCCCCAATCCATCTCCCCTAAAAACACCCCTTTCTCTTTTCAACATATACATTCCACCTACAACTTCATGCCCTTCATCTTACAATCCTATCCCACTTCTCAAGCAGCTGAGCGACTGCTCCCTCTCATCCTCGGTCGTTTTCGCGGGTGATTTCAACGCTCACACCTTTTGCTCGTCTCTCGGTCCTGATGTTAGAGGAAATGACGTCGAAGAATGGGCAGATGAGTGCGACCTGGTCATTCTAAACGATGATCAGCCCACTCGTCTCCCTGCCAGCGGCCGATCTTCTAGCCCAGACATATCTCTTGTCTCGTCCAACCTTTCTAGCTGCTGCTCATGGTCTACCTCGACTACTCTGCCAAGTGACCACGTTCCTGTCTTTGTCCACATCGATCTATCCAATTCTCTCGCTCCCTTTTCTGGTGTTCGCCAACGTTCTTATCTTAATTTAGGCCGAGCAGACTGGCGCCTGTTCAGTGAAGTTGCGCTTCGCCTATCGGCAGATTACCCGTGGAATGGAAGCGTGCACCAGAAGGAGTGCCATCTATCTGACGCAATCCGCAAGGCCATGAATGCGGCTATCCCTATCGGTCGCGTCAAGACGTTCTATCCACATGTCAACAGGGAAATCCTCGACAAAATTAGAACGAGAGATGCGAGGAGAGCGGTTGATCACCTGGACCCCGTGGTTGCTGAGCTTGACAGTGAGATCAAAAAGGATTTGGACAGACACAAGAAAGAAGAGTGGGAGAAGTTCACCGGACAGATGGACTTTAAGACGGACAGTGCAGCTACTTGGAAGGTTTTACGGAAGCTTTCGGGTAAAAGCTCACCCGCCACCGTCTCCACTATCGAATTCGACAACGGCGTATTCAAATCAGGAAAGGAAGCCGCTTATGCGCTCGGGAAAAGTTTTTTCATCACCAGTGCTAAACGAGGTCCGCAGAATAGAGTGACTGTAAGAGAGCTGTGCCGCCTCCCGCTTATGAGCACGGCCGAAGCGTTTACTACGACGCAAATTGAGAAGATTATAAAGGAAATGCGGAACTCTAGAGCTATTGGTCCTGATGGGATATGTCCTGCTGTCTTGAAGAAGATACCCACTGACTTACTACCGCTCCTCACTGATGTGATAAACTCCTCGTTCATGTCGTGTACTATCCCGCAGAATTGGAAGATGGCAAACGTCGTTCCGCTGCCCAAGCCTGGCAAGCCCCAAGCTTCAGTCAAGGGATATCGGCCCATTAGCTTGTTGTCTTCTTTTTGCTAAAGTAGCTGAAAAGCTGATCGTCAAAGACCTGGCCGAGCACAACGAGAGACAGGTGTTTCAGCATGGATTCAGAAAAATGCATTCCACCACGACAGCTTTGTTAGAAATTACGAGCTATGCAATTGATGGTTTCAACGCGTATAAGCCGGAAAGAACTGTAGCAGTTGCCTTGGATCTCACTAAGGCTTTCGACACAGTGAATCTTGGTATCTTATCAAACAACTTACTGGAGTCATCAATCCCGCCATGGCAAAAGCGCTGGATAGCTGCATTCACTAAGGGAAGACGGGCTAGAGTGATGTTCCAGAATCATGTCTCAAACAGCATTCCGATTGCAGCTGGAGTCCCACAGGGCGGTGTATTGTCGCCTGCTCTCTTCAGTCTGTACCTCGAAGACATGCCCGCCCCACCCCAAGATATCAAGGTGGTCGCTTACGCTGATGATATGACTGTCTTGTGTCGTGATCGGGACATAAATGTGGCCGCCGCTAAGATTAACGGGTACTTGACCGCACTGAAAAGCTTCTTCGACCGCAAAATGCTGAAGATTTCTGCGTCAAAGTCATCGGTATCCGTACTCACAACGGACCCATCTGAACACAGCGCACATCCGTATGTCGTATGGAATGGAGATCGTTTGCCTGCCGCCCGCTTCCCAAAACTTCTCGGACTCGTACTCGATCCATCGCTCAAATTCCATAAGAACACGGAACAGAAGCAGGCTATCGTTAAAGCGAAGCCTAACGTGCTTAGAGCCCTGGGCGGTACAACATGGGGTAGTAGCAAAGAAACAATTATTACAACGTATAAGGCTATTCTCCAGCCTGCACTGGAATACGGCGCCCCAGTTTGGCAACATCTAGTTTCGGAATCCTCTTGGACTAAGATGCAACGCATTCAGAATGCGGCTCTTCGAATCGCCACCGGGTGTGCAAGAAGTTCCCCGGTCGATCACTTGCATGCTGAGACCCGCTTATTACCAGTAAGGGAGCACTGTGAGCTCCAGGCCCAACAATTTTTCATCAACATTGTCAAACAACCAAATCACCCCTCTTGGAGAGTGCTAAACCCCGTCAGAGAAAGAAAGATCAGAAAGCCATTCGCCGATGCTCCCAGCAAAGTCAATCTGCAGAGATGGCACGACTCACAGCAAGAACGACTCCGTCTATTGCGCGAGGAGCATACTCAGTTTGTACGGTGTCATCTGGAAAAAGGCGGTCATTAATCCCATATTGGGGTAGTGCCGCCCCAAGTCTGCACATCCGAGGCTCAACTCGGAAGAAGGGCCAGGTGCACGCTCGCATCATTACGCTGTGGTCACTCTACAATGCTAATGTCTTTTGTCAGCAGGATTGACAGCAGTAAATCTGATGTGTGCCCGGACTGCGGTACCATCGGCCACGATACCGCACATTTATTCAACTGTCCGGAGAGACCTACCACGCTGACCGTAATGGACTTATGGACGAATCCGTTACTGGTCGCCCAGTTCCTCAACCTATGACAAAACCCTCAATGTGGCTGCAAAGAAGAAGAAGAAGATATGAGTAACAGACTGAGACCACTCTCATAAGGGAAGTTCAAATCGCTCGAAGTAACATCACGTTGCTAGCTTAATTGTAATGTCCGTCTTCCGCAGGACTTTTTAGTGGTGTAATTTGAGCTTTTCAAACGTATTTACCTGCAGCTCCTACACTCTTCGATGCAGCTTTCTTTACTGGATCGATCTTAATCCGAATCGATGGATTATTGTTTAGCTACATAGGGGAGCAATTCTTTCGAAGGTTTTACATAGAGGCTGTTCCACGAAGTAATCAATAAACAGCAATATCGATATTAATATGACCACCCACATTCGACACAAAGTTGAGTGCTTCATTCGCTTTTCGCTTTCTTTCCACAAATTCTGACTTGCACACGCTCCACTGCACATAATGCGCTATGCAGAGGAAGAGAAGATGAGAAACAGCAAGTCCCAAGAGAACGAAAGACAGCTGATTCTCGCTGAAAGAATAATTCAAAAAATGAGAGGAACAGAGAAGCAATCAATTTGAAACCCACATAGTGACCGCTCCAATAAGAAGAAGTGCTGCAGAAACAAAGGAAATGACAAATAATTTTCGGCAAAGAATTTTGTCGATGGAACAATCGTAGCCTATTCGACTCCTGCAAAAAAAATCTTATTTAGGAATAACAAATACATTACATTCCCCTGTAGAAATGCAACGTTTTAGTACTCTGCATCCTTCCAGCGTTCCACACTCTCGCAACCAATATGATATAGCCGCTCCATAGCATCTTTTGTCGAGATTCCGTTTGTGAGTAACGAGGCATTGTCCATACCCTGAAAGTACGAATATCAACACTTAAACGTACATAAAACAAGATCAAATGTCAGGTAAAAGCAGTTGTCCAGACTACACCGAAAAGTTGTTCGGAACTCGGGGAGTTGTCGAGAATCTAGGAAAAGCGTCTTTGTTGAGAAGCGCTGCAGAGTTCTTGACATTTTCGCACCAGCTAAAAGATTTGTTGTAATTATGTCGAGAATTCCCCAAAATTCTGGAAGGCTATTCGAGAATTCCCCGAAATTCTGGAAGGCAGGAAACAGGCCTGCTAGTATTCTGTCGAAATCTGGACAGATTTTCAACAACTATTCAGTCTAAGATTGGGTATAATAAAATTATTAAATGGCATTTATTTCATTGTCCGTACTTGATGTATACTCTTATACACATGAACTTTACATACGTCTTGGTATAATTTAATCGACTAATTTTTGACAGCATTTGCACGTCTTTGAAGAAAAGCAGGACTCTAGATCAGGGTCAGGCAGGCCGTTGTCCAGGACCTCGACGTAGCTAAGCTCTGGTACATCCGTAGTGACCTGTTGATTTCGATTATCACCAGCAGCGGAGCGGTGGGCGTCGGTGAAATATAACTAGTGATAAGGAGGTTTCGACGAAAAAGCCACCGCTCCGCGCTGTGATAACCGAAAACATGAGTTCACTTGGAATGAAACAGAGTCTACGTCCCCCCATTTGGAGATCAAAATTTTTGAAAAATGTCCAGAACTTTTACGTCCGCCCAGGTTCTGAAAAAAAAAATAAAGTTTTTGCGGTCGAATTTTTCAAAAAAGTATTTTTCAACCTAAATTTTCTTAAAGTAATTACTGCACTCCCTTTTTAAAATAGTAATTGCTGAAAGATATACAAGATAACCCTGTCCGACTGATTAGCCTCGGGAGTGTATTGTTGACTTGCTTTTCGCTATACAGCAACAACATTTATAGTGAGAAAGAAGTAATTAAAATTGTGACACAGATCGCCACACAAGATACACTATCTAAAATCGATGCATGTTGATGGAGTTTCTGTAAGAGCGATGACTGAAAGCAGCATCAAATAGCAGATACCGGCAGAAATCTACATTTTAACGGATAAAAAACCTCGAACTAGGTTTGCATCGAGCCCTCCGGGCGGGTGGAACCCTTGTGTGGGTGCGTAAACCTTCACAGGTTCAAAAAAGTTCGATTGCCAACTAGTATTGTTCAAACAGAAGGGGTGCGAGCGCGGGTGGGAGAGGGATGCCACCGGCGGTGGTTTGCGGGCACTGTACTGCGAAACAGTGCCCCCAAAACCACCGCCGGTGGCAGACGCGGTTTGGCGCATTGGAGCGCGATATTTTTCGACGGCTCGCCGCAGTGGGTAAGTAAAACCCCTTGCTCAGGAATGCTCTAAATTGAGGAATTTCCCAGCGAAACCATGGTAGTGAGTAGAAGGTAGGCCAAAGATGGGAACTTCACCTTTAGGATCTTAAAAGAACTGCTTTTTTTTAAATTACCGTTGTCCAATTTCGGCCGAAGGCGCGGATTTGGACAACGGTAAAACGCGCTTTAGGGGATTTTCTTCGTGATTTTAAGGTGGTGGGAGGGGTGCTAGGTATAAGTTTGTGGGGAATTTCATGGAGAATCTCAATCCTTTTTCGGAATTTTGAAAATCTGAAATTTGATGGGGGGGGATGTACGTTGTCCAATTTTCGAAGTGAACAATTTAAAGGCATCGTTCGCGATGAAAACCGAATTCCTGTTTTTGGGTTATATCATTCAAGTGGGCCTTGATAATCGCACCCTAAATTACCCCTACATGCAAGTTTTGAGCCGAACCCGAATAATTTTTCTAAACCACCCTAAAAATTCCTTGATGGGTACCCTTGCCTTGCAGCGAGGCTTGGAAAAACGCCTGTAACTTTTTTCAGAGTGGTTTCTTTTTTTTTTCAGAGAAGCTGCCAAGAGCATACTCGGCCTCTACAGTGCCGAGCATATTTTTTGTAAAAAAAGCGTTTTGCGGCGTTTTTTGCGCTCACAAAGCGCCGCATCGCTACATCTCACTTCAAAACTGACGAAATGATTTTTTCAGAAAGTTTTCGTGCTCCTCTCAGTGAGGCGAATGTAATGGTATGTGTAGAAAGTCTTTTTAACTCCGGTATCCTGTTGAAAAATGTGTATTTCTTTCTGAAATTCAGATCGAACGCAGGTCAAAACATGAGAAATTTCTGCTGTCATGACCGTCTGATCAGTTCGTAACGAAGGATTTTGTGGTGCAAATATGCATTTTTGATGCACTTGTAGAGTTGAATATATTATTTTGTACACTACCGTATAGGCCTGAATGAAAGCAATCCAGAAATGACTTCAGAATGGGAATCGGACCACTTTGAAGCACGTTATGGCGATGCAGCACTTTGTGGGCGCAAAAAACGCCGCAAAACGCTTTTTTTGCAGAAAATCTGGGCGGTACTGTACGTCCAAAATGGTTCCAGAAAACTACATTTAATCCAGAATGGCTAGGCTGACCAAAAGTAGTTTCCTTTTTAGATGCGTTTCTTGAAGAGTGTTTCGGTTCTACTCAATATTTTGGAATTGATAATGAAACACTCGTCTTGAGTATTCGAGCCATGCGCTAAAGTATTAGGTTGCTTCAATGAATTTTGTAGTTTAGGTAAACCCACTTCTGCTTATAATAAATATTTCGGTAGGAAAAAAGATTGGTCATTGATCAAGGAACAAGTTATACGAAGTTCCATTTTGTCCGAACTTTTTCTTCCAGCGTCATATATCAAGATAAGTCCCCCAAAGTGTTTCTCCGAATTAAGGACGGTTTTTCTGTGGAATATGAGAAGGGTAAGAGTATCCTTGATATTCTAGCAATTGTCGAAACCTCGGTATTTCTATAGTTTCCAACATTGATGTGAAACGTGCTCCGTTTATATCACGTTACCTCTGTGATATAAGAAAAAAGGTATAAAAAACAAGGGACACGGTTAAAACTCAAAACAAGTAAGGTGAACACACAGAAATGTCATTACTGTCAGCCAAAACCCAGTAATTAGCCCACAGTATTCGAACCATCTTTGAACTGCGCCGTAATCCAAAGCCTAACCGGCTGAGCCATGGTGTGCTGGCAGCCCACACCGACTTACTCATTGCAATGATCAGTGGTTTGCATGCAACGAGCATTGTTCAGGGGATCAATGAACAAGTCATAACTTAAGAACCTAGCTTGATTTCATCTTCAAACTTTTAGGAGAACCTTCTCAGATGATTTTAAGGCCACTGCTCACATTTGTGCTACGTCCTCCCAATCCAACGTTCTGGTTTCTTTCTTTTTTTGATCGTTTTTAATCTACCCGTGAGGACTGAGTGAAATTTTAAAATCTCAAATAGTTTCTTTCTAACTCCCCTACAACCCCCAGAAGACCGTTTTTTAAAACTCCATTTTTCGTTCAAAGTGTTCCCTTGTTAGTCCAAAAGAATTCTAAAACTAGATGCTGCCAAACCTGTGCGGCGTATTCCATGGCTGGCTGAAGAATCGCCTTATACGTCATGAGTATCGTTTCCTTGCTGCTACCCCATGAGGTACCGCCTAGGGCCCTGAGAGAAAATTTCGCACCTGCGATTGTTACGTTCTCTGTCTGATAGGAACAGACAATATTCCTGTTTCTGCGACCACGGGATGTACCACAAACTTGGGTAATCGAAACGGTGACACTCACACATTTACCACACAGGACAGTGTATTGTAGTCGACGCGGGTTCGCTGATGCATCATCGCGGAGCTGCTGCGGTACTATTGCGGTGATTTCGCGGCGTTGGCTAGGTTCAAGGCACTGCAACAGAATCGTCTCGGCACAGTGGTGATCGCGGATCCGCCGCGGTACTATCGCGGTACAGTGGGGGTTGCGATAATTTCCCGGCACTATCGCGGCAAGTTTTCCCAGAGGACTCCGTGGATTGTATGCAAGGCTCCAGTAGTCCTGCGCAGGTCGTTAGACAGGGAGAGCAGGACTTCAGTAGGAAGTTCGGCAATACTTAAACAAAAGTGAGCAGGACATCGTGCAGAGCAAGCCATGCTCCACAGCTGCTGTTCAGGACATTGTGCTGAGTCGGCAAGGATACAGAGGGAGTGTGGAAGATGTCGTCGGAAGTGGTAATTGGCTCGAATTCTGAAGTTGTTCATCACTGGACATAGCACCCTCCGTTTCCCATGTGAAGCGAAGCTCTGATTCTAGCGATTGCGCTCAAACAGAAAATCTGACTTTGTGTTAAAAACTCACTTCTTGGGCCCTTGATCCCTCTTAAGGGCTTTCTTTAAAAAAAATCAGGAATCTTCTCTATCGCGGCCCTACACTACCGCGCAATTTTTTTTCGCAAAAAAAGCCTTTTGCGGCGTTTTTCGCGCTCACTAAACGCCGCATCGCCATAGCTTGCTTCAAAATCGTTCGATTTCAAATTTGAAGCCATTTGTGGATTGCATTCATTGAGTCTTATACGATAGTGCTACAAAGTAAAAGATTCCACTCCAGCACTCTATCAGAAATCGCATATTTGCACCACAAAATACCTCATTATGAACTGATCAGATGGTCATAATTGCAGCAATCTGCCATGTTTTGACATGTGGTCGATGTGAATTTTACAAGGAAATACACATTTTTCAACAGAATACGGGAGTCAAAAAGACTTTCATTGCATACTATTGCATTCGCCTTACTGAAAGGATCAATGAAACTAACTGAGAAAGTCATTTCGAGTAATGGGCCCATTCGATGAAAAAAAGATACTTGTTTTTTTTAAGTTTAGGTCGGTAAATCGGTAAACGCAAATTTATCGGAAAATACCGGTAAATCGGTAAAGTGTAAATGCACACCCCTGGTGGGCACACCCTAGCGCATCTCCCGTCTCTGACCGAAACACAGAAGTTGTCGCCTTCCATTATACATACATATGGCTCTGGCAGAACTAGTTGACAAGAACATGTCAAAAAATTTTCGAGAATCTAGTTGTTTTCTGGTATTAAAGTACGAGGACCATGTTCCAGATGCCGGCGGCAGCTGAAATAACATCTCCATAGCGGATCCGGGTAGGAACGTATCCCATCAGCTAGACCTTCCAAGGTATCATTTTGCAGAAAATTAACGAGAAATTCTTCTGGATTCGTACCAATTCAGAATGAAAAACTCGGCGGATTCTTGACAACTAGTTCTACCTGAGTAACCGTTGGATAATGAAGATGTGATAGAAATTGAAATTAACGTTCTGGTAAATTTCCCAAAAATTGTTCAGGAAAGGTATACAGTTCCCGGACAAAGCGCCGCGGACTCCCCGGCACATGGTTCACGCACAACGGCGTAGCGGCGCTTTGGCCGATGATGATAAATATTAAAAACTCAAAAAAAACTATACTTCCCTGAAACCATGCATCGAGAAAAAAAAAGAGTAAGACACATACAGGCCATAAAACGGCCAAAGTCTCACCGTCGACTGCGTACCACGCGCTGCGCGACCGCACGCGCGTCGGAGGCAGACGAGTTTTGGCCGCCGCGCGACGAGTTCCGGCCGCCGCGCGACGTTTCGGCCTCCGCGCGGCGGCCGAAACTCGTCGCGCGGCGGCCAAAACTCGTCTGCTTCCGACGCGCGTGCGGTCGCGCAGCGCGTGGTACGCAGTCGACGGTGAGACTTTGGCCGTTTTATGGCCTGTAACCGGAAAGGAACACAAAGAACGCCTCATTTAGCATTTCAATGGCATCAGCTGAGCGACCGCGAGTACCATTCAATCGAAAAAAATCTTTCGAATACCAAGGTTCTGTCCTTATCGGGTTGAAATTCCGCTCTGCAGTTGCGAACACCAGCTGTTGCCATACGCAGCACGCTTATAATCGTGCCGGGACCAGCTGGTGCCAGCATGATTATCATGGTGCTGCGTGCTGTAACAGCGGCTGTCCGCAACTGCGGAATTTCGCTCCGATAAAGACAGTATAGTACGTATCTAGACTCTCTTTCATTCCAAGTGAACTCCTGTTTTCGATAATTACAGCGCGGAGCGGTGGCTTTTTCGTCGGGAGCTTCTTATCACTAATTATATTTCACCAAGGCCCACCGCTCCGCTGCTGGTGATAATCGAAATCGACAGGTCACTACGGATATACCAGAGCATAGATAGACGTGGACATTCGACGCTAGTTCCCGAATGAATGTTCGAAAATCCGCATTTTTAGAACACCTTGACTGAATGAATAAATCGAATAACCACTCTGAATAGATCCCAAAGAAACAAATTTTCCAAATGCAGTGCGTTTCATAACCATGCGAACACCCTAAAATTGACATTTCTGAGAAAACGGAATTCCTAGCCATGTTGCAATTATTTTTTCTCAGATTCCAGACCTAAAAAAGGCGGAGTACGAGTTTCAGTTTCCTCAGCCTATCTCCAACTAATTTTAATTTCAATTTCAATTTTATTGACGTGGGCATACACCCACGTGAAACAATTTCACTAGAAAACTTGCCATGCGCTGCTCTGGGTTAGGTTATCAATTCATACCGAACGGGGTTTCTCGCCGCCGCATTTATGGGTTGCCCAGTTTGTTGAGTAGAAGAAGGAAAAATGATATTGTCATGAGGTTTAAAATTCTTTAGTTTAAGAGTCCTCTTAACCCGGTTTCTTTTTTCCCTTTGATATGGACCAGAACTAGAGGAAGCCAATACAAAATTAAGGTTCAGGTGGGAAGAACACAGTTCAGAGCAAAATTTTTCATAGCTAGAACTATCCCTCTACTCAATAGACTTTTGAATGAAGGTTTATCTGTTCATACTTCTCCTCACCTAATCAGGAAAAGGGCGGCTGTTCTGTCGAAATCAGCGGTTTTCTGATGTGCTTTACCTTCTTTCAATTTTTTTCCTTATTTGCGTCTTTTATATTGCATAATCAGCATTGTTGGTTGACTGTTTGTTTTACGAAGCGTTGTCTTGCTTTTCACGTGGGTGTATGCCCACGTCAATAAAATTGCAATTTTATGGAAGTTGTCCAATTTCTGACCGATTCAAAACGATACGAACACATATTTTTCTATTCAGAAACAAAGACGTCATCATTGAAGTTCATGAGTATTGCTTTCCCATGATACTTAGCAAGTCCTGACTGTCACCAAGACGTACCAGTGGTGAGGTTGCTCAGTGTTCATGAGCTGATGCTATGCCATTCTTCCTCGATTGTCGCTTTCACCTCCACTGCTGTAAGAACCTGTAGCTTATCAGCATTTTCTTGGGTCATCGTAATCCCACAAACGTTCTTCAGAGTATTGAGGTCAGAACTGCAAGCTGGCCACGTCAGGGTGTCGAAGTTCTGCAACCTGAACCAACCTCATGTGAACACTAGCATTTTCCCGCCGAGAGACAAGGCTCCGCTGGCTGACGTGAGCCGTGTGGGGTAGCGGATGCGACAGTAGTGGTAGTCAACTGAATCCAACTTGAAATTTTTGCAAAGCCAATCTCAATTTTAGAGTTGTTACGCAGAATGTTCTGCACTATTGCACTTCACCCACAAAAACTACTGTACACTAGGTAGACGATATCCTTCCGAGAACTACAGTAGAATCCGAAGTCATCTTTACCCCGCATAGATTCGTCCTCATCTGAGACGCGGAACGAGCAACTCCGCGCACAACTTGGGTTTTGCTACGGTGACCAAGGTAAATGCGAATAAGATACAGGTTTCTACAACAGTGGAGGTGAAAACGGCAATCGAGGAAGAATGGTGTAACATCCGGTCATAAACACTGAACAACCTCATCCCAGATATGTCTCGGTAACAATCGGCGCTTGCTATGTATCGTGGGGAACCAATACACTCATGGACTACAATGGTGATGTCTTTGTTTTTGAATAGAAAGTTACTTTCGCAAGTGTACGTATGGTAGAGAAACGGACCGAAATTGGAAAATTGTTATAAAATTAATAGGTCTGAGAAAATCGATACTTGTACTCCGCCCTTAATTGAGCTCTAGAAGCAGAAAACAATAATGACGATATGGCTAGGAAATTGGATTTTTCAGAAATGCCAATTTTAGGTTAAGCTCATTGCTGTGGAACGCACTGTATACCCATTTTTTTCAAAATTCCTGAGTTAATAAATGTATATTCGAAAACCTGTCTTCTATCAGATTCGAGTATTCGGGAAATTTATTTTGACTAAACATTCAAATTTTCGAGTCAGTTTCGAATAATTCATAAATACATTTGAGCATTTTTTTGCTGGGTAATTTCCGAGTGTCGTGACCTCTACCGCATATCCGAAAAATCGAATATTTCGGTTTCCCGAATAAACTGAATAATTTGGATTCCCGAATAGATCAAATATTCCAAATCCGAATGATTTATATTTCCGAATCAATCCTATAATTAATCCTATTTTGTACTTCTGTATGCCTTCGAGATTTTTAGGTGGTACCCTTTATGGTGAAAAGCTAAAAATACAGGCCTGAGACAATTCGTACACCAATTTTTTACCCTCAAAATACAGGCATCTTTAAGGAGCCAGAACTCTGTTCATATGTTCGTCTTGGAAGATTTCAGAGATACCACTGTGATTAGCGTGCGACTCTCTCAAAGATCAGCATGAAAACTGAAAAATAATTTTCTGGGTGTTCTGTGCCTTTAACCCATTCACGACCGCGTGTCCCACTGGTGGTACACGCGTTGACTACCACTTCGGACCGCGTGTCCCACCGGTGGGACACTGTTTTCAAAAATCATTTTCTCCACCGCATGAAGGAATTCCTAAACCTTCTTATGGTCAATATATTTACCTATTTCAGAGTCGACTATAAAATTCGTGGCCCGCTGGCAGCTTCACCACTACAATATATCTGACCCTTCGAAAGAGAGGTTGAAAACCGCAATTATGAGTACAGATCGCATTTTTACAAGCAATCAATGGTGAATTTTTATTTTTCGCATTACTCGAGAAGCAACTCTACTTCTAAGAGTGGTCATTCGAGCAAAAGTGGCCCACCGGTGGGACACTGTATACGGTGACGCAATATTGCACGCGGTCCGAACGTGCAGCCACCCAAAATTAGGCGTGGTCGTGAATGGGTTAACATCTCAGGAGCTCGGTCGACCCGCGCGCATTTCGGGACATGCTCGCCACCCGCTCATCCCTAATTTCAAAGTGCTCGCCACCCGCTGCCCCATCGTCTCATCTCGCTACCCGCCGCGGGTATAGCGGGTCGCCAGCACGACTAGTAGTGGTATAGCGCGTCGCGAGCTCTTTGCGAGCCAGTCGCCCGCTATATTTCAAAAACACAGTTGGCGTCTTTTGCCTGTACGTCGTTTTCTCTTTTCTATGCTTTTGTTTCAATTTCTCTTTCCTTAACTCTTTTGATTTGTTGTGATTTAGAACTATGGTGACGTTTTCTACTCATCATGCTATATAGAATACCTATTGTTCTCCGTGGTTACTCTGACCCGTCAGCCACACCATTGTGCGACCCCGTATTGTCATTTTACGGGACAGCACATAAGAAATTGCCTTGGGTATACACACGAGTATCCCAGATAGGTGCTAATTACTCGTACTGGGATTCTCGCGCCATAGCGCCTCCATTATCAGCATTTTAATATCATCACATCGTAGTCATTCGATTCCCCTCCATTATCCGCATACAATTCGTGTATGGTGACGAGTGAACCATTACTCTACGAACGCTTTCTTGAAAAATTCCTTCCAAACCCAACTAATCTACTTGAGCACTATTCCCTTGAGATATTTTCCATCTAAACATGGGCAATCGAAGCATATTTCTGAACGATTGAATAAATCGAGTACGTCCCTGTATTTAATTTAGAAATCCATTGGGGGAAATCTTTCTTCTTTTATTCGCGAATTCTGAATGACCTATACCTTACCTTGATGATCCATCTTCACTGCGCGTCGCCGCCGTGTGGACCACATCTCAACCAGCTCGACCGATCCCGAGCAAGGGACATCCAGTGATGGTGATTTTCAGGAAGCCCTCGCTCGGTGCAGAACGTCTTGACTCTGCCTGAAAATACAGAGTTCCATCTTGTGGGAGGACGGCCTAGAGGCCGGTGGCAATCACGTGGTAACCAGACTGTTGTACGGAGGCTCCATCGGTCATCCATGCGGCGCAACACGTGTCCTGCCCATCGGTGTTTAGACTGGGCCATGAACAGAAGAGGGTTCATTAACTGCGACTGCTTTCGAAGATCGGCACTGCGTAGGCCACCAGCTCGCTGGGCACGACGATTAGTCTTCAGTAGTCTGCGTTCCAAGGCCCTGTGAGCTGTCCTTATAGCCTGTGTGGTCGCCTTCGTTTCCGCCCATGTCTCGGTTCCATAGCACAGCGCAGGTAGCACCGTGGTGTCGAACAAACGTGCTCGTGTCTTCACATCCCGCAATTTGTCTGTCACTTCCACTATCGATCCAAGTGCAGACCAGGCCGCTCGTCGTCTCCGTCCGATCTCCGTAAACAAGTCGTTTTGCATATTCACCTCTCTTCCGAGATAGACGTAGCTGTTCGTAGTGGGTAGGGGAGTGCCAGAGAGACGAATGGGACTGTCGTCACACCACTGGTTGCGCATCACTTGGGTTTTCCTTAGATTCATTGTAAGGCCAATCGCTTTTCCTGCAGCGTCCAGTTCGTTAAGCATTCCTTCGACTTCTGCGGAAGACGAACCCAGCAGCACAATGTCGTCAGCGAAGCGCAAGTTGGATAGTCTGCACCCGTCTATGAGGATACCTTTGCCCTCCCAGTCGATGTGGCGCATCACGTCTTGTAACGCGGTCGTGAACAGCTTCGGCGAGATGGTATCTCCCTGTCTGACACCCTTTCCAATCGACACCTTCAGTTTCCTCTCGAATAGTTGAATAATGGTGTTGCTTCCGTTGTTGCACTCTTCCAATATTCTGATGTACTGAGCGTCAACACCAGCGTGGATGAGAGCGTTAAGAACAGCCGGGACTTCAACCGAATCGAATGCCTTGGTATAGTCCACGAAGACGAGCGCTAGAGGTAGATGGTACTCCCTTGTCCGTTCAATGACTTGCGATAGCGCCTGAATGTGATCAAGACAGCAGTAACCCTTACGGAAGCCTGCCTGTTCTCTGGGCTGGAAGTCGTCCAGAGCCTTCTCTATCCTGTTCAGCAGAATCTTCGTAAAGACCTTGTACGGCACTGAGAGTAGAGCGATTGGCCTGTAGTTGTTGATGTCATCCCGATCACCCTTTTTGAATAGGAGAATCGTTCTTGACGATTTCCACTGCGCGGGAACCAATCCTTGCGCGAGGTATCTGGAGAAGTGTTCCGCAAGAACTTTCCATAAAGGTGAACCACCCGCTCTGAGGGACTCGGTTGTAATGCCATCTGGTCCAGTAGCTGTGTTTTCCTTCATCCCTTTGACAGCAAAAGCAACTTCACTCTCAAGGATTGGAGGCGGGTCATCTGCTATTGCAGGTAGTGGGCTACGCGGCACGGACAGTGTTGAGTTGAAGAGAGTGCTGTAGAAATCCACCACCATTTTTCCATACCAGCGCGGGACGTGCGAATGCAACCGAGGAATCCCGAAGTGCTGACACTTGTTCTCTGCGATCTGACAGCTCTCTCCGACAAAACCTGATGCTTTTCCTCTGGTTCACGGTGTCCAACAACTTCCGCGCTCGATATTGCTTCAAATCGCTCGATACCTCAGCTCTGCAAACTTTGCTGATCGTAACACGTTCCAAGTGACTGGTGTTCGGATCGAGATGTACCAGGCGGCGTTTTTCCAGCAACAGTTTAGTCTCCTTGCGCAGCCTATCAATTGGTTCCACTGCTCCAACCAATGAATTTTTTTCGGCGTCCTTTATCTTGCGACACAGGTCCTCGTAATCGTCTGTGGGATCATCAAAAACATTCCATTGCGTATCGGCTACACTGCGCTGCATCACTTCTGAATCCACGGTTCGGATTTTGCTGCAAAATCTCTGACTAAGATGTTTCCTCGTAAAGTCGTTGCGAAGTCGAAGCTCTGCACGAAGCATTCTCTGGTCAGAGCCTGTCACGAATGATGGAACAGTGCCGACGTCTAGGAGGGCCCATCGCCGATTAACGAGAATATGATCAATCTCATTGGTCGTCGTTCCGTTCGGTGACTTCCAGGTCCATCTTCGACTTTCGGGCTTCTTGTAAAACGAATTACCGTGGAACATACGTGCGCTACACAAAAAGTCTGCCAGGCGAGAACCGTTATCGTTTCTGATGTTGCCTCCATACGATCCGATTCTTCCTTCTCCATCTACTGCTCTTCCGAGGACAGCATTGAAGTCGCCCAGACAAATCTTGTAAAAGCCTCTTTCTTTAGCTACTACATCCTCGAGTTGTCCGTAGAACTCATCGAGCTCATCATCCGCAGCAGCTGATGTTGGTGCATATGCGTTGATGATAGAGATTGCTGGGTGTCCTTTGGGCTTGAGTCGTAAAACGGCCAGGCGCGGGGAGTAGATGAAGTGCGAATCCATAGTATGTGCCATGGTGCTGTTGAGTAAGAAGCCAACACCGCCAACATTCCGTCCCTCCACTTTTTTTCCGAGAATCAACAATCTTCCATCTTTCAATTTCTGCACGGAATCTTTGTTCGTCTTTGTCTCCTGTACTGCTATAACATCGTAAAGTATTCGATCCGCAGCTCTCAGAAAGACGTCCTGATCCGCTTCATTTGAAAGAGTTCGGGCGTTGAAGGAGCAAAATCGTACACAGTCGTGATGCCTGTGTTTGTCCGGTCCAGTTTGTCCGTTTCCATAAAACGTCCTGCGTACTCCGAGATTTGATCGCCCCTCACCGGTTGCCATACCTCCCGACGTCGTAGACGGCTGGGCGCGGTGTGCGGAGGACTGGGGCAGCTGATTGGATGTCGATGCGTAAAGGCATGAATGAATGACTAAATAACTGAATGACTAACTGAATGACCTATGAATGCAAAAATGGACAAATATTCGATGAAAGTATTTAATCGGAAAATATAAATAATTATAAGTAATGAGTGAATATAAGTTTAATATATAGTAAAATAAAATGAAAATGTCATTCATTTACCCTCTCCGAAAAATTTTGACCTGATATTCGCCCAATATTTGGAGTTTTTCTCATGCACATAATTCTTCACTTTTTATGCCCTCATTCAGTGCATTGTAATACTTTTTTTCAGATGAAAAAATTCTTCCAATGCTACACAATGTATCATTCTCAAACCTGCCCGCACAGTGCACGAGGTAGTAGTTAGCGCCTATGGAGGTAAGATGCTCTTTTTAGTTGTTTGCAGTCCATTTTCTGGAGGTTTTTTTTTTTGCCCAAAGTCTGCAGGTGTGGAAGGGGGCTTTAATGTCCTTTGAAAAGGCAGAGTTAAAGGGCCTCAAATGCATTCATTCCGCTGATGCAAGACTGGTTGGGGGGGGGCACTCAAGATTCACCCATAGAAATGAAAGGATTCATCTATGAAAATGAAAAATTATTGGATAACTTTTCCGCGAAAGCAGTAATACAGTTTCGTTTCAGGAGGGATACTCGGAGCTACTAATTTCGAAAGGACAGCGGCAAGTTTCAGTGGAATTCTGATATGGTAAGTGCACTGCTACTACATTTATGTACCACTTAAACCTACAAAAATCTTTTTTTTTCAGCGGCATGAAACCCCGAAAAGCAGCTAAGATGCAGGAACCGAAGAGCCGTGAGCGGGAAGAAGCATGAAGCAAAGGTGTTATGTGGGTGACGTAATTGCTTGTTCATATGCTAAATTATTTTTTTTCGCTTGTCCTGAAATCTTTGCATAAAAAATATGAATTAATCATATGTGAAATTTTTTTAACTTGTCGGTTAATATGATATATAGAGTTAGAATGTATATTTTGGATCCGAGATGCTCAACCTACGCGTGGTGGATCTGTGGAGTCGACTACTTTGGAAGTATACGGCTGCGTAGAGTCGTGTAGTACGAATATTTATTGCTTATAGCAACAATATAGACGATGGTTATACTACAAATAATTTCCTATTTATACAACATCTCAGGGGCGGTACCAACCTATTAAGGTTTTGAGCTGCCAATTATGGCAGGGATTGACAAGGCAAAGGCTGGTACCGCCTTCTTCAAGCAGCGCCGCTGCTAATTAATTATTATTATGGTATGACTATAATTACATCAAATGGCCTGTGAAATGTCTCCACAGGTTACACAATGGGTATCGCCATTACTGCCCATGAGAATATTCTAATTTGACTAGAATGGTTGTTTCTAACAACACTGGGCGGCGACCAAAGTTAGCCTTGGCGTGTTAACAATACAACTTCAATTGCCAAGACCATTACACTACATGATCATTAATAATTCATTCATAATATACTAACAATACATCAATTATTTACAATAATCATTGAATGCAAAAAGGTCAAGATCACCACCATACCTAAACAATTATTATAATTATACAATATTTACATTAATGAATACATAATCACATCACATCCTAAACATTTACAACTTATGGATACAATGGCATTTTTTACAAATACCTTTACTATTATAAATGTCTTCCACGTGAGCCGGATTCATTTTTGCTTTGGAGCGGCATCCCGAAGCCTGGTGTCCGGCCATAAAGCACACTTCGCAGTACCTAGTCCTCGGGACAAAGGGGCATCCCGTGGAGGGGCTCCCCGATGTATCTAGCATCCGATTCTTAGGTTGCTCCGTGACCTGCCGGCTACGCACGTCGACCCGCTGCAGAGTGATCTCCATCTGTCTCAAACGATCCTCTAGTCTCTCGTTCTTCTTCTTGATGTCATTGATGCCATCCAGAATGGTGAAGAAGATATCTCTCATATCTTCGGGCGATAGATGGCCCAGGTGATCTCGCGACACTAGCAATGGACGCAAGGTCATCCTGGGAGTCGGAATAGCAGTCGAAAGGTTGTTAGCCTTTTTAGTGGCAGGCTGTTCGACAACGGGGTCGGCAAAGCGTTTTCTTTGTCTTCTAGAATGACGCTTATTGGACTCAGCCGTTTGGTCGGTTACCAGCTGACTGTCAACAGGCTGTTCGTCGGAGATATAAGCAGAGATGTCGAGGTCGAGGAGGTCCTCTTCAGGCTGGGGTACAGATTCAGGGTGCATACTGACGTAGTTGGATGGGTTTGATACATCGAATCAACCGATCCTTATATATGCGGAGGTCCTGGGAGCTGAAAAGGATCCTGCGAGTCGTGGTGTGAGAGGTGTGAAGTGTTCCTAGTGGCATGGAAAGATAATAAGCTGACGTGATGTTCATCATTCAAGGGTTGGTGGTGTGTCTTCTTGCCTTTAGCATAGAATCTTGCTGATAATCCTGGGAATCATTAGTGTAGCTGTTCCCACGAATACTGCCACTGCAATGAATGCGAACATAGCTGTTTTCCAATTCTCTATTGCAACGTCCATGAGATGGCTTATGTTCGGCAAATTTATCATATTGACGTAAGTTGCCTCCTCGTTGTGATTTTCTAAGGAAACTTTCCATTTCGGATAATATGCCAGAGTTCCAGTCAATTTGATGGAATGCGATTTTTGTCCCGCATTTCGCCTGACATGTATCCTCATATTTTGGAGCTATCGCATGAATTCTCACAACCGTATGGGCAGTTGATGCGTTGCATATGACTGCATACATATTTTGAGAGCATTCAATCTCCAGCATTATTGCACGTAATGAGTGGCAAGAGAATGTAACTTCTGCTCCAGTTATGCAGTTATAACAGCCATGCATCTCTGATACCGCTACGTCACAGTCCTCATCATCGATCATTGTTTCTGATCGCCATTTTCCAGAGTGGTGATTCTGAGGCCACCAACTGAATCGTGGCTGATTCCGTGAATCCTACCGAAGTCGTCTCGCAGATGAAGAAGTCACGTCGATACTGGGAGTCTGGTTTCCATCGAATTGATCTTTTCCGTTATGTTAACATTCTTGCATATGCAGTTTGCTTCCGTTTCAGTGGGAAAACACTTGCATGTGTCTTCAACATCGCAGTCCGTTGCGTTAATTGCACTTTTTCTCGTCGGGCAACGCAAAGCGAAGATGTCGTCGTTTTCGATGATCGCTACTTCTGATCTATTGGTATTGAGTGACTGTATAAATGCCGTGTTCAGAAGAGGAATTGTCGGTGTAGTGACAAATTCCAGCGTGAGATTTCCTCCCTGTAGCGTTCAGTGGGTTTGTGAGATCAATTTGAACGTTTCCGAACTCCTTTTCCCGCTTCCGCTGTTATAGGTGTATTTTACCAGTGCGGATTCTTGCCAGGTTGGACAGTGGAATACTTCGTATATTCTGTTGCTCTTCGACTTGGCGAATGTGCGAGAAAATAGGCAACCTGGGGTTGGCAACAGGCATCCACATCCAATTCCACCGCACGATGTTGAACAGCGGGAAATTCCTGGAAATTCGTAGGTGGGCTGTAGTTCTGGAATAACTGTCCTTCTGCTGGTGTGACTGCACGTCTGCGATGAGCATGATCCAGCCAGGTGACATCGCTTAGCTGATTGGGTGATGATTTCCGCATCACGTGTGTAAAATAACACCACTGGATTGCAGGTAAGGATGACGTGCTCCAGGTGAACTTGTATGCTGCCGACTGTTTTGTTTTCATTTCTCAGTCGGAAACATGCTTCTCGACGCTTCTCACTCAGGGTGATCGTATTTTCCAGCACATCGCGGCAGCTCACGTTGACAGCTGAATGAAGGCATATAGTGCTGTTCACGTTGATGGTGTGTGAATACTGACACGCATCTGTACTGACGATTAAAAAGACGATCGCGACACTGAACACTATCATCTTTGATCTTGGCGGATGAAGTGTTGGCTCCATAATCTCCATTTCCATAGCATCATTTTCTATATTCAGTGTTGTCCAATTCGGTCGATGATGTTTTCTTCTATTTGCTTTCGACAGCAGTCCTTGTGTTATAGCAAAGTACTGCAACTGGTGTTATGAGTATCGCAATAAGAGTGGCAAGAACGGCTATTGCCAGCGTTGGAGCACAATGCGGATTTGCCAGAAATTCTGCACAGAGTATGCAGTTTATTTTTCCACAAATTTCTCCTGCAGGACAGACAATCGTTTCTGAGATTGCTTGCTTTGCTGCTTTTTGAGAAGCCAGTTCAGGTGTTGGCTGAAACTCAACGTCGTCTTCATCATCTGCAGATGACAGTTGCATCGTTCCGTGCCGGATGTCTTTGTAGATGAAATCGATTGGTCTCAGGGCTTCATTTGGATAGTTCCGGTCACCAATAGTTGTAAGCGGCCTCGAATTCACAATGCTTTCTATTTCGCAAAGCGTTGTATGTAGAAATTCCGCTGTGAGCTTGCGTCGACCGATAGTCTTTAACAGTGAACGCTTTACCGTGCCGACCATGCGTTCCCATACACCACCCATCCATGGAGAGGATGGGGGAATGAAGTTCCATGCTATTCGATGTTCTGCTAGGAATAACGAGAGTTGATCACCGTCTTCTCCTCTCTCCTGCTCTTGACTGGCAGGGTTGTTTAGTAGGGATGCTGTTAGGTGGAAGTTGGTACCGTTATCACTCAGAATTTTCTGTGGTACACCTCGCCGTGCGATGAATCTTTTTAGAGCAAGTATAAAACTTTTCGCAGATAGATCCATCGTTACTTCCAAATGGACGAGACGCGTTACTAAACACGTGAATAATGCGACATAGCATTTCATGTCTTCTTCAGTCGTAGACTTGATAATTATAGGTCCCATAAAGTCGACACCCGTGTTTGTGAATGGAGGCGATTGCGTAACTCGCTCTGACGGCAGTGGACCTTCACTAGGGTATCTGTAGGGGGCTGCGTTGAACCGCCTGCAGATGACGCAATCCTTCAGGACTCTCTTGCAGAGCGTCCTTTCTTGAGGTATCCAAAAACGTCTTCGAATATTGAAGAGTAAATGATTTACTCCACAATGTGAGAATCTTCGATGCAGATCGTCGGCAAGTAGTCGCACCAGCTTGCTTTGTCTCGGAATATAGATAGGATTGTTCGCATCGTATCCGATATCAGCATTTTGCAGACGGCCGAATTTTCGAAGGATCCTTTTGCTGTCATAGTTGACATTTAGTCTTTTGTCTCGCAGAATCGATTGAGCATCATGGATTTTTTGTTCCTGTTGTATGATTAGAATTTCTGCTTGTTTCATTTCATCCGCCGATGGAGTCTCCGTTTGTAGGCCAGTTTGATCCAAGGGTAGATATTTCTGTTTGCTAACCTTCCGTATAAAGCGTAGGCAGTATGCTACAATTCGCGTTAGCTTGGAGTAACTGCCAATTTTTTCCGTTGGCCATAGTGGTTCCATTGTATCTGCTTGACTACTGATTGCTTGAGCGATAACTTCGTCTTCCTCTTCGTCGAGGTCGTTACGGGTTAAGTCTGTAGCTCTTTTTACTGGCCGTTGTTCATCTGACTGGTTTAGCCACTCTGGTCCATGCCACCATCTATGATTCATTAGTTCCTCCTTGGTTGTTCCGCGAGTTGCACAGTCGGCAATATTGTCCGCTGTTGGGACGTGGAAGAAAGGTCACCTTGTTTCCAATCGACAGCCTTCTAACAACTTGTCCGATTTTTTGTACTAATTTCGAGACAGTTGGCGGAAGTCTTTTATTCCCTTGTGTCCAACATAATGCTATAGTTGAATCGCTGAAGAGGTTGATTTCCTCAAAGTTGACGTCGATTTTTTGGACTGTAGATTCGGCTAGACTCAATCCAATAAAGATGGATAATAGTTCGAGGCGTGGTATTGTTTGCTCCTTCTTTATTGGGGCAACCTTGGATTTAGCCGTGAAGAGGCGTGTATCCCTATTTCCATCCTTGAATACCGTAGTGATGTACAGGCAGCATGCGTATACTCGCTTGGAGCTATCTACGAATATGGAGAGAATATGTTTGGAGGAAGGCGACCGATCTGCCACCTTTCTAGGTACCGTTCTATCAAATCCTGTGATATTGGATCTGATAACCCTCCATAGATCTTGGTCGGGTGGTGACAGATCCTCGTCCCATCCAATCTTCTGCTTGTGTAGATCCTGTAGAAACACTTTAGCTGGTGTCATCAATGGTGCCAGCAATCCAAGTGGGTCGTAGCAGTAACCGTTCAGTTGGCTGAGCACGGTTCGTTTGGATATTTTGGTATTGGCTTTCTCGATGCACTTAAATGAAAGTGTATCTTCCACCGCTTTCCAGTTGATACCAAGAATCCTTGTTTCCACACTTGCTGCTTTATCCTCTTGGTCAATTTTATCGTTGACCGAGGGAGAGTTTGAAATGTAATCTCGAAGATTCATTCCTATTGATGAAAAAATCTGTTTGGACTCCTTGTATTTCTGGATCAGTTCCTCGGCTGTTTTGCCTTCCAGTAAAACATTATCGACATATAGTGAGTTAGACAGCTCGCGGCTAATCGGAGATGCTGATTCCTCGATGTGCTTGAGTAGAGACTGATTAAGGATGGCTGGTCCTGCATTTATGCCGAATGGTACCCTACAGAATCTGAAGTATCTGAGGTTTTCTCCTTCAGCAGGTCGGTTCAGGTCCTTGATCCAAAGAAAGCGTGTTGCATCCCTATGATTGATAGGTAGCCTTATTTGTAGGAAGGCTTTTTGAATATCAGCTGTCATTGTGTACTCATAGGTGCGGAATCGCAACAGAACCTCATGAATAAGTGGAGTAAGAGAATATCCTTCGGAGATGACATCATTTAAGCTAAGTTCATTCTTCATATGCGAAGAGGCATCGAATACGATTCTCAGCTTAGTGGATTTTGTTGGTGTCCACACGTGTCTGTGGGGAAGGTAGAATGTTGTTATTCCAGTTTCTTGCTCATTGACATCTTCTATTATTCCATCGCGAAAGTAGCTCATAATGGTATCATGATAGAGATGTAATTTTTCGTTGTCTCCATGAAGAACTCGCCAAAGGCTTTGTAGTCGACGGATGGCTACATTGAAGTGGTTTTTAAGATGACTCACGTCTTCTGTGAACGGAAATCCTGCCGTTATACATCCATCCTTTATGACAATTGACTTCCGATATTCTTCCATGAATCTTATTGCAGATACCTCATCTGAGTCATTATCCGTATTTATACCGACGGACTCCAATTCGTACAAGTGTTTTATGTCTTTTTTGTAATCGTCGCGTAGGAGTGTGGCGACCGGAGTGGCTACTACGAGTGCTCCATAACGCAATTCGTCTGGTTTTTTAGCCAGAGCTACACCGCTGGTTCCAGAAATCGTATAACCGAAAATAGTGGGGGTCAGCATGAGACCAGATGGTAGCCTTATCGTTGGTTGGTCATGTCTGATAACCATGTTGAGCAGATCTTGCCCAATTAATATGTCCGGTGATACATCAGACATGGACAGATTTTCTTGAGCGACAGCAATATTTCGTTCTTTGATAACTTGTTTCATCTGACAGCTCAGCTCTTTGTATAGCCGTAGTCAGTTTTTCCTTTGTATGAACTGATACCTGCCTCAGTTTGCTCGAACCATGCATTGTTTTCAGCGTTATTCGAACCTCGTTTGATTTGAAGACTTCCTTCATTTCTCCCATTCCTGTGGTTGTGAAAGATGATGAGCTCAACACAGGAAGTCCTAACGAGTTTTCGAGATAAGTCTTTATAAAACTCCTCTGAGCTCCAGAATCCAGTAGTAATGTAACTGGTTGGTAGTCCATCTCTTTCTCGTTGAATATAAGTGCCGAGGCTGTTTGCAGAACACATTGGTGATAGACCTGCTGCGTCGAATCCGTGATCACTTCTTCCTGCTCGTTGGGAGGGTTCAGATTCGCTTGTATCTGGCTACTTGTTTTTTGTGACGACGGTTGATGTGGTCGTGCCACCGGCGCTTTATATTGTCGAGCAACAGTTGCAGGTGGCTGATATGCCGCGTGAGGTGGTATCCGAGAATTACCTGGTACCGATGGCTGGCTATATCGTAATTGAGGGATATTGACGACCTCAGGCTGGTTCCTTGTCTTTATGCAGAGCGCTGTATGATGTGGCTCCTTACACTTGGGGCAAGGCCCGAACCTTCTGCAATCCGCTGATTTGTGCGACTTCTCGAAGCATTTCCAACACACTCTTTGTCGACGAGCTTCTGTGCGCCGTGTATCCGGAGTTGTGTATTTAGTACACTTGTATGGCGAATGGATTTCCCCACATAGGCAGAATGCTTGTGTTCTGATTTTTCTTCCAATCTCATGATTTATCTTCCTCGTGCGGATTCCTGGAGATTATTTGTTCCTCGGTTGCCGTTACCGAAAAGTGATCTGGTTGTCAATACGTTGTTTCTTGAAGGGTGATGAGATCTTCAATCGACGATATTATGGTCTGCACGTCGAAAGACGTACCAGCTTCGATTTCTTTTTGGATAACCTTGTTGCAGATGGCTTCCGGGAATTTTGACAGGATCATATGTCGCCATATTCGGTCTGCATTCATTGACACTCCTGTTTGCTCCAAGTTTGTAACACGAGAAACAATGGCTTCGAACGTTTCTCTGCAGCTTCTTGGGTTGTCGTTAGCTTGTGGAATCCGCTCGAATTCATTGATAAGAATATCTGCCATGCTAGCAGATTTGTCGAACTGTTTCTTCAAGATATTGACAGCCGTCTGGTATTTTTATCCAATTACTGGGATGCTATGGATAGCGGTCGCAGCCTTTCCTTTAACAGCTTGCTTGAGAAACAGAAATTTTTCTGTGTCAGTTAGTTCTTTATCACTATGTATAAGCGATTCAAATACTGACCAGAAAGTGTTGAACTCCCTGAAGTTTCCAGAGAAGGATGGAACTTCAAGTAGAGGGCGGCGAACTTGAATACTTCGTTCCGCAATATTGGCTTGAGGTAGCCTAATAAATCCAGCGTCCATATTTTGGCTGCTATGAGACGAATTTGGATTCGAGTTCCTAATCAAGGCTGCTTGTTGCTCGAGCTCCTCTTTTCTGAACTCGATTTGATCTAGCCATTCCATTACCGTGATGTCCAAGCTGTTGGTATCCTCTTCCAGATGCTTATTCATTTCACTCATGAGCTTTTCTCTTTCCTTCTGATCCGTTCTCATCGATATGCATTCCAGAGCAGTTTTTACCTGGTTATCGAGGTTTTCCTTCGCTTTTTTGACACTTCTTCGGAGAGTGTTTATGGTGGCCGATTCTTCTCTGATAAATGCTTCACATTCTACTTTGTCTGTGGGGAACGTGAACGGATTATCCAAGCGCTCAACTTGTGCTTCCTTTTTCTTCAAGTATTCGCAAGCGCTTGTTATTTTGTTTTTGAACACTTGCAGTTCCGCCATTTTTTCTTGCAAATAGAGTTGCTTGTGGCTTTGAAGTAGTATGTTTCCTGCTACGCGGGACTTTTTTCAAGTGGTTTCGGGTCTCTCACGGAGAGGTCGCTCGAAACTTTAGTCTTCTCCCAGTTGATGAAAGGAAATTGGTATAGCTTTCCGGTTTTCTCACAGGAAGAGAACACTCAGGGAAAGTTTTTTTTTACTCTTCGGACTCCTGTGTTGAGGAGATGATGGGAAGAATTGCTTTTTTGCTCCTCCTTCTGAGTTGGGAGTCAGCTCTGTCGCTTTCCCCGGTACTCACTGGTAGTACGCACAAGGAGAAGCGGAGTTGATTACTTTCCCGGGTACTCACTGGTAGTACGCGAAAGCGATGCTGTTGCTTCCCGGGTACTCACTGGTACGCACTAGGAAGGCGAAGGTTGTTGCTTTCCCGGGTACTCACTAGTAGTACGCACTTGGAAAGGCAATGTTGTTGCTTCCCGGGTACTCACTGGTAGTACGCACTAGGAAGGCGAAGGTTCTTGCTTCCCGGGTACTCACTGGTAGTACGCACTAGAAAGCAAGGATGATTGCTTTCCCGGGTACTTACTGGTAGTACGCACTAGGAAAAGCGATGCTGTTGCTTCCCGGGTACTCACTGGTAGTACGCACTAGGAAGGCGAAGGTTGTTGCTTCCCGGGTACTCTCACTGGTAGTACGCACTAGAAAGCGAGGATGATTGCTTTCCCGGGTACTTACTGGTAGTACGCACTAGGAAAAGCGAAGATTTTGCTTCCCGGGTACTCACTGGTAGTACGCACTAGGAGAGCAGAGATGTAGCGTATGATCTTACTTTCCCGGGTACTCACAAGTAGTACTCACAAGGAAAGAAGATGAATATAGGTAGGACTTCCAACGGCCGATGCACCAATTTGGAAGTATACGGCTGCGTAGAGTCGTGTAGTACGAATATTTATTGCTTATAGCAACAATATAGACGATGGTTATACTACAAATAATTTCCTATTTATACAACATCTCAGGGGCGGTACCAACCTATTAAGGTTTTGAGCTGCCAATTATGGCAGGGATTGACAAGGCAAAGGCTGGTACCGCCTTCTTCAAGCAGCGCCGCTGCTAATTAATTATTATTATGGTATGACTATAATTACATCAAATGGCCTGTGAAATGTCTCCACAGGTTACACAATGGGTATCGCCATTACTGCCCATGAGAATATTCTAATTTGACTAGAATGGTTGTTTCTAACAACAACTACCAAGATCAAGGAGACTCATCAAACGGGCATCTACAACTCCACGAGGAGTTTTTTCTGTGTGGGAGTGCGAATGGCTGGCTGCCGCACTCCTTCGTATTCTACTACTACGAGCTGGCATTGAGAGGAACCCAGGGCCGCGCAAGACTCCGCGATACCCCTGTTGTCACTGTGGATTATCGGCTCAACACGCTAGCGTTCAGTGCGGTGGTTGCCTTGGCTGGGTACACCTCAAATGTTCGGGGTTAGCTAGCTATAGTGACTACACTGATGCTTTTTGTTGTATATCTTGCTCTAATTCTCCCTAGTGCTCCTCATCATAGTTTGGACATTTTTCAACTTAACATTAATGGCCTGCGTGCCAAACTTGTTGAACTGACATTGTACATTGAACGCTATCATCCTGATATCATCCTCCTGCAGGAGACAAAACTTAGTGCTTCCTCTTCCCTTCCCCGCCTCCCCGGTTACACGTCTTACCACCTCCCCCGTACTTCCCATGGTGGTGGCGTCTCTACTTTGTAAAATCTTCTATTCCCTCACACCTCATTGCGCTCCCCGCTGATAATGTTGTTGAGTGTATCGGTGTCCATATTGTATTGCAAAGTTGCCCATTAGATGTTGTTAATGTTTATATTCCCCAACCACCTCTTGTCCCAATTCTTTTGATCCTACACCATTTTTGCTTACTGTACACTCTTCCCTCCCTTCGTCCTCAGTTATTATGGCTGGTGATTATAATGCACACTCATCGTCCTGATTCTCCTCTCTAGGTCTCGATGATAGAGGCGAACTACTTGAGCAGTTTGCGGATGATTGTGATCTTGTTGCTATCAATGAGGATGCCCCTACTCGTCTCCCCAACACGGGCAGGCCCTCTTCGCCAGATGTTACTTTCGTCTCTTCCTCTCTGGCTGTATATTGTAACTGGTCCACTGCTGTTGTCATGGCCAGCGATCATGTACCAATATGTGCTTCACCGGATTTGTCTCTTAATAGTCATCTTGCACCCTTCTCAGGCTCACGTAGCAAATTGTATACTAATTATCGTAAGGCTAATTGGGTCCTGTTTAAGGAGGTGTTACTCGGTCGGGTAGCCAACTATCCGCTCACCGGCTCTGTACACGAGAAAGAGAAGTTCGTCGTTGATGCCATATGCAATGCCTCTAGAACAGCCATTCCTACAGGACGGGTGAGAACGTTTCACCCTAACGTTCCGAAGGAAGTTCTGGAGCTGATCGAACTACGAGATGAGAAGCGTCGAGCCAACCCCGCTGACTCGAGCATTCAGCAACTGTCTGACGAGATCACCAACTTGCTCCAACAATCACAAGCAAAAGCGATGGCAGGAGTTTACTGAATCCATTAACTTCAAGACTGACGCCAAGAAAACATGGAGCGTTCTCAAGAAGCTTTCAGGAAGAGAATGTCAACGGAACGAAACATGCTGGAGTTCCCTTCTGGTAGATTCGAGTCTGGATATGGTGCTGCCTGTCGGCTTGGGAAACTCTTTGCCTCGGCGACGTCGCGCCGTGATCGTTCTCATAGAAGAACTCTCCGGTCCATAAGGAAACTCCAGTCGTCACGATACACCTGCAATAACTCCCTCTACTATGTCAGCCCTCATCAATTCCTTGAAGAACTCCAGGGCTGAGGGACCCGACGGCATCTCAGCTATCCATCTGAAGCATCTGCCAAACCAATTCCACGAGTTACTAAGCGATCTTATCTACTCTTCGTTCAGTACTGGTGTGATTCCCGCAAGGTGGAAGCAAGCCATCGTCCTACCGATCCCGAAGCCAGGAAAGCCTGAGGACAAGGCAACCTCACATCGACCTATTTCCCTACTGTCCCCCATTGCTAAGTTAGCGGAGAAGATCATCTGTCCGCATCTCCAAACTGCACTACTACATAATGTGCATCAACATGGCTTCAAGAAGGCTCACTCCACTATTACCGCACTCACATCGATTACGGAACACATAATTGCCGGTTTCAATAGCAAAGCTCCTGCTGGTAGAAGCCTGGTCGTCGCAGTTGATCTGACATCCGCTTTTGACAACGTCAGCACTTCCTTGCTGTCGAAGTCGATTCTGGACTGTGATATGCCCGACTGATGTAAACGATGGACCGACAACTTTGTCAAAAACCGCTCTATACGTGTGAAGTTCGACGGACACTTGTCGAAGTCTGTTCCCTTGAAGGCAGGCGTTCCCCAAGGTGGAGTATTGTCACCAAGCCTATTCTCTCTGTATCTGTCCGATATTCCGAAGCCATCGCCTAACATCCACTTATGTCTGTATGCGGATGACATCACTATTGTGTGCACTGACCCTGTTATTGACCGCGCCTCTGCGGAGATGAACAAATACCTCAGCAGTCTGGCGTATTCTTGGAATCAGAACAGTTAAAGGTCTCGCCTACGAAGTCCAGCGTTACTCTGTGCACTACTGCCACGGCTGAACACAAACTGCATCCCCAGGTTTTCTGGGAAGGAAATCTGCTGCCCCTATCCAAACACCCTCGTCTACTCGGTGTATTCCTGGACCCTTCATTGCGATTCCATGAAAACTCACGTATTCGAGCTGCTGCGGCCAATGCGCGTAACAACATACTCCGCGCTCTAGCTGGCACTACATGGGGTAGCTCAAAGGAAGTCTTGCGCGTTACGTACAAGGCGATGATACAGCCCGTACTGGAATATGGAGCCCCGGTCTGGTCAAGGCACTTGACGGAAACGTCCTGAAACAAACTTCAGCGAACACAAAACGCTGCTCTACGTGTCATCACTGGATGCCCCAAGTCCACTCCTATATCCCATCTACATCAGAATGTGCACTACTTCCTGTAAAGCAGCATTGCCAACTGCAGACCCAACAGTTCCATATTGGCATAGTCAGGAATGTCGCTCACCCCAACTATCACTTGCTATCATCCAACCCCCTCATTCCCGCAACATCCGTGCACCGTTGTATGCTGCTGTCTCTGCAAATGACCGTCAACGTTGGGCGACCTCAGAGCTCAACCGGAAGAGGCTCCTGCAGATGGAGCACACCAGATTCGTCAATGAATACCTCTCCTGTGCCCCTCCCAATTCTATACTCGATGGTGTACCGCCCAAGGTCGATGATAGTGAGATGGATCTACCAAGACGCTCCCGAGTAATTTTGGCAGGTCTTCGCTGTGGACATTCCTCATTCCTGAAGGCCTATGTCCATAGGATCGATCCATCGGTCCCCGACGTATGTCCTGACTGCCATGGCACAGGGCATGATTCATTACATTTATTTTCATGCCCAGCTCGACCAACTTCACTGACAGCTCTGGATATGTGGAAGAAACCGTGCGATGTGGCCGCCTTCCTGCGCCTATGAGAAGATGCTCGTTGTGGCCGATAAGAAGAAGAAGAATGTATATTTATCTTTGAAGGAAAACTAATAATTTAGGAATGTCCGCAATTTTACTTCATGCGAGGATTTATTGCTGATCAATTATTGATATGGATGTGAGACGTTAAACCATGATTGTGAATATAATAATGATGGAACATCCACGTGACGTCAAATGTTCATGTGAATATATTGATTGCCGCAATAATAAAGGCATTTTAACTAACTGTGAATCATAAATCCGAAACAGGAAGATTGGATTCGATGGAGCATGAGAATTTAATCATCGGGGCGGGAGCTAGTGGTAAGCAATCACGAAGGAAAGCTCGCAAACCGCTACCATTTCACCGGAGACCGGAGGGAGGCGAACGGGTGGGTGTGATTTGGCGAGCGCGCCGCCGGAATTAGTGGTGGCGGGCGGCGAGCCCTGGGCCGGCCAGCGCTCGCCACCCGCTGCCATCTCGCTCGCTGCCCGCGAAAAGGGTTGCTCGCCACCGGACTTTCGCTTCGCGGGTGGCGAGCCCCAACCTTCTGAGATGTGCTCTACACCACCAAACACCTCGACCGCTCCAGCGTCCAGCGCAATTCGATAGTCGAAATAATCCGATATTGTTCATGTTCATGTTTATTACATAAGGTTCATGTTTATTTATTACATTATGTGAGGAAATGAATATGATGATAATAATTAAAACAAAAGAATAAAAACGATCATAAATCTAAAACAAGGCAAGAGCGTTTTCGCAAACAAGGCAATTGTCAAACGAACACATTGGTGAGAAAAAAAACTTCAGTGAAGAGGACAACGTTTTGGGGAAAACCTATTTGCTCGACAGAAACCTGTTCACAATCCTTAGAAAGCTAGTGAATTTACTAGGAATTTCGAAACGCTTACTAAGTTTGGCGTACTCGGAACCGGCTCGGCATACGAACGAGTTGGCCCTCACCGAAAGCTTAGCCCGAGGTATTTGAATTTTGAACGTGGGACCTCGAGTTATGGATTCTTTAAGAGGGAAAAATTTAGTTGCATCAAGATGAACAAAATTGTTAAGGATTTTATACGTCATGACCAAATCTTGCTTGTTCCGTCTGTGAGAAAGTGATTCTAGGCCCAGTTGTGGATTCCGCACTGTGTTTTCAGGTACTGAATCGTAGGTAAACCTTCCTGTTCTCAGAAACAATTTCCTTGTAAAGCTATTTTGAACTTTTTCTAACATGAGAATATGCTTTGCTTTTATGGGGTGGAACACTGGTGTACCGTACTCCAATAATGGCCTGATGTAGACCTTATAGGCTTTAAGGAGCGGCTTTAAGGAGATGAGTACGGATACCGACGAAGAAGGTTTAATTACCCAAGTTTGAGGTATCACGCTTTCGAAAGATGCAACAGAAACAGAAGGAAGAACTGGCCAGAATGGTTGATCAAGCCGTGAAAGACGCTATGGCTGGTCTGGCGGAGCTGATCGCGAAGGCGATCTCTGATGCTCTTCAACCTGTGCTCCGAACGTTCTGCGATGCTATGGCCGAGATCGCGGCGATGAAGAGTGGAACTTCTCCACCTACTGCCGTCGGTGACCAGCGTTCGAGTGCCGTCCCGGCGGCTAATTCACAGGTGAAGAACTCTGAGGTCGTAATAATGGGTGTTAATGAGGAAACCGAGCTCCAACCGCGTGATAGAAGGCAGGCCGATGTAGAAACTGTATCAGCGATCTTGGACCTGCTCCAAGTTGATGCAGTACCTACTCATGTCTACCGCATGGGAGTGTACGATGAGAGCAAGCGCCGACCGATCAAAGTGGCATTTAGTAATCATCACGATGCCATCCAATTACTACGCACCAGCCACAATCTGAAGTCCAAGGACGGAGCTTACAGCCGTGTTTATGTTAGGCCCTCTTACTCTTCTGAACTACGCGCCAAATTACGAGACGCTCGCAAGGTCGACGACACCGCCGTCATTTATCGTGGCCAAGTGATGAGCAAGAGTGTCATCCCAAAAAAAGGGGAGGCTGAGCCGTCGGTGGAGGTCAACGCTGCTTCATCGCAGTGTTCTCCGCCTCCCCGGGGAGAACACTGCGATGAAGCAGCGTTGACCCGGACGTCCGGACCGCCCTCAAAAGCTAATAAGACCTTGAACTGTATTTATTTCAACGCTCGCTCGATCAGAAATAAACTTGACTCTTTACACGCTTTACTCGAATTCTCATCTCCCGATGTTGTCGTTATATGCGAGACATGGCTTACTGAGGGCGACCCGGATGCTCTAATAGCGCCATCCCATTCCTATGTAGTCTATAGATGTGATCGTGTATCGGGTACTGCCGGTGGTGGAGTAGCGGTTATTGTGAAGAAGTGTATTAAAATTGTAGATTTTGGGCATAGATCGTTCAATTTCCATTGTGAGCTTATGTTTCTCGATGTTGTTTCGGAATTAGGTTCCTGCTTTCGTTTAATTGCAGCCTACCGAAGGCCTGCAACGAGTAGCCAAGATTCCACCGAGATGCTCGAGACTATAGCAGACTGGTGTACTGTGCAGTGCCCTTCAGTAGCTGTTGGTGATTTCAATTATCCATTTTCTCCTGAAGACTCTGGTATGTGTTTACTGCTTCCTTTGAACATTTCCTCATCAATTCTGGTTTGTCTTGTTTGAATTCCGATCCCACGCACGGGAAGTACGTGCTCGACTTGCTCCTGTGTAATGACCTCACTTTGATCTCTGAATGGGAACTTCAACCGAACTTTTCCACAGTGACCACTGTAGCATAACCTTCGAAATTGAGTTTGAATCCGACGTTAGCCAAACAACAAAAAATTGGCTTTCCGTAGGGCGAATTGGAATCATTCCAAACTTTATCTATTGGATATGGACTGGGATATTTGCTTTTCGGACTGCCTGAGCACAAATGAAATGTATGAAGCCTTTATCTCATACGCTCACGTCGTACTAGAAAAATGCGTCCCCTTCAAAAAGGCGGCCATAAGTCCAAAAACTTCTCACCGCATTTGCAAAAATTGGCTGCTAGGAAGCATTTCCTATGGCGAGATCGCTTTAAACCGGGTGGACGGGTGGCCTTCAATAAGTGCGCAAAGGACTTTGAAAGGGAATGCAAACGCTTTGCGAAAAACCGTGAAAAACGGCTTATTTGTTCTGGTAACCGCAAAAATTTCTTCAAGTATATGAATACTAGGGTGAAGACTCGTAAGGGTATTTCCGCATTGAAAAGCGAGTCAGGTGAAATCATCGCTGATGATCAACAAAAGTGCGAGGCCTTCGCAATTTATTTTTCAAAGGTTTTTGTTCAGGATAACGGTACCGCTCCTCCATTTCCCAAACGATGCCCGCATAATTTGCGATCCATCACCATTGACTGCGAATTGATTGCGTCAGCAATTAAGAAATTGAGCGACAAAATCTCTCTTACTCCAGATTCTTTACCTTCTTATTTTATAAAGAGAGCCTCCGTTGGATTGTGTTACCCCCTCTTGTGCATCTTCAAACACAGTCTAGCAGTGGGAACCCTACTGACTGCGTGGAAAACTGCAATTGTCTCACCTTTGCTTAAAAAGGCACCAGCAAATCAGGTCTCTAACTATCGGCCTATTAGTCCAACCTCCTCGGTGTGTAAAGTCCTCGAGATTATTGTCAAAGACTGTATCCTTTCCCACCTAACATCAAATAAGCTCCTCAATCCTGCCCAGTATGGTTTCCTGCCTGGCAAGTCAACATTGTCCCAGTTGTTATCCTCGTTTCATGACTGGTGTTCGGCACTTAACGAAAACTGCCAGACTGATGTAGTTTATATAGATTATGCAAAAGCTTTTGACACTGTATGTCATCACAAATTGTTAATTAAACTCAAAAGTTACGGTATTTGCGCTGATATTTGGAACTGGCTTAAGTCTTTTTAATATCTCGGACATTTTGTGTAAAAACTGGCAATTTCTGTTCTCGTCCATACCCGATCACCAGTGGTGTTCCTCAGGAGTAGTATTCTGGGTCCATTGTTGTTTCTTATCTACATAAACGACGCTCCAGATAGTCTATCAAGTTCTTGTAAGCTCTATGCGGACGACCTCAAGATCTATCGGCCTCTTAATGAGCCTGCAGTTGACTTTTATGAGCTTCAATGTGACCTCGATCGACTAGCCGAGTGGTCGAAAGTGTGGCAGCTACAATTATCAGAAGAAAAATGCAGCTTGCTGCATATTAACTTTCGTCATGAATGCCCCCTACGTTTAAACGGTGTGAAGCTTCCTGTGCACGAGGTTATCAGGGACCTAGGTGTTCTCATTAGTTCGAATCTTAGCTGGAACTCCCATTGCAGAGAAATCTCCAAGAGAGCTACCTCGGTGGCTAACTGTATTTTGAGATCCCTGAAACATCCCTGTCTTGTTCACTACAAGAAAGCATTCACCGTTTACTGTCGACCCCTACTGGAGTACTGTACTCAGGTTTGGTCACCTTCCACAGTGGAAGATGATGAGATCATTGAAAATGTGCAAAAACGATACTCTAGACGTGTGTTCACCAAAGTATTCCCAAACAGAGAAGTTCCAGATTATGCAGCTCGTTTGGATATGCTAGGGTTAAATACCCTACGATATCGCAGAGCTGAATTTGATTTACATCTGTGTTATAAGATCGTGCATGGTTTTGCGACATTCCCTTTGACAGCCTTTTCGTGTTTACTCGCCACCATGTCCGTTCTCGCAAACATGGATTCCAACTTGAACGGAAATTCACCTCTAAAGGCAGCATATTGAATTCCTTTGCGTTCAGGGTTGTCAGAACTTGGAACAATTTGCCTGCAGAAATCGCTGAATCCGGAAACTTTTTCTATCTTTCTGAAGTAGATTATCCAAGTACGATCTCAGGTCATTACAAGGAACGAGTGAGCGTCCACTCTGATTAAAAAGGGTATTACTAATAATCTAATGTGACGGGTTTTTCCAGCTTGTTGTGCTTTTCTTTGTCCCAGAAGCGGTGGCCTCAAGTATCTTGAGACAAGATGTCATTCGAATTGTAGAAAGAAAAATTTCCTCTGCAAAAAAAAAATCATATTTTGTCCCCTTCTCACTTCTGCCATTGTTATGCATCTTTTTTTTTACTTTAACAAAGAATCTCATTCACATACGTGTATATGTATGTTTCTTTATTTCCACAATAAAGTCGTTGAATGAATGAATTTGGGAACTGTGGATGATAAACATCTGTAAAGGTTACATACCTTTCGAGTAGCATTACTAGCAATGTTCTTACAATGTGTATCAAAATCAAGATGTTGCGATATTTGAAAGCCGAGGTCTCGGATTTCGGAAACCTGAGAGGTTTTAACGCCGCCGATATTATTCGAATGATTCTTCGATTAGGTCCCAAATTTTGACCTTTTCACCATCGAGTTTTTTACATTTCAGCTAAACGTAGTTACCAAATTCTGCCTACAAGAAGACGAAATTCATGCGCTGCATCCATCCGGGTATCGGAATTGAGCGATCGGATACGAAATCACCGTAAATAAGTTTTTTCGGACTTATCGGAAATCCGAATTACCAAAAAACGTCATTTCTGATCCATCCGAAATCCGGTCAATCGAAAAAAAATGAAAGCTTCGAATCGACTGATATACGATTACTCGTTCAACTTTCCTATCATAGTGATTAGGATTAACCGATGATATTATTATGAATGTATCAAGAAAATTGGATATCTGTGACCTTCGGGTATTGAATCATCGAAAACTCGATTATCCAAAAATTTTCCTTTCGGATCCATGCTCTGTTTCAATCCATTCCTCCCATTCTCTACTTCAAATCGAAATTTATTCGGGTTCATCACGGACGAGTGCGCGCATATGCCGCTTCTCCTCCTCCTCTGCTGTCTCTCCCATCGCGCCGCAAACGCACAAAAAGGGAAAAACTTTCTCCATATTAAGGGTAGGTAGCCTTTCTACTGCTCTGTCCTACGCAATGATTCTGCATGAATTCACTTTCCATCGAAGTACCAGGAAAAAACGAGGAATTGTCCATGACTGGCGCTTTGTATATGATGAAATCAACTAATTACAAAACAAGGAGGATAACTGCATCAAAAATGGGTACTATAAAGATTGTTCAACCGACTAGATTACGGTGTAAGCCGGCAGTACGCAGAAATAATGCTCACGGCAGAGACACACAAACGCGAACCGCGTCTCTTTGTGCTCTCGGAGAGCGGACTCGGGCTCGTAGGTGAGGCCTCTTTCAGAGCGCGATCGTTGTGCGACGCGATGGCATGGTTTGACTACAGATCGACGTGCAATGCGATCTCGTTCGATGCTCATGATTATCATGCCATCGCGTCGCGCGGCGATCGAACTCTGAAAGAAGCCTAAATTACACAAAGGGGCGAGGACTGGCTCAACTGCAGGCACACGGGTTTAATTACCCAAGTTTGAGGGCAATTTCGACAAACGTCCTTCAGCCATAATTTCGTTTGACGTCGTTGCTGATGCTCGCGGGTAAATTCGCTGTAATCACAGGTATCTGGTGTCTGTGGTTGGTCAGTCTCAAATGGCAATGGGCAAGGACGACCTTTTGAACGTAGCTAATGGTTCGGACGTCGAGCGGGCCGTCAAAGAACTTATGGAAGATGATGCAGTGCCGCACTATGCTCGGGCAATTCTGGCGCTCCTGCTGGAGGGGCGACGTCACACGGATGCTGCTTTACGTCTGAACGCCGAACTTCTGGACAGGCTGGACAACCTCAACAAGGAAAACACCATGTTGAGAAGTTCTCTCCAAAGTCAGTCTGTTAATCCTGAGCTTGTGAATGGAAATATTATACCCTCTCAGACGTATTCCATTGCATTACCATCTTCTTCTCAAGTCTCATCGCCTCCTGTTACCACTCGTGATAGTGAGAGTGAGAAGGAGCGCGCTCGCTCCCTGGTTCTTAGTGGTGTTCCTGAGCCGAAGCATCTTCCTGTACGGCAAAGATCGAGTCATGATGCCAATTTTGTGATGGATGTTCTTTCTCATTTAAATGTGGATTGCTCTCCGGTATCTGTTTATCGCTTAGGCTCGCCATTTCAAGGCAAAAATCGACTTTTGAAGATTATCATGCCGTGTTCTTCTTATCAGAAACAGGCGTTGAGAAATCCCTCCCGTCTGAAGTTCTTCCCCGTTAAGGGGCTCTATCTCAGGGAATCCCTAACGAAGGAAGAACGGTTTAAAAGAAGGGAAGAATATCGGAGGCGTATGAGGGCTGGCCCTGTAGGTGGTGTCGAGCCAGTCTCGCCTTCTAGGGGTGAGGGTGGACCGGCCGATTCTGCCTCTGGGGTAACCCCTTCTGCGGCCTCCGCATCGAACCACGATGAGTCAACGCCTGCGGATCAGGGGAACTGATTCATCCTCTCCGGTATCATTGTAGTGTTTTGAAATGTTTATATGCAAATGTAAGATCTGTCTCAAAAAACAAGGAACATATTGACCTGATTCTTTCCAGTAATTATGATATTTATGCCTTCACTGAAACATGGCTCAAGTCTAGTCATTCGGTTTCGTCCTTATTGAGAAATTTCTCTCTGGACTATGAATTCAAGAGGTGTGATCGCGTTAGGAAGTCAGGCGGCGGGGTGATGTTGTTGGTGCATCGAAGGCTCTCAATATCTGTGGTTTTCTCTGAGTCGGTGGAACATGCTTATGAGATACTTTGTGCCGACCTTTACCATGAAAGTTCGAGCTTTAGGGTCGTGGTTGTTTACAGGGCCCCGTCTTGTGATTCTGCCGGAACCGAAATGCTAGTCAAAATTTTGAGTGATTTGATAGCGTGTGAAATCCACACGATCATCGTGGGGACTTCAATTTGCCGGACTTCGCTCGAAGGAGTGAAGGGGATGTGGTGACAACAAATCTATCCTGTTTGGAGGAGCTAGTTTACTGTTACGACCTGTTCCAATTTGTTCATGAGCCTACTAGAGGTCATAATGTTCTGGATCTAGTGTTCTGCACCCATGAAACTCTACTGGAAAACCTGGAAATTTTGCCTCCGGTGGGGTTAAGCGATCATAATAGCATTTCATTTGATATTCAATGTTGTGAAACGGGCTCTTCACCGGTCTATCGCAGGGTTTACGCAAAGTGCGAGTATGTAGCCAAATCAATGGATATCTTAGCCAAATTCACTGGGTCAGTCTTTTAGAATCTACCAACAGCGTAAATGAGAAATATGAACTTTTCTTGTCAATTATCCAAGCAGCTATTGATCTGCATGTGCCGTGGAAGCTTGTGTCCTCTATTAAGTCTATTCGCCTGCCTGCTCACTTGCAAAAATGTCTGAACATCGTGAATGCCTATTTTATGAAGCAAGGCGCACTGGAAATTGAAACATATAACGCATTCGCGAAAAAGTTCCATTCTCAGTTGGGTAGGTATAACAGTTATTTGGAGAAGAAAAAGATAGAGTCGGGAGATAAGAACTTCTATCGTTATCTGAATTCCAAGTTACAGGAAAGGAGTAGTATTGGCTGTCTTAAGAACGGAGACCTTCTTGCAACATCGGCCAGTGATAAGGCAAACATGTTGGCGGATCATTTCGTGAATCAATTCCAAGAAGATGACGGAAATTGTCCGTCTTCATCCTTCTCAGGTATTCAGCCTATGAATGATTTTCCGTGGTTTCATTCTATGAAGTTGCAGGATTTGTTAGTAAAATGGTCTAAATCTTCCTCGATCACCCCGGATTTCATTCCTCTGTTTTTTATTCAGAAAATTGCACCCGTTATTTGTGGTCCCTTGGCCTATATCTTCAATCAGTCTCTTATCTATGGTGAAGTCCCAATCCGCTGGAAACACTTTTGTAACACCAATTTTGAAGAAAGAGCCGGCCACTGATCCAGGAAGTTATAGACCAGTTAGCATAACCTCACTCTTCTGCAGACTGTTTGAGAAGGTTCTAAAAGAGCACATCGTCCTACATCTGTTTTCGAATAATATCATTCCCAGGAGCCAACATGGTTTTGTACCTGGAAGATCGGTAGAAACGAACCTTTTGGAATGCATAAACGATTGGACGGAGGCCCTTGACAAGAAATGCAGTTGTGATGTCATTTACTTTGACTTTGCGAAGGCATTTTGATCGTGTCTCACATTTGAAACTGCTATCAAAACTACGGGATCTGGGATTTCATCCGATTTTGATAGAATGGCTCGCCCAATTCTTGTCTGATAGAACGTTTCAGGTGAGGGTCGGGGATTGTTATTCCAAGGTGAGAAACATAGCGAGCGGGGTCCCACAAGGGGGTGTATTATCACCAATATTGTTTAGTATTTTTACAGCTGACATTCCTATCATTTTTCATGACAAAAGTGTTACAGTAAAATTTTATGCGGACGATATAAAGCTCTACAAAGTCATTTCTGATCCATTAGATACCCAAGTGCTGCAGGAGGGATTGACCTGATAGTTGACTGGGCGAGAGAATGGCAGCTGCCACTGGCTCCGCAAAAAACCGTATTTATGCGGGTTCATTTGAGTCCGACGTCGACGGCCCATTCATATACATGTGCTGGTGTCGCGCTGCGAGCGGTAGACTCGGTTCGAGACCTCGGTTTTCACTACGACAGGAAGTTGGATTTTTCTGAGCATGTCAAAATCAAATGCCAATCGGCTCACAGGCGGATTTTTCAGATTTATAAGGGTATCTCCACTAGAAACAAACAGGTTCTGCTCCGAGCATATAAGACTTATACACGACCCATTGTGGAATCTGGAACATCAGTATTCGCTCCGCACAAGAAAAAGGATATTGACGCGCTCGAAAAGGTCCAGAATAGTTTCACTCGCAAACTGTTGATTCGCATCGGTGGTTTCCTGAATTCCAAGATACCCAGGGCCCACTTAAGGAACAAATATTTTGGGTTGCCAACGTTGGATTCTCGGCGCAGAGTGTTTGACCTTTGCATGGTCCGCAAACTTCTGGAAAACAGCAGTATTTTCAGGCTTGCACCCTATTTCAAACTAGTCACATCGAGAACTAGAGGTGAAATAATGAAAATATTTCTCGGTCGGCCAATTACCAGTGTTAGGGTTAGGTCTTTTCCACACAGGGCGGGTAGCGCATACCTGAAAATCGCTAGAAGAGTCACCGGCGCTGCTTCCTTGGGCCAGTTTAGGCGACGGGTATCCCAAATAGTTCTTAGCTACGAAGCATAGCATTTTCGATTGTTTCTTCTTTTCTAGAGATAGATCTTCGTTTGTTTGATTGGTAGGGTGTATGAAGAATAGGAGTATTTTTGCTCAAGTTTTGCTGTCTGTTTTTTTTTCTTCCGGTCTTGTTAGTTTTTCTGTGCATCTCTTCTTATTCTTATCACGCATTCGCCTTATGTGAGTGTAATAAACATATACATATACATATACACAACTCCTCGCGGTTGCCATTTCGAAGCAGTGCTAGAAAACCACAACGCCTCCAAGAAACAAGCGCATCAAGTGCCTGCATTTACGGGCTCATGCCGTTTAGACAGGTGGAACAAAATGCACAGCCGTCAAATATATTGCGGCGTGTGCAACTGCACACCCTGCTCACGCTTTACGCGCAAATATTCAAAAATCGCTTCATCAGTTGAAATGAGAGTTTTGGGCAAAAAGTTATGTTAATCAGCGGTATTTCGCCTGTAAAAGCATATCAGGCTGGTTGGGCGACATTTACAAGCGTTTAGCTTATTTCGGAAGTGAAAACTCCCAGTGGAAGACAGGATAGTCTTCTCTTCTTCTTTGCAGCCGCGAAGAGAGTAATTGCTATAGGTTCAGAAACTGGGCGACCAGCGTTGGATTCGTCCAAAGGTCTATTGTAGTTAATGTTGTAGGGTTCTTTGGACAGTTGAATAGGTGTAGGGTATTGTGGCCAGGACCACCACAGTCCGGGCAAACGTCGGGAGTGCTACTGTCGATCCTGTTCACGTAGGACTTCAGGAACGTTGAGTGCCCACAGCGCAACGAGGCTAGAGTGCATCTGGCACGTCTACTAAGCTGAGACTCAGACTCAGAAACTCGAGGCGGCACAGTACCCAGAATAGGATTAACAGCCGCTCTTTCCAGATACCCTCGAACGAACTGGGTGTGCTCATCGCGCAACAGACGGAGGCGTTCTTGATATGAATCGTGCCATCTTTGCAAATCGACTTTATCTGGAGCATCGGCAAAGGTTTTCTGATGCCTCTCTCTCTTACAGGCTCAAGTACTCTCCAAGATGGGTGGTTGGGCTGCTTGACGATGTTAATGTACAGCTGCTGGGCCTGGAGCTGACAGTGCTCCTTTACTGGTAGCACCCGTGTCTCGGCGTGTAAATGCTCGATTGGCGAACTCCTAGCACATCCGGTGGCGATCCGAAGAGCAGCGTTTTGTACACGCTGCACCTTAGTCCAGGATGAGTCCGATACTAAGTGCTGCCAAACCGGTGCCGCATATTCTAGGGCGGGCTGCAGTATAGCCTTATACGTGGTCAGAATAGTTTCCTTACTGCTGCCCCATGATGTACCTCCCAGTGCCCTTAGCACATTGAGTTTAGCTCTTACAATTGCTTGCTTTTGCTCGGTGTTCTTGTGAAACTTCAGCGACGGATCGAGTATAAGGCCGAGTAGTTTGACGAAGCGAGCAGCAGGCAGGCGATCTCCACCCCAGCTGACATCGGGATGGGCGCTGTGCTCTTTGGGGTCCGTTGTGAAAACTGATACTGAAGACTTGACAGCTGAGACAATGAGCATCTTGTTATCGAAATAGCTTTTCAAATCAATCAGGTACTCGTTGATCTTGCTCGCGGCCACTTGTATGTCACGGTTTTGGCACATGATAGTCATATCATCAGCGTAGGCGACAACTTTAATGTCCTGGGGAGGTGCCGGAATGTCCTCTAAGTACAGATTAAACAGAGCGGGCGATAAGACTCCGCCTTGCGGAACACCTGCAGCTATGGGGATACTTTTAGAGACATGATTTTGAAACATAACTTTTGCTCGACGGCCCTTGACGAATGCTGTTATCCAACGCTTCTGCCACGGTGGAATAGAGGACTTCAGTATGTTATCCGATAGAATACCCAGGTTAACACTGTCGAATGCCTTTGTCAAGTCCAGGGCTACAGCAACGGTCCTGAGGGCTTTCTCATGTTGAAGCCGTCGATGGCATAGCCAACGATTTCCAAAAGCGCCGTCGTGGTGGAATGTAGCTTCCTAAAGCCGTGCTGGTGATGCTGTTTCTCATTATGCTGAGCCAAATCATTGACGACAAGCTTTTCAGCAACCTTGGCTAGAGGTGACAAAAGGCTTATTGGCCTGTATCCTTTCGCTGATGACAGCGATTTACCGGGCTTAGGCAGAGGAATGACATTTGCTGTTTTCCAGTTTTGTGGCAGTGTGCAGGTTCGGAATGATGTGTTCATTAAATCAGTGAGCAGCGAGAGAAATTCACTGGGGAGCTTCTTTAGGACTGCTGGACAGATTCCGTCAGGTCCAATGGCTTTGGAATTACGCATTTCCTTTATAATCTTCTCCACCTGTGCAGAAGTGAAGGCATCAGCCGTGCCCATAAGCGGAAGGCGGCACAGCTCCCTTACTGTCACTCGGTTTTGCGGGCCACGCTTCGCACATGTTATGAAGAAGCTCTTGCCCAGAGCGTAAGCGGCATCTTGTCCTGACTTGAATACATTGTTCTCAAACTCGATAGTAGATACGGTGGCGGGTGTGGTTTTTCCGGAGAGTTTTCTCAGGATTTTCCATGTAGCAGCACCATCTGCCTTGAAGTTCAATTTTTCAGTGAACTTCTGCCACTCGTCTTTCTTGTGCCTGTCCAAGTCTTTTCTAATCTCGTCGTCAAGTTCAATGACCTCCGGGTCCAGATGGTTGGCAGATCTCTTTTCATCTCTTGTCCTGATTTTCTGAAGTATTTCCCTGGTGACATTAGGGTAAAAGTTTTCACACGTCCTTCTGGTATGGCCGCTTTCATAGCCTTCCGGATAGCGTCAGATATGTGACGCTCTTTCTGGTGCACATCGCCATTCCATGGATATTCAGCCGCTCGGTGAAGTGCAACCTCTCTGAATAGGCTCCAGTCTGCAAGGCCTAAATTGAGATAAGAACGGTGACGAATACCAGAATAAGGGGCTAGAGAATTTGAGAGATCAATATGGACGAAAATGGGAATGTGATCACTAGACAGAGTTGTAGAAGTGGACCACGAGCAAGCACTAGAAAGATTGGAGGAAACGAGCGAAATGTCTGGGCTAGAAGATCGGCCGATGGAAGGGAGGCGAGTGGGCTGATCATCGTTTAGGATAACCAGGTCGCACTCCTCCGCCCATTCCTCGACGTCCTCTCCTCTAACATCAGAGTCAAGTGAAGAGCAAAAGGTATGAGCATTGAAGTCGCCCGCGAAGACGACTGAGGGTGAGAGGGCGCAGTCGTTGAGTTGTTTTAGAAGAGGGATAGGACTATAGGTTGGGGGACAAGATGTAGTTGGGGGAATGTAGATGTTGAAGAGAGATAGGGGAGTTTTGAGTGGGAGATGGATGGGGACGTACTCGAGAGTACCGTCCGTAGGGACATTGGGAATTAGGTGAGAAGGAAGAGTGGATAGTACAAAAGTTGAAACTCCTCCACCGAAAGACGATCTTGGAGCATGGTATGAAGTAGAGCCAGGGATATTTGGGAGAGAAGAGGTAGCAGAGGGGAAAGTTCGGTTTCCTGAACCATTATAACATCTGGATGGTGAGTACGAGCAAAGAGAGAGCTCAGATAGTTAGGCACGAAGGCCACTGAGATTTATATGTACAATAGAAAGTGGGCGATTGGAGGTAGAGGAATCAGAGTTGGAAGGTGAGGAGCATAGGACACAGCGAAAAGCAGAGTTATGATGCCTCACAGAACTGAGACCCGAACAGAAGAGATGCACCCACCTTTGGCATCCGAAGCACTGGACGCTTGTTTTACTCCACGTGACATCCTTGCCGCACGTGGCGCATGGGTACTTCTGAGCGGGTCCAGGATTCCTCTCCACGCCGGCCCTTTGTAGGAGAATCCTTAGGAGAGCTGAGGCCAGCCAGCATCTCTCCCATAGCAAAAACCCTCTTCGTGGAGGGGTTGATGTCGGTTTGCACGGAGTTGATGTTGCTTCCTCCACACGGCCACGGCACGAACGTACGACATCTCGGCAGCACAGGATAGTCGATCCTATTTCCCTACTCAACCGTTGATGAAGTTCATACACTTTCCGCCTTCATAACATTTGATAAGCTTTTTTTTTCAGCAATTCCTCTTCATGGCGGATTTTTTCTACCTTCTTGTACTAGCAGTTACGATTCAGAATACAACGAGCTTGCAAGATACTTTATTAGATTGCGTTATTACAAAATTTAGCCACCTATCTCTGAAAAATCAAAAAGTTATGCTAGACCTATCAGTGCGGGATTCCATATCAAATGATTGTCAGAGTTCAAAAGAATTACATTGGGTAAGCAAACTGGCAACCATGGAAAATGAAAAGCTGGACGTGGATATAGTTGATCAAGGCACAAAGTAAGGAAAACTAGAAGAAAATACAATCACTAAATACGAAACTGATTTACACGATGGAAAAGTATGAAGAACAAAACATTTGTGAAAAGGGTTTCTTTGAAAAGAGTAATAGCGTTTTCCACTTGCGCCGATTGTTGGCTGAGCGTTCATTTATATCAATGAAGGGGTTCAAGAAGCGTTTAACACGAATGTCTCAGAATTCAAACGTTCTATGCCGGTATTATTCGGCGTGCTGAATATGAATTTTATGTTTATTTGTCGATTTTCGGATTATTAAGGTATGTTTTGCCCCTGTGTAGCATCGCGCATACCGTAACCTACATTAAATCTCAGAATTTCGACAAACGGACCAAAGAATCGTGTTTAGTACCCTATATTACCCCTGCATACAAGTTTGGAGCAAAATCCGAAAAATTTTTTCAAAACACCCAAAAAATCCGTGATGGGGTACCCTTACCCTGCCGCGAGGCTTTCGAAAACGCCCATAACTTTTTTCAGAGTGAGTCTAGGCAGCTGCGAAGGACATATTCGGACTCCACGTCCAAAAATGGCTTTAGAAAAGTACATTTCATGACTAGAAGGATTCCCCTTGTTAGATCACATGAGTAGCTAGTAAGCTGCAGTATCTCATATTTCTTCTTCATACGCTTTCAAAATCTAAGAGTAAGCATCCACAATCGCGCAAAAATATGAGCAGCGTTCTTCTTATTTTTGATATTGACTATAAATATTAGTAAAGCGCTACCATTGCTCTCATTGATCGTGATATTGCCGGAAACACCTTGAATCGGTGTCATATTTTACAGTATAATTATCGCCAATCTTGTTTTAGTCGGAATAAGACAACAATCTATTGAAATCGATTCCATATATGCATCAAATATGTTTAGATGCTTTAGCTGGCGACTGTAGCAAATGTGACTACATGTACAAAAACGAAGAAAAACCGTCATAGAAAAGGTTTGGTGCAAATAAGGCTGCCGAAACTCTGCGAAAACCCTTGCCTTTTCAACCTTCTCAGATGTACAACTAAAAGTTACACAACAAAACGATTGACTCAAGGCTGGAAATGTGAACGTCATCAGCGGCTGTATAGGGAAATAAGATCGACTATCCTGTCTTCCACAGGGAGTTTTTGCTTCCAAATCAAGCTAAACGCTTGTAAATGTCGCCGAACTAGTCTGTTATGCTTTTACAGGCGAAATACCGCTGGTTAACGTAACTTTTCGCCCAACACCCATTTCAACGAATGGAGCGATTTTTGCATATTTGCGCGTAATGTGTGAGCATGGTGTGCAGTTGCACACGCCACAATATATTTGACGGCTGTGCATTTTGTTCCACCTGTCTAAACGGCATGAGCCGCATTTACGCCAGTCATCGCCCATTTGTGTAATCGATTTAAAAGCTGTGGACTTGATTGAAATGAAGTACAAATGGGAGGCCGTGTCGTACGGCTTAATCCTCACAGACGCCTCGGTCATCGGGACTCACGCGTAAAATAAAATGCGTGTAGTGCAGGCGCACACAACACACGCGCCTTTACGCGCAACTCGCTAAAATTCACCGACTCACCGTTTCTCGAATTTACGTTCGTTAGAGTCCGAATTCAGATCAGAAAGAGCTTTGCGGCCAGTTTTTCTTACAGAAGATCGTTTTAAATACGAAAACCAGTTGTCTTGTAAATACACTCAAGTAATACAACTGGAATAGTTCATTTTTTCATGTGGTACGGAATCCACTTATCATATATTCACTTGTGATATATTCTTTACACTTTTTAAAGTCATTTTTTAATATTTTTTAATATTGATGATGACCAAAGGGGGATATATAGCCTTTAGAGGCACAAAGCTGAGAAACTCATGTGATCTGAATTCAAAAAGGCGCTTGAGATTTATCTGTTCTCCCAGGAGCGATGTTTGTAAGATCTCATCCCTTCATGGTGCCGGTGTTGCCTCGTAGTCAGTTTATCGATCTGCTTTATTATTGTCCTCTATCTTTGATCTTTTTCAGTTGCCGTTTAGGTGTTTCGTTTTGTTGTTTGTCTATCACACGGTTCTACCGTGTAATAAATCAAATCAAATCAAATCTGGTGGACAACAACACTGTGATAAGGAATTTGTGATACGAAACCGATATACTGTCATTCGCGTTAGAGGGTTAAGAATATATGCTGAATCATTTACTTCCTTCCTCGTCTGTGTGAGCTTCCCCACAGCGCCTGGCGAGGTCAGAGTAATGATGGAACGTTTCCTGACATTCAGGGCAGACAACATTCAAGACTGCATCATTGACTTGATGATCATGCTGAACCCGTTGATGATAAAAAGTGGAATACGTTTCTTAGACGCTTTTTGTACCCCGTATTGATATAGTTGAACGCTGAACCAAAAATCCGTACAAGTCCAAAACGCTATCAGTCTGCAGAAGGTTCGGAAAATGTGCTTTCACCCAAACTTTGTTTAGGGGGGGTGTGTTTCGGGCGCTAAACACTATTATAAGATCCTTTTCCGGATTTTCGTAAAATTAATGCGCTTTTGGAGTATAGAATATGTACTAAAATCAGAAAAAACGCCTTGTGTAAGTGGAAAACGCTTTCACTCTGTGCAAAGTTCGGAAAACACGCTTTCACTTGAACTTTGATCAGGCGGTTATTCTGGGCGCTGGACACGATTATGAGGTCAGATTCCGAACTTTTCAAAGACTAAAGCGCGTTTCGTAACGTCCAGCAGGTGCGGAACTGGCGAAAAAGGGCTACACGAGTTCTTAACTGGTTCATACGTCTACTCAGGCAAACCATCGCTCCGAGCGGGACCGGCTCCTCCCAATTATGACGTCATCGCCCGGACAGCGGCCGAGGGGCCAACTGGCACCGCGGTCCCTGTCCGGTGCCAGTTCGCCCCTCGGTCGCTCTCGGGGCCACAGCGGTGTCATCGCCAGAGATAGAGAGACGCGGGATTGGCTGTTCTTTGGGTGATAACGTGCGAGCCACGTTATCACTCAAAGAACAACCAATCCTGCGGGTATAAAAGGCGGCTCGCCTCGTGTAGACGGGTAGTTGGCCTTTCGAGGCCACTCTTGAGAGGTGACCTCGGATCACTCTCAGGATGACAATTTTTGGCGGCCGAGGGGATCCTCCATGGCCCGCGGTGGGGAATGCTTCCTCATTGCGGATCATGCTGGGATGGTATCCTTGTTGCGGCCTGTGGCAGGATTAACCTCCTGACCCACAGGCTGTAACAGGTGCCTTATCCTCTTAACAGGCTTAATCCTCTCCAGAAGAGGCGGAAAAAAAATTTAGCAATTAGGAAATTTTTGAAAATTGCCCGAACAGAGACCGCAGTGCCAGTTGGGACCGAAGATCGCTCCGAGCGATACTGCTGTGGCCCGGAGAGCGGCTGCTGTGGCCCGAGTAGATGGCTAATTTTCGCTCGGAGCAGAGAGGCAGCGCCGCTCGAGTAGCTCTCCGGTACCGCTCGGAGCGATGGTTTGCCTGAGTAAAGAAGGATGCTTTCACGCTCCACTTTTGATACCTTTTGGCTTTGTAACCGTGGAACTTGCAGTAATCAGAATGTTTCAGAGAGAGGGTTTTTGCAATTTCGTCATTTTTAAGGGGTTAAGAATCTGATGATTTGAAGAACACACTTCAAGACTCCCAAACAGCTTTGAACTTGACCGAATTCCTCTGATTACCTAGTAAAAATAAAATCGAATTCTTACCTAAAGTTTGCCTTTTCAAGCGAAATTTTCGGCAAACGGTAACGGCAAACGCCAAAAGTGGCCGGCGAACGGCAAACGGCAATCGCCGCACTCCCCTGGTGAATAACCAAAACAGAGGGCCAGATTCAGACGATGGCATCCTGCTCCCCTGCCATCAACAATGGAGACTGGACAATTAAGTGTTGAATACATAGGATGCCAAACGCGGCTACATTAGATAAGCAAAACGGTTGCAAAAAAAAGGATTTCACGGATGGCAACGCGGATCGAGGTTCTGAGGAAAACTGGAAAAGACTCGTGGTGAGCTTGTTTAGGAACTTCCTGGAGAACTTGTCTGGTGCCTTAGAGTACCAGGTTATTTTTGCGGTGGCCTACCGCACTCTTGTAATCTCCAAGTACCGAGCGGTACACATTGCCAAGGTTAAATAAAGTGGTGATACTAATTGCATTGCCACATCGCCGACCGCTTATGTTAAGTAGGTGCACTCTCGAGGGAATACTGAAAATCATTGTTCTTGTTATGAATTACATATATACACCGCTCGGTATTTCTCATTGAGTCCACATTCATACGAAAATCTGACAGAAAACTCTGGGTGATCGTGATTGAAAAAGAATTATAGTCGATGTTTCAATTTTTTCGCCTTTTTACGATTAACGTTCCAGAAGTAGAACAGCTGTGAAGAGTGGAATGGTATGTGACGTCTGTTATCAATGAAAAAGGCCCAGTACGAAGACCTGAAAACTCAGAAAACTGGCGCATTATGCCCGGAAACCCAAAGAAAACTTTTGTGCTGGAAAGAAGTGATGGGAACGGTAGCTAAGCAAACAGGGAAAATTAGCTTCGTAATGTAAAGAGAAGAGTTACGGTGAAAATCTCAATCCTATAAATACAGTACTTTTATTCAAAGGAGTTGTTTTTGTCGTAGTCATATACGTATGTTAATGCACTGTCGCGGATTCATCGCATATTTAAGGCTTTATCCATGCTTTGAAAAAAATCTGGTTTTTCTGTTTTTATTTGCGCGTAAAGGCGCGTGTGTTGTGTTCGCCTGCACCACCCGCATTTTACTTTACGCGTGAGTCCCGATGACCGAGGCGTCTGCGAGGACTAAGCCGTGTCGTACCTGCTTTTGAAGAAGCACCGGCACCGCATAACCATCGCTGCGGGACCTACCAGCTGGCGATTTCTCAACACCTGTCGAAAGAGTTTTCCCTCCCACAACAAAACTGTTCCCGGTGTTTATGAATCAAGATTTTGCCTTTTTATGTTTTCGTAATCTTTAAAACGTTTCTCACAGCTTTCTTTGTGAAGAGTGGTCCGGCATTCATGTCCGTCCGTGAAATGGGCGGGGCTTCGGGGTTAGTGCGTAAGGATCGTAAAAAATAGGGGAGGGGACTTCTCGTAAATGGGCAAATGGCTATGGGGCTTAGGGAAAAATGCACTGGACACTGTCAAAAGTAGACAGGGCATCGTGTCAATGCCTAAATGGGTGTAGCGCTTTGGGAGTGGTGGACGGGACATAGTGTTAAGTGATCGGGGCTTCTGGGTCAACGCGTAAGGTTCCGTCCATAGCAGACGACCCAGCGCCAATTGACGCTGGGTGTTTGCATCTTCAACATTCGTTATTGATCTGACTCCCCAGCGACGACTGGGGCCGGCCTGTCGCTGACGGTAGAGTCATAGCGGCAGTAGCGGCTGTCACTAATATTATCGATACCATCGTTAACCACGCGCCGTCCTCGGACACATTGAATGTGCCAGCCGTCGAGCGTCATGCGTTAGCGTTTCAGCGCTGGTGCATCACGCTCCGACGCCATGACGCTTTGCCGCTGGTCGTCTGCTATGGACGGAGCCTAAGGCCCCCGTCATAGTCGGCCGAAAGCCGGACTGCGCCGTCCTCTCCCGTCCCGAGTGATTCTTAGTCGTCCTCTCCCGTCCCTTCTGATCCAGCGTCGTCCCTAGTATCTCGGCTGAGTGCAAATCGATTAAGCGGGCGCACTCGAGCACACTGCGGACGGCGCTGTCCGGCCACAACGAGGGGATTTTCCACTTCAATGAAAAATGTATTGCACACGTATCGACCAGAACGGACAGGACGGACTAGGCGGATGCACTCCGGACTCATCGGGGGGATTTTTCCACCTGAGTGAAAATGCTTGGCATACGTATCGACCGGGGTGGCTGCAGCTGATCGGCCGACTATGACGTGAGCCTAGGGCCCCCGTCAGAGTCGGTAGATCTACTGAGCCCCACCGGGTCGATACGCACCAAATTCGTGGAAGACGGTTGTAAAAAAAATAACCCACTGAGTCCGACTGCGACCGTCTGGTGCCCATCGCAATCCCCCCGCTCGATACTGATGGTTCTCATGCGTACAAGGGCGGGCCAATGCACCGACTGAATCCCGCTGCGTCCCAACCGAAAACATCTTCACCCCACCCGGTCGATATAGGTGTTTCTTACGTGATTTGGGTGCATTTTCTTCGGCCGACTGCGACCTGCCGAGTCCCGCCGTATCCCGACTCTTCTTCTTCTACAGCCTCAAAGTGGTTTTTGTCATAGGTTGAGGAACTCGGCGGCCTTCACAGAATTCGTCCAAAGGTCCAATGTTGTTAAGGAGGTAGGTCTCTTCGGGCACATGAACAAGTGCGCCGTGTCGTGTCCGGGAGCACCACAGTCCGGGCATGCGTCTGGTCGGCTGCTGTCGATCTTGTTGACGTAAGACAGGAGCAGAATAGAGTGACCACAGCGCAGCGAGGCAAGAGCACATCTGGCTCGCTTGCCGAGTTGAGACTCTGACTCGCTAATCCGAGGCGGCACTGCTCCTAAGATAGGGTTCACAGCCGATTTCTCCAGATATCCTCGTACAAACTGGGTGTGCTCCTCACGCAGAAGACGAAGCCTTTCCATGTTGGAGTCGGCCCACCTCTGTACATCAATTTTACGAGGAGCATCTGCGAACGGCGTCCTGATCGACCTCTCTCTAATGGACTTCATGATTCCCTTTGTCGGATGATTCGGCTGTCTCAGAACATTAATATACATCTGCTGTGCCTGGAGTTCGCAATGCTCCTTGACTGGCAATATGCAGGCCTCCGCGTGAAGAAGTTCTATTGGGGAGCTCCTTGTACATCCGGTCGCAATCCTAAGCGCAGCATTCTGTACACGCTGCAGCTTATTCCAGGAGCTGTCTGACACCAGGTGCTGCCACACTGGTGCCGCATATTCCAGAGCCGGCTGAAGTATTGCTCTGTAGGTTCTCAATATAGTCTCTCGGCTGCTTCTCCATGATGTTCCTCCAAGAGCTCTCAGAATATTAAGCTTTGCCTTAACGTTTGTCTGTTTCTGTTCCGCGTTTTTGTGGAACTTCAGTGACGGATCGAGAATAAGACCAAGCAGCTTGGGGAATATTACTACAGGCAAACGATTTCCATCCCATATGACTTCTGGGTGGGCACTGTGTTCCTTGGTGCTTGTTGTTAACACTGCTACAGACGACTTTGCAGCAGAAACTGTGAGCATCATATTATCGAGGAAAAGCTTCAACTCGACAAGATAGGCGCTGATCTTGTTAGCGGCTATTTGCAGATCATGGTCCTGGCACATGATGGTGATGTCGTCGGCGTACAAAACAATATTTATATCCTGCGGTGGCTCGGGTAGATCCTCAGGATACAGGCTGAATAGGTCAGGAGACAACACTCCGCCTTGCGGAACACCGGCTGCTATTGGAATGCTATCGGATACGTGATTCTGGAACTGAACCTTAGCCCGGCGGCCTTTAGTAAACGCTGCAATCCAACGCTTCTGCCAGGATGGCAGCGAGGACTTCAACAGTTTGTCGGACAGCAGTCCCAAGTTAACAGAGTCAAATGCTTTGGTCAGGTCGAGGGCGACGGCCACCGTTCTCAGGGGCTTTCTCATGTTGAATCCATCGACCGCAAAGCCCACGATATCCAATAGAGCAATAGTAGTAGAGTGAAGTTTCCTGAACCCATGCTGAAGCTGCTGTCGCTCATTTTGAACAGCCAGGTCCCTCACGATCAACTTTTCAGCTAATTTGGCGACGGGAGATAAAAGGCTAATTGGTCGAAAGCCTTTTGCCGTACTTTGGGACTTGCCTGGCTTCGGCAACGGTATCACATTAGCTGTTTTCCAAGCTTGGGGTAGAATGCAGGTCCGGAAAGAAGTGTTAATGGTATCTGCGAGCATCGGTAGAAGTTCCATGGAAAGCTTCTTCAGGATGGCTGCGGAGATACCGTCAGGTCCGATAGCCTTCGAATTCCGCTTTTCTTTGATAGCCTTCTCTACTTGGGTGAGAGTGAAGACCTCAGAAGCGTTCATGAGCGGCAACCGGCTCAGCTCTCTAACCGTGACTCAGTTTTGAACGCCTCGCTTGGCACGTGTGATGAAGAAATTCTTGCCGAGCGCATAAGCAGCCGCTTTCCCTGATTTGAAGACATTCTCCTCAAACTCAATAGCGGAGCTCATCGAGGGAGCGGACTTGCCGGAAATTTTCCTCAACACTTTCCTCGTTGTAGTCCCGTCAGCCTTGAAATTCAGCTTTTCAGTGAACTTCTCCCAGCACTCCTTGTTCTTATCCAGGTCCTTCTTGATCTCATTATCCAGCACAGCAATCTCCGGGTCTTCTTCTTCTTCTGCAGCCTCAAAGTGGTTTTTGTCATATGTTGAGGAACTGGGCGGCCTTCACAGGATTCGTCCAAAGGTCCATTGTTGTTAAGGAGGTAGGTCTCTTCGGGCACATGAACAAGTGCGCCGTGTCGTGTCCGGGAGCACCACAGTCCGGGCATGCGTCTGGTCGGCTGCTGTCGATCTTGTTGACGTAAGACATGAGCAGAATAGAGTGACCACAGCGCAGCGATGCAAGAGCACATCTGGCTCGTCTGCCGAGTTGAGACTCGGACTCGCAAACCCGAGGCGGCACCGTTCCCAAGATAGGGTTCACAGCCGCCTTTGCTAGATATCCTCGAACAAATTGCGTGTGCTCCTCACGCAGAAGACGAAGCCTTTCCATGTTGGAGTCGGCCCATCTCTGTACATCAACTTTACGAGGAGCATCGGCGAACGGCGTCCTAATCGACCTCTCTCTTATGGGCTTCATGATTCTCTTTGACGGATGATTCGGCTGCCTCAGAACATTAATATACATCTGCTGTGCCTGGAGTTCACAATGCTCCTTGACCGGCAATATGCAGGCCTCCGCGTGAAGATGCTCCACCGGGGAGCTCCTTGCACAACCGGTAGCAATTCTAAGCGCAGCATTCTGTACACGCTGCAGCTTATTCCAGGAGCTGTCAGGACACCAGGTGCTGCCACACTGGTGCCGCATATTCCAGAGCCGGCTGAAGTATTGCTCTGTAGGTTCTCAATATAGTCTCTCGGCTGCTTCCCCATGATGTTCCTCCGAGAGCTCTCAAGATATTAAGTCTAGCCTTGACGACTGTTTGTTTCTGTTCCGCGTTTTTGTGGAACTTCAGTGAGGATCAAGAATAAGGCCAAGCAGCTTGGGGAATTTTGCTGCTGGCAACAGGTCACCATCCCATTTGACATCTGGATGGGCACTGTGTTCCTTGGTGTTCGTTGTGAACACTGAAACAGAGGATTTTGCGGCAGAGACTGTGAGCATCATTTTATCGAGGAAGAGCTTCAACTCGACGAGATAGGCGCTGATCTTGTTAGCGGCTATCTGCAGGTCACGATCCTGGCACATGATGGTGATGTCGTCGGCATACATAACAATCCTTACATCATTGGGAGGCTCGGGAATGTCCTCAAGATACAGGCTGAATAGGGCAGGGGACAACACTCCGCTCCTGCGGAACACCGGCTGCTATTGGAATGCTATCGGATACATGATTCTGGAACAGAACCTTAGCACGGCGGCCTTTAGTGAACGCTGCAATCCATCGCTTCTGCCATGATGGTAGCGACGACTTGAGCAGTTTCCTCGGACAGCAGTCCCAAGTTAACAGAGTCAAACGCTTTGCTCAGGTCGAGGGCGACGGCCACCGTTCTCAGGGGCTTTCATGTTGAACCCATCGACCGCAAAGCTCACGATCTCCAATAGAGCTGTAGTAGTGGAGTGAAGTTTCCTGAACCCATGCTGATGCTGCTGTCGCTCATTTTGATCAGCCAGGTCCGTCACGATCAACATTTCAGCTAATTTAGCGACGGGCGATAACAGGCTTATTGGTCGAAAGCCCATTGCCGTGCTTTGGGACTTGCCTGGCTTTGGCAACGGTATCACATTGGCTGTCTTCCAAGCTTGGGGTAGAGTGCAGGTCCGGAAAGAAGTGTTAATGATATCTGCAAGCATCGGTAGAAGTTCCGTGGGAAGCTTTTCAGGATGGCTGGGGAGATGCCGTCAGGTCCGATAGCCTTCGAATTCCGCATTTCTTTGATAGCCTTCTCTACTTGCGTGAGAGTAAAGGCCTCAGAAGCGTTCATGAGCGGCAACCGGCTCAGTTCTCTAACCGTGACTCTGTTCTGCACGCCTCGCTTGGCACGTGTGATGAAGAAGTTCTTGCCGAGCGCATAAGCAGCCGCTTTCCCTGATTTGAAGACGTTCTCCTCGAACTCAATAGCGGAGCTCATCGAGGGAGCGGACTTGCCGGAAATTTTCCTCAACACTTTCCACGTCGTAGTTCCGTCAGCCTTGAAATTCAGCTTTTCAGTGAACTTCTCCCAGCATTCCTTCTTGTTCTTATCCAGATCCTGCCTGATCTCGTTATCCAGCACAGCTATGTCCGGGTCTAGATGGTCTGCGGCTCTCTTCTCATCTCTGGTTCTTATCTTCTGCAGTATTTCCCAGCTGCCGAGATGTCGTACGTTCGTGCCGTGGCAGTGTGGAGGAAAGAAGATCGCCTCCGTGCAAACCGACGTCAACCCCTCCGAGAAGAGGGTTTTTGTCATGGGAGAGGTGCTGGTCGGCCGCAGCTCTCCTGAGGATTTTATCTCCGGGTCTAGATGGTCTGCGGCTCATTTCTCATCTTCTGCAGTATCTCCCTGCTGACATTTGGGAAGAAGGTCTTGAAATGACCCTCAGGAATTGCTGCTTTCATGGCCTTGCGGATGGCACTTGTTAGATGGCGCTCTTTCTGATGCACATCACCATTCCATGGGTAGTCGACCGCATGGCGGAGTGCAACATCTCTGAACTCCTCGTGGAGTTGGCGATATGGTCAAGACACCTGTCGGAAACCTCTTGGAGCAAACTTCAGCGTGCACAGAACACTGCTCTACGCGTGATCACTGGATGCCCTCGATCCACACCGGTATCTCATCTACATCAAGAATGTTCGCTGCTTCCTGTAAAGCAGCATTGTCAACTCCAGTCGCAACAGTTCCATGTTGGCATTGTAAGGAATTCCACACAACCCAATTTCCCTCTACTGTCATCTGGTCCCCATTTCCGACATACACGCTCGCCACTTCATGCTGCAGTCTCTGTCTTGGATCGTCAACGTTGGGCGACGTCGGAGCTCAATCGCGTCAGACTGCTGCAAATGGAGCACACCCGATTCGTCAGAGAATACCTTTCCAGTGCTCCGCTAAATCCAATTCTTGGCGATGTGCCCCCCCCGATCGATGGCAGCGTAATGGACCTACCCAGACGTACACGCGTCATCCTGGCAGGTCTATGTTGTGGACACTCGTCATACCTCAAGGCCTTCGTCCATAAGATCGACTCGTCGATCCCTGACGAATGTCCCGACTGCCACAACCCAGGGCACGATTCATTTCATTTATTTTCATGTCCTGTGAGGCCGACTTCTCCAACAGTTATGGATATGTGGAAGAACCCGTGCGATGTGGCTGCCTTTTTACACCTATGAGGAGAAGCTCTGTTGTGGCCGATAAGAAGAAGAACATCTCTGAACAGGGTCCAGTCTGCTAGGCCTAAATTAAGATAAGTACGATGACGTAAACCAGAGTAAAGAGCAAGAGAGTCAGAGAGATCAATATAGACAAAGACGGGAATGTGATCACTGGAGAGTTGTGGATGTGGACCACGTGCAAGCATTAGAAAGATTGGAGGACACAAGAGAGATATCTGGGCTAGAAGGTGGGCCGCTGGCAGGGAGACGAGTTGGCTGGTCATCATTGAGGATAACCAGATCGCACTCCTCAGCACATTCCTCGACGTCATCCCCTCTGGCGTCAGAATCAAGAGCAGAACAGGACGTGTGAGCATTGAAGTCACCCGCAAAGACAGCTGAGGGAGAGAATGAGCAGTCATGCAACTGCTCAAGGAGAGGTATAGGATTGCAAGACGGGGGGCAAGGTGTTACAGGGGGAATATAGATGTTAAATTGAGATAAAGGGGTTTTGAGGGGGAGGTGGACAGGAATGTACTCGAGAGTACCGTCCTTAGGAGTATTAGGAATAATATGAGAAGGTAAAGCAGAATGCACGAAAGTAGACATTCCGCCCCCAAGAGTTGTCCTTGGCATGTGATAGGCGGTGTATCCCGGAATGTTAGGCTGGGGATAAGTGGTAGAAGGAGAGAGCTTGGTTTCTTGAAACATGATAACATCCGGGTGATGAGAACGTGCGAGTAGAGAGAGTTCAGATAACTTGTTGCGAAGGCCGTTGATATTAAACTGCGGCCGACCAGCACCTCTCCCATGACAAAAACCCTCTTCTCGGAGGGGTTGACGTCGGTTTGCACGGAGGCGATCTTCTTTCCTCCACACTGCCACGGCACGAACGTACGACATCTCGGCAGCCCGACTCTTGTCGTCTGCGCTCTGCCCCACCTACTGCTGCCGCTGTCTATCGATTGCGTGTTTCGCAGAGGAACTGGGTGGCGCTGGGGGCAACCGGACTCAGTCGGTTGCAGACGGTCGAGGACGGTTTTTCCGCGGAGGACCTTCGGGATTAATGTATGGAATGTGTATGGTTCTTCCGGAATAGCATACAGAAAATCGTGGAAAGGGGGCGTGGCTTAGAATTCATACCGTAAAAGTAATGAAAGTGGGTGGGGCACCGGGAATAGTGCCCACAACATCGTGGAAAGGGGGCGGGCTTAAATTTCATACCACGAAAGTAATGAAAGCGGTCGGGTCTTTGGAGTTTGTGAGCAGAACTCCGTGAAAGGCCGGCAGGGCCCCAGAACAATA